>JAOUZG010038029.1:1544122-1581519 GCA_026289955.1 Argiope argentata | reverse complement strand
TGGTCAAAGCCTGCCTTAGCTGCTTCCATGGCCCATTAGTGGAAAGTACATTCAACTTAAATGGATACACTTGTCACTGACTATAGAACCTCTCTTAAGATTGATTCCCTAGATGCAGTGCAGACTATTAAATATGATTTAATGGCTTTTAAAGAAACCTCATGTGAAAAATATGGCTAAAAAAAATCCAATGACTGATCCAATTCACAAAGATCTCTTACTGAATAGGAACAGAAGTTGGAAAACATATCAAGAGGACTTAAAAACATGTATTTCAGAAGAGTCACCTATAAAAGTCTCTGAAAAACCTTCTACATTAGCAGAAAAGCTAACTGCTTCTACCTCTCTGCATGTGCAGTTCTCGAGGAAATTTCTTCAACTATAAATGAGGAAAATAAAAGTCAACCTTCCTGCAATTATGAAGTTCACCACAAAAGAAAGACAAGCACACAAATATCAGAAAATAAAAAAAAAAAGATAATTTTTTAAAGAATTAATTCAGGTAATTTAAAATATTTACATAAAATGTAGTTGTTTATATGCTTGAAAATTTATGGTTATTAATTTTACAAAAAAAATAATTCATTGAACTTTTATAATTAGGTCATTCGATACTTCATAATTGTAATTTTTCATTTCTCTCCCCCCCCTTCTCGAAACTCCAAAATGTCGGTAGTAAGTCCGTAAAAGTTTCAGGGGATTTTTTGGGGTCCCACTTAATGCTGGTGTTAAGTGTTGAAAAATTATTCTGAGGTATAAAAGATAATTTACGTGTTGTCCCGTTCCCCTTTTTTGATTGAAATAAAGCTTCTAAAGTTAGTTTTATTTAATTTAATGAATTTATTTCTAGGGATTAATGTCTGAAACATTATTGTATGCTGTTATTGTTTTCATTATATTGTCTTATTTTTTTGCAAAATAATGGGTCTTTGAATATCAGATTTTTTAAATTTTGCTTTTATGAATAATTTTATTTATCTAATTTTTGTCCTTCTTATGACTGTAACCATAATGAAATTTTAAAAGGCTTAGTTGACTTATTGTTATAAAATGTTTCTAGCAGCATCCTAATAAGAATTTTTTTTTTAGTGAAGTATCTGTCTTTCTTGCGCAAAAGATGCAATATCAATCCATCTCGAGGACCCTTCCACTTCAGGGCCCCCGGCAAGATTTTCTGGAGGACTGTGCGAGGCATGCTCCCTCACAAGACAAAACGTGGGGATGCTGCTCTGGAACGTTTGAAGGTCTTTGAGGGAATCCCACCTCCATATGATAAAAAGAAGAGGATGGTTGTGCCTGCTGCACTTAGAGTTTTAAAGTTGCACCCAAGACGTAAAGTAAGTTTTATTGATATAGAAAGACTGTATTTGCTATAGTTCTTCACTGATCATAGTCCTTAGAACCGAAAACTTCTCTAATTTCAAATTTGTGTGTGTGTGTGTGTATCTATGAACAAGATAACCAGAAATTTTATTTGGATTCTAACCAGCTTAGATCAAGATGTAATTTAAAAATTTTGGGAAGAGTATATAGATGGGCTATTAAGTTTGAAGGGGGTGTTAGATGTTAAAATTTTCATTTTGTTACCACTTCCTTCATAGTGATAATAGAAATGTAAAATTACTAAAATAAGCGCCACATTAAGATGGTTGTTGCTTTGAAGTTGGGTGCTAAACAATGCTTTTCAAGTCTTTTTTTTGTCTTTTTTTTTACATCAATTTATAACTCCAGTTTAATAAAATAAAATTTCTATTTCTTTTATTGTCATAATTTAAAAGTTCTTAAACATGCAGTAAAAGAATAAAATTTTAAAGATTTAATGACAATATTGTGTAAAAATGATTAGTTGAAATTTTTTTAGGGAGTTGTATGCTCTTTTATTCGTAATATGTTAATAATTAACCCATTATTTTAGAGCTTTCATTGATTTGATTGATCTCTGCTGCATTGCTGAGATTACACTGTGCTAATAAATATTGTAATTAAATGCAACCATTAGGACTTTAATTCAATTTTAATCATATTCTTCAGTTCCAGAAGAGTAACAAGCAGAGTACTTTCATAATCTTTTTTAGTAATTGTCATTGCCCATTTAATTTTACTATGCTATTAAGTTATTCTATTTGTTTAGAAATGTTGTAATCACTACTTGGAAAAACTGAGTTATTGAGTAAAAGTGAACGGGGTTCTTTTTAGTATTGACTATATTAGTGGCAGGTAATATGAAAAATTTAATAAAGGGTGTGTCTTTCATTGCAGAGATGTTTCCTTATGGATTTAGTAATTACACTGCTAATTTTCTCCTTGATCTTTTCATATATTTACCCAATTTATCCCAATAAAGATTGAATTTTATTGAATAAAATGTTTTTGGAAATTATTTAATTGATATACTTGGCTAATTTATAAATTTTGTAGTAATTATCCACAAATTAAAAAATAGGAGCTGGTGTAAATTTGATTTCACCCATTTTTTAACTTGTTTTTATTTACTAGTGAGAATCTTTCATTTATTCTGTTACAAATTTCATTTATCTGAAGTAGATAACATTTATGGTTAAAAAGATAAAATGCATGGTATTATTAGATATGTAAGAGTTTGCAAATAATCTTCATTTAAAGCTATACTTTATTGAAGGAATGTTGTCCTTTTTTTTCTTGTATTTTTGATTATTTGTGAGATGTTAAATATATGTTAATGCATACCTGGTTTTCTTTTAGTATTGTTCTTTGAGTCGTCTATCTCATGAAGTGGGCTGGAAATACCAGGAAGTAATTAACACCTTGGAGTTAAAAAGGAAGGCTAAGGCTGCTGCATATTATGGAAAGAAAAAGCGTGATGAGGTAAGGGTGAAGTGTTTTATATTTTATGCGACTGTTTGTATTCTGTATTTTAAATTGAATAATTTGTTAACTTTTAATTTCACTTTAGATATTAAATTATATGTTAGTACCTTTTTAATGGTATTGAGGGTTTAATATAGTAATAATGCAAATCTGAAATAAATAATGTTAATAATTTATTTAAACTTCATATTTTCTTATTTAATTGTAATTGAACAATTATTTCTCTATCTGTTTTATGAAATTTTTTAAAATGTTACCAATTATATAATTTTATTTGAAATAATTAATACATGAAATAGTACTACAGATTAGGTGTAGTATATAAAATATTGAGAGGAAGAGTTGATTTTATAATTCTTATAATGGGAATTTTTATCAAGCTTTGTATTGATGCTTGTTGAGTTATAGTACCAGTGATGATAAAATCATTTGTCATAATTGTCATGATGAATTTTTACATGCACTACCAGCTGAGGTACTAAATTTTAGCATCAGAAATTTATAAAGATCTGCTTTTCTATTCAGAATATTTCTTAATGATTGATATTTTAGTTTTTCTAGGACTTTATTTTGTATTAAGATGTTTTTCAATAAAAATATTTGTGCTTATGATGATAAATCATTTACATAATCGTCATGATGAATCCTAACATGCACTACCAACTGAAGCACATAACTTGGAATATTGGAAGACATGTACAATTGCTAATTAGTGACAAATTGTTTATATTTAGCCTTGTGCCATGTTTGATGCAGATAACAATTCCTATGAAATTGTGAGCATTTGACTTGATGGGCTTAGTATGGCTAATTATTAAGTTTATTGAGTAATTGTACCAGTGATGATAATATTATATCATAAATATCTTGATGAATTTTAACATGCACTACCAGCTGAGGTACTAGCATCATTGGGAAAAATCATTTTAGGGCCCTTTTGGTTAGCTAAGAGTTATAATTTTAATATTTTTTTTAATTCTGTTTTAGTTTGTTGGATGGTAAAATTGATTTATCATAGATATTTTGAAAATTATCTGTAAACGCCACCAACTAAGGCACTAATTCATATGTGAATAATAAAAAATTTATGGACTAATTTATTTTGTTTGCCATATGTATTTAAGAAATAAAAAATGCCTGTTTTAGAATGTGAATTTTCTGCTGCTAAAGTTTCCTGTTATTACTAAAATATGCACTATCAATTGAAGTATTTTTTTAAAAAAAAAATAATAATGCACTACATGACTTACATATATTGCATGCTTGATTATTTTAAATTTGTTGGAAATTAAGAGCCTACCTATGATGATAAATATTTTCAGAAATTTTATTGATGAATTTAACATGCACTACCAACTGAGGTTTCAAGCTCTTTACAGCACATTATTTTTTTATATAAAATGCAAACATTTTTAACAATGCCTTATGATTGATGAATGTATGCAAGTTGCCTTGAAGAAACAATCTCAGTTGTAAATATTGGGGAAATTTATGTAAAATTGCTGTTTATAATGAATATTTAGTGCCTGTGTTAGAAAATTACCATTTAAGGAGTAACATTAATGTTATATAAAATACTTTGTCTATTGTTTTTGTTTAATTTATTTGTTTTGTTAATTTCAATTCTTTTCCCTCATTTAGAAACTGAAGCAGTTAGCCATACAAAAGGTAGCAAAACATATTGAACCACAAAGAAAAATTCTGCAATCTTATGGATATGATGTGTAATTGAAATTGCATTAAAATCATTTTGGATAAGCTGTCTTTGAATTCTCTTCATTTTATGTTTTCTTATAACTTCTTGTTCTTTGAGAATTTAAAATTTTTTTGAACCTTTAAAAGAGAAATATACTACTATGAGTAGTAGTTTTTCCCCCTCCCTGCCATGGAGGGGGAAACATTTGTTTATTTGTTTTTTAAATTTTTGAAGGCCATTCCAATGAAAATCATTGTATTGTGTGTCTCAGAGTGTCATTAAATTTAAACTGGTATATTATTCTTTGGACTTGAAAAATATACCATAATTCATTGAAGGGCAGCCTTGTAGTTTTCAAAAACTTAAAACAAACAAATTACTATTAAGGCTTTTCAAATCATTTTGAAAGTATCATTTCATAGTATTGTTTTATGATTTTTCTTATGAAGTGATATTTTATAGGATTATTACCAAATTTTTTAAAAAAACATTTCAAAAAGTTCAGATTAACTAAGTAATACTGCTGGTCACAAAATATAAATTTGGGAGGGTAATAAGTTAATTTTTGAAAAAGATTTTTTTTGTTTTATTTGAATTATAAAATTTCTGATATTTACTCTTTAAAAAAATGAATGAATAAAAAATGGAGGAAAATGCAGAATATTGACTTTTTAACTCGTAATATATTAATCAATTTAAATTTATTGGTTTGGTGTATCTTGTTTTAAAGTAGAATATTGCCTTTTTTTTTCTTTGGTATAACATAGAATTGACTATTGGAAAACTCATTTTTTCGAAACATGGTTGCTGAAATAAAATTCGTCTGATCACTTTGTAAAACATTTCTGATCTACTTGTTTCCTTCAAAAATGGCTTTGTATATATGCTGCTGAGTAGCTATTGAGTTTTCATGGTTACACTGAAGCTAAGGAGCTGTAGTTATATATAGGATATGTTATGATGTTAAATTGAACTATGTTGTCTTAAGAAAAGCAAAAGTGCTGGCTATTTAAGATAACCTAATTATAAGTGTAAAAAAAAGTTTAAAATTTTTATCAACAAAATTGTGTTATCTTTTTTTAACAAAATCCTTTAAAGATACTTTGTTCAGTAATGAATGTTTTATGTAAAGTTTAAAAAATATTTTATTTGAATATATCTGATCAATTAATAATATACTATATCAATTTTTAATCTGTATTAGTAAATACTGCTGGTGGTTGGGAGAATGTCTTCTAATTTAAAATTAGGTTTTAATGTTTCTTTACCTTACTTTAAAAACTATAATTTAAATGTTTCACTAATATATACATATTTTGTGCTTATTGGATAGTCTATATTTCATGAAAGGGTTTTTCAATAGATATTCAGATCAACTTATTCTTTTTTAATTGAACATGTTAAGTCTACTCCAGTAATATTTTTTTGTCATTGCTTCGTGTTATTATGATACTGAAATTTGATGTCCATGTAATCTTTGCCTATCCTCCAACTATTAAGGTGTTTCCATTGTTACTATTTAAGATTACAGCTATAGATATATAATGAAGAGACAGAAAACACCCAAATGACCCCTCGCTCACAACAATGCTGAGTGTTAGTGAAGGGGGGGGGAAATGTTAAACATAATGCATGTATAATGGAATCTTAGGGGAATGTAAAAACATTGTGGAAATGGAATTGCTCTTCATTAAAAAATGCATTGTGAACTTTGCTATGATGTTAAATTAAGCAGTTCTAACTTTAAAAAAAAACTACATATGTTAGTAGCCATTTAACTAAAAATAACTTTAATGTCTGGGAAAAACAGTATTAATTTGTTTTATAGACTTAAAAAATTGTTTCATTTTTTAAGTATAATTATTTCATTTGTATATTTATTCATTAATGTGAAATAATTTTGACTAATGTTTTAATTAAAATTTGTTATTTTATTGATATTTGTTATATGTAATGTATCTAAGGAGTGCTTCGGATGACTGTGTATTCAGAGTTGGAGAGTGTTTTTGCAAACAAGCACAGGTCATCTTTTCACTGAGCTCCCTAATCTATGTCAGTCTGTTGTGTTGTCACTAATGGCACTTGCCGTGAGGAAGCCCCCGTGGATGCGATCAGCAGATTTAAGCCTAAGAAATGTGTGTATGTTTCACACATCTCAGTCTTTTTGTGCCTTTTTAAATTTTTCCTTGTGAAAACAGATGTGAAATTTTTTTAATGGTTGAAAAAATCTTGTTTGGATGTTATGTAAAATACAAATTTTTAAAGGTGTAGGCAACTATATTGTACTCTAGGAAATCAGAAATAACCATCCAAAATACATGTTGAATTTTTTTTCCTGTTTGAAATGTAAAATGACAGGTTGTGACCTATTGGCTTGCCTATATCTGTTGGATTATGTAGTGCCATGAAGAATGGTTAAATGTGAAAGTCATTTTTAAGCATCTGAAAAGTGCTAAATTTTCCTGAGAAATGCAGAGGCAACTTTATTTTTCCCCATGTTTTGAAAATGATAGTTCGAAAACATAATATTAAAAGCTTGTTTATTAAATGTATCAAGAAAAGGGAAGAATTTGGACTAATGATTCAGAGTTGCTAGGGCTTATTAAGATAATGTTCATGAAACTTTATTCCTGCTCCTTCTTTTGTTAAAAGTATGCTTTACTATTTATTGGAATGTTTGAACAATTATTCCGAAGAGGCTGTAAGAAACTTGTTGACACTCCATAATGTTCGATTAGGTTTAAAAAATTGGAATATTTCAGAATTTTAGTTATAAGTTTAAAAAATATAAATTTTTAATGTTTTGTCACTGTAACGTTAAAGCATTGTCACAGGAAAATTATTTTATTATGTTTTAAATTTTAATGTTTTTTATTATTTATTGTTTTAAAGGTGTAAAAAAAGTTTCCATTTATATCAATTTTTTTAATGAATAGAAAAATATTAAGTTATTAATTTTTTAAACAATTAGTTTTGGACATAATTTTTGTAACATTTTGATAAATTATATGATTTTCCTTATAATGTAATTAAAAATATATATTGCTACTATGAATTGAGATATTATTTTATCTTTGTTAGCATCGTGATAAAGGGAAAAAAAGTGCTCTATTTAATTTAAAAATTTTCAAAACACCACTGAATAAAATTCATTTCATGAGTTGTGAAATTTCAAAGCTATCTGATATATTGTCTTGCCCTGACTTCAAAAAATACTTTTAAGAAATTCTTCTGTTAGTATATATATTTTTTAAATTTTACTTTTAATTACAGAGCTAGCTCATTTTTAACTTTAATTTTTTTTCGGTTATTAGGGAAATAAGAAGGCAAATTATTTTAATTTCTTCACAGTATATAATAATTTTTTTAAAAGCTGAAGTAAATTATATGTGTATATATAATAAAAAGCAAATTTTTATTACATTTGCCAAGTGTTAAAGTAATTACATTAAAGAGTTGACGTTTTTCACTCCCCCTTATTATTTATACTTTTTACATCTTAACAATTGATGAGATCTCAGCGAATCTTGTCCATGGTAAGTGCCATTTGAAGAAACAAACTTACATTTTTGGAAAGTTACTCTGATTTCTATACTTGCATTAACCTATGTTTTAATGCTATTTTCTCAAATTCTAATCTTTGATAGAATTTTAATGCAAAAATCTTTGTATAAATTAAAATCCAACAAATATTTTTTGTTCAAATTCTTATAATAATTCCTCTATATCCCACAATTCCTGAACTAGAATACAAGTAATCTATTTATTTAAATACATTTTATAATTGCTTTGTTGTTCCAGTTAGTGAAAAAAAATAAAGTTAATCTTATTAATTGAATCCCAATATTTAAAATATGGATAAAAATACTGCCTAATTTTTAATTTGAGAAACTAGATAGTTTGCTTAAAATTTTACAAATATTTAATAAACTTCTAAATTTGAAGATGTTTTGTTCTACATCTCTTTCTTATCAAAACAAGGGGAGTGGAATCTTTCTAATTAAATTTTTTATAGATGTTTCTTTTACCTATATTTAAGCAAATATTCAAAAATATAAGTACATTTGAATGTTTTTCTAAAAAAAATACATCCCAGTCAGTCGTATACCTGAAATAATGGGGGGGGGGAAGGGTGTTAACTAAATTTCAGAAATTAGAATCCACAAGACACTTTCTAATAACCTGACATTTTAAAGTGCTATTTTTTAAAAACTTGTTTAGAGCATAGTATTGATTAATCGTCAATTTCATAGCAATGATTGTAGATGTTCTGGAATAAATTAGCTTTATAAGACTACTGCTAAGCTTTCTAAATATAGTAAGTTAGTGCAAGAAGAAATTTTAAATTTTCTATCCCATCTTTTGAAATAGAATTGTTCTGCGATTTTAATCATTTACTGTTTTGTACTATGTCTTCCTTTCGACCAATTTTCGTCCCAATCGGACGACTCCTTGGTGCGTCGATTTTTTTTTTATATATATGTGAAGGCCATAAATCTTTTTCCGAAGAGGCCATTAAGAGACAGCAGCGCAAAAGATTTGAGAAATTTAGTATACATTAATTTCGGCAAACCAGCATGTCGCTAAAGGTAACTAACAGGTAATAAAATGGGCAGGATTGTATGTTTTAAATTTACGAAACATTTTTCTTGCAAGGAATTGATATATTAATGAGGGAATAGTGTCTTGTTTCTTCTTAATAAAATAAACTGTGATGTTATGAAGTGCTTTAATAACACTTTTCATAAGATACTGGAAGGGGGAAAATAAATAAAATTCTCCCTAAAATTTCTTTGCTGTTTGTGAAAAATATTAAGCAATTACTTTTATTATTTTATTTTTATATTGGTATAAAACAGTATTTTTCTTATTCAACTTAATAGATTTCATTGTAAATTCTATAGACACCATAGTACTTGTACTTATTTTTTTTATCAAAGTATTTATGAAATACTTATTTTTTAAATAAAATTTTCTATTCATTTTATTGAAATTAATAGGAAGCTATTAATGCGAAGTGTTGATACGAGATTTAATTTTGTGAGTGAAAATCTGGTGGTTGATAAATTGATTTAAAATGTTAAACATCAATCAATAGAAATTAGAAAACTAAAGATGAAAAATTTTTGCATGCAAACAGTTTTTAAGTAATTAAAAATTAATTGTTTCATGATTTTTTTTCCTTGTTTCTGTTTCATACATTTGAAGAAATTTTATTTAGGAAATCAAGTTTCTGTGTATAGTTTATGAATCATATTTTTATGCTGATTGTATTTCTAGTAAATGAAATTTTTATGAATTATGAAACTTTTGCGTGAACTTAATGTCTTAAACTAGTATTATTTATTTTAAATAGAAAAGTGTTTTCTGATTTAGTTTGGAAATTATTTTATCAGATTTTTAATGATTTTAGAAAGATCTTTTATTTTGCATAATTATATAAAGAAAATCGTTGGGAAATAAATTTCTTCTTTGTTTTCGTCGTCATGGCTCCTCCACTTCTAAATGATCAGGTAGCCTGAAAAAGTACAAATTTATGAAGTGTCGCAGATATTAAATACATTTTGCTCAGAATGAGTAACTACTAGGAAGAAGTCAGTTACTGATTTATTAGTCTGTACAAACTTGAAATGTTTCATTGCGTAGTGTGGAACTTTTTTTTTTATTTAAATATTAGTAAGCGAAGAATATTTTATTAAATATGGCTGTATTTTTTAACAGTAAGTTTTGGTTGGAAAGTAAGAAAAGGGTCATTTTAACTATTTTCCTCGCAGTTTTTTCATTTTTTCTCTCCATAAGAACCATCCCCGTATCTTTACGAAAATATATTTTTAAAAAATTAACTGAATCGGTTGAGCTGTTCTCTAGTTTTGCACTTAGCAACGCATTTCACGATTCATTTTTATTTATATAGATTTACTAAAGATGAATGAATGCATAAAAACAAAATTTATGAAAATTTAATTTTTCTGATTTTTAAGTAGCGTAATTTTTTTTAGTGAGATGAGACAAATTATTGAGGGCAAATATTACCAGTTGAATTTACTTTTAATTAATAAAAAAATTTAAAAAAATTTCATTAATGCGTATTTATTACTCAAAAAGTAAATAATGCGAAACAGTCCTTCTTATAGCGTGCTTTGACTGACTTTTTAAATGTAATTTACAGATAAAAATGGTAACCCAAAAAATTATTATAATAACACTAGCATTCCCGTACCCGGCATTGCTCGGGTAATGGAAATAGTGAAGGATAACAGTGTTCCGTGCACTTAGTTACGAAAATCCCCTATAATAATTACTTATTACCTATAGTTTTTTTCTAATTTTGGGAGGGCCCCTGGACTCCTTATATATATACCCTTGTCCTTAACGATCCTTTTAAAGTATTGATTTTCTTTATAAACGCAAGCCATCCACATTTTATTGTTATACCTATGTTTAAGCAAGAACTTCTTTGTATACAGTATTTTCGGGTTTTTTAAATCTGGTTCTAAAATGATTAAGCTGCTATATGAACTGACTCTGGAGAAAGCTACATAAAATAGACCGTGTGAAAAACAGTCTCCTCTTAAATCGATCCCTACTACTTTTAATTTCTGTCCTTGTGACTTATTAACGGTTATTGTAAAGCAAACTTTTACAGGAAACTGCACTCTTCTAAATTCAAAAGGATAGTCCTACGGAATTAGAGGACTGCGGGGTATTAAAATCAACGCTCCTCGGACACATCCAGTAATTATCGTAGCTTCGATTACATACTTATTAAGTCTAGTCATTCGTAGTCTGGTGCCATTGCATAATTTAGGTGGAGAAAGGTTTCGTAGAAGCATTACTGGTGTCCAAACTTTCAGGTGAAGTATGTGAGGTGGAAAACCTGGAATTAATTCATAAGACGTGTAATTTTTGCGGGATTGTTTTCAAAATTGATCAGGGTGTGCCAAAGCAATGCCAAATTATACAAAAAAAAAAAAAAAAATTTAGTCTCATTTCTATTTATCAATGGATTAGATTTGTAATGTTGAAGAGGAAAACCCAATAAACGACAAAAAAAAATTTTTAATGCCCAATTTTCTATCAAATTTTTACAATCTTTCACACGATTTTGAAAAATTTATCGAATTTTATGTAAAAAAAAAATTGATTAAGTTATCTTGAAAAGTTTCGGCGTAATTAAATATTAAAGCGAAATTTTGCCTCTTCGTTAAAAAATTCGCCAAAAATTCAGTTTTAAAAATTCGATTTTTTTAATTATATTGCAGAATACTACATCGTATTGTCTTTCAGGAAACATATTTTCTGTATTTTTCCAGCTAAGCGTCTATTTTACAGGGCCGTTCAAGAAATAGACCCGTCAAAATTGACCTTTTTTTAAAAAATCGATATTTAATTTTTGCGTCCACGTTTCGTAAAAAAAAAATTATTATACCTCCGTGTTCTACGATAGAAAGTCCATCCGATTCCACTGCGATATGGAGTATAAGTTAAACGGACGCGTAACGATGGCAATTTAAAAAACGCGGTTTTATGGGACGAAACGGGACGCATAAGCGATCGCTGCTCCGGAAGGCCGTGTTTCACTCGGAAAGTAGCATTACAGGTTTTAATTTCACAGAAATTAAGAGGTTTTAATTAATATCTCCCGAACTAATTGATATTTCGAAAAATAAACTATCCTATCTTTTAAGTTGGATCAAACTGCAAGTGGTGTGTAAATTTTATTAAAATCGGTTCAGTAGTTTAGGAGTCCATCGCGGACAAACAACGTGACACGTAATTTATATATATCAAGATAAACAAATTTCATAGATTTCAGCTATTAGAAGCCATTTAATAATGTTTTAGGAAAACGAAAAAAGTTTGTTACCAATCACGGTTACCATAGTGGATCCATTCAGGAATGATGTGATCCATTTATTATTTAACGAGGTTTTATGGCAAAATAAAGGAGTACAAATAAGTTTGTAAACTGAGTAGAAATGAAAAGGCTGATGCATTTTCATTCCTTACATTATCGAACACTCGGGCGTTTCTTTTGTCGAGCAAACATCATCGAAGGATCTTCATTCAAGTCCTCAAGTACTGACTACAGCTTTTTAGCTCCTATGGGGTAACCGCCTTTTCTCGCTACATCCATCACTGTTTATATTCAAGTATATTTCCTTATATTATTATTTAGTTTTCTGTTTGGTTATAGGTTTTTAGCTTTGTTGAAAGTGGTTATGTTGGTCACATTTTGCAGGTCATAAGATGTGTCGTGCAACTGTTTACGTTATTTGAATAGCGGGAAAGCGAAGGCGAAACTTTTAACATTTGTTAGTTCAACGAAGTGTACCGACATGGCTGCGAAAAATTTGGGAAATTTTACTCTATCTAATGCAATTATGTAAAAAAAAAAAAAATGAAGACTGTTTTTTAAACATCCTTGGGATAGAGAGATACTTAATTCTATTTTATTTTAAACAACTTCGGGGGTTTCTTTGGATACATCCTTGCTTTGGAAGTGGTAGTGCCCGAAGACTTCATTCGCCATTGTCTAGAAGATATGAAGAAATACAACGAATTATAGTTCCTCCTTCTACGTTCATGCAAGAGTAGAATTATCTCAAATTTCTTCAAGGTAAAAAGAAAATGTTTTTTTTTTTACCCTTATAATTTTTCTTTTTAATGTTTCCAACGAAAAGTAGTGGCCTGGCAAGGGTAAGTAATTCCCTGGGTTCAGTGTCATCTCATTCTGTCCAAAACTGTCATAAGTGGTTTAGTAAATGCAAATGCATGCCTAGGCGTGGGATTAATTTCATGTTTTCCACTAAAAAGTGACAAACATATGTGCCACTATTTTGTTTCTCTAATTTCCTTACGATTGAAGTTCAAGGTATCTGCACATCTCTTAACGCCTCTGCTAAAGAATGATCAACTTTTTCCTCTCTTATATATAGTATACTTCTTCTCCCTCACTAAGTTAATCTGCGAGATTTTAGATCAACTTCCTGATAATTTACACCCTGTCAGTTGACCACACTACATTTATTTTTAGTAAAGGGAGGAAAAGCCGAGGAATGAGAAAGTGTCTATGTAATGGATCTCCTAAGAAAATATTTGGGATCAAATTGAAGAATGGATCTGAAAATTGAGAGAAGCACTTACCACAATTCCGCACTTCACATTTGCATCATGTTGGCAGCTGCAGCCACAGCCACAGCTAAGAGATAAAAATTATATTATATTAAATTTTATTATATATATTGAAGCATGTAATTGATTCGTCTGCCTTTGATAACGAATTACATTAATTATGGTAGATATAATTAAGGATGAGTCATTTAAGGATTAATGTCATTTGTTTACTAATTTAATACGGAACAAGATACATTTATTTTGAAAGTTACACTTTTGGAAATAAGTTTCAGAGCAGTGAAATAAATTTTTTTTTTTTTTTCTTAACGAACGTCTTCTATTACTTAAGAAATAACTGCATTCCAAATTTAGAAGCTCCAGGTCAAGTAACTTCTCTTCTATATAGCGTTTGAATGGTTTTGGCATCTGGAGTGTATCACCCCCGAACTTCCGGACGATATGTCGGTCTGAATGAAGTTTTGTGTTAAACTCACCGGAGCTGATCAAAATCTTGGATTAATAAAGAATTCGCTGTGAAAAAAAAGAAGCATAACTGTAATACTTAAGAACGTGATTATCAGTGAAGACCCTCAAAACCCTTTTACGCGATTCTCCATTGCATTCAGCTGGAAAGAGTCGCATTTTCCTTTTCAGAGAAAGGTTCGCCTGCCGTGCGTATCGCCATCACAATTACGGAACCTTTCTGCAGAAATCTTGATGAGAAGAGCTTTGCCACTTGGCAATCTGCCACATTCAATATTGCCTGTAACCATTAATGCCTCTCTGCAAAGGTAGTTACAGATTATTTTTTGATATAGTTAGGCTTTAACCATGACTCAATATAATCTTTGCATCTCAAAGACTGTTAAATGTTATTTTGATATCGAACTCAGCTAAATTAATTTAGTTTTAGAGTAGAATTGAGGTCTTATTTTTTCCTTCTTATTTTGTTCTACAACGCTTAGATACCATCAGAATGTTTCAACTGCTTTCGAAACATTACAAAATATAACTATAAGGTGCTATTTTTTTAAATTTTTCCCCATCATATCGTTTAATTTTTTTAAAGAAAAAATGATATATTGGATCAAAGATTAGGAAAAGGTTTTGATGATGATACATTTTTAAAATTAAATACTTCTATGCAATTTTAGTTAAAAAAAAGATTTATCTTTAATAATATTAAAGATTTGATCCATCTATGTATTATTTCGAAAACTTATTCATTATTATAGCAGAGCCAGCGTAACCGTAAAAGAGGCATTTGAATATCCTCAAAATGCGCGTGAATGTGAGCATTCTCTAAAACAATGAAAAATAATTTTATAAAATATAAAAACACTATTTGAAAGTTATTAAAATGAGGAAAAAAAATTGCACGAAAAGGATGTTAAAATAGTTTTTACGGAATTGTATACTCTAAAAGGATTCTGAGAAAGTTTTAAACATTCTGTTTATTTTGAATTAAAAATCTTCTTACAATATTCTTTGGCAAATATAGAAATTCTTCTTCTATATTTGAGCAGTATTTACTGCTCAAAAGACTGTTACGTAATAAGTAAATAGCGTCTCAGTACCTAACTTTCTACTTTTTAGAGTATTTTCAAACGGTTTTAAAATTAAGTATATTGCATGAAACATCGCGCAATTTATAGGTAATGTGTCAGCCTAGAAATATAATCGTATTAAAATCTGGTCAGACAATTTTCAATAAGCTCCCGTGTCTTTTGCCTCAACATGCGTTATAACCATTGCTGAAGGACAAATGAAGTTGTTATGCAAGTAAGGAATAAATAAATTGCAGCATTTTTCATTGCATCTTATTCTTCTCCCTCATATACTGAATTAGACTTTGGTTTGACAGAGATGACAAACTAAATATATCTAATGAAATCTAAATCTAATGAAACAATAATATGTTCCTAAATTTGATTAATTTTCTGATGTTAATAAATGACAAATGAATTGCAGGAACTCTGAGCTTCTAAATTCAATTTCTTTAGAATGTAATTTAATCACAAGAGTTATTAAGTATTTTATAGTACACTAAAGAGCAAAAAAAAAAAAAAAAAAAAAAAACTGGAGTAGGAATGTGTATGTAAACAAAGAGAAAAAAAAAAAAAAAAAAAAAAAAAACTGGCGTAGGAATGCGTATGTAAACGAAGAGATATGGAAAAAAAATCAAAATACAGCACTGCGATCGCCAACGCCTGTATAAGACAACAAATGTCTAGGACAGATGTTAGATTGGATAAGGTTGCGACATTGGCAGGTTATAAAGATTTATGCGAGTTTGAATGTGGTATGATAGTAGGCGCACGAGAGATGGGACATAGCATCTCCGAGCTAGCGATGGAATGGGGATTTTCCGTAAGATCGAATGTATCTTAAATATCGGGAATCCGGCAAAATATCAAATCTCCGACAAAATTGCTGCTAGCAAAAGAGCATGCAGAAACGGGACCAACGACGACTGGGGAGAACCATTGAGTATGACAGAAGTGCAACTCTTTCGCAAATTGCTGCAGATTCAATACTGGGTCAGCGTGCGAACCATTCAACGTAACATCGTCGATATGGGCTTTCGGTGCCAAAAGCCCGCTCGTGTACCCTTGATGACTGCACGACACAAAGCTTTACACCTCGCCTGGGACCGCCAACACCGGCATTGGACTGTTAATGAGTCGAAACACGTTGCCTGGTCTGACGAGTCTCGTTTCAAATTGTATCGCGCGGATGGTCGTGAAGACAACCTCATGAATCCATGAACTCTACATGTCAACAGAGGACTGTTCATGGAGACTCTGTGGTGGTGTGAGGCGTGTGCAAGGGAATGATATAGGACCCCTAATACGACTAGATGTGACGGGTGACTCGTAGGTGAGTCTCCTGTCTGATCACCAGCACCCATTCATGGCCATTGTTCATTCCGACGGACTTGGGGAATTACAGCAGGATAATGCGACACCCCACACTTCCAGAATGGCTACAGAGTGGCTCTAGGAGCACTCTTTTGGCTTTAGACACTTCCGCTGACCACCTCAATCCCCAGGTATTATTGAGCATATCTGGGATTTCTTTCAGCGTGTTGTTCAAAGAACTCCACACCCTTGCAATCTTACGGATTTATGAGCAGCCCTGCATGATTCATGGTGACAATGACCTCAAACACTAGACTTTACTAGAGACCATGCCACGTCGTGTTGCGACACGCATACGTGCCCTCGGGGGCCCGACACGACATTAAACAGATGTACCAGCTTTTTTGGTTCTTCAATGTAAGTTTTTATGTTCAATACACGAAAAACGTTTCCACTTACAGGTTCCCATGAGAAAATTCGCCATTTGCGATTTCATAGCATCTGGAAAGAAAAAAAGAAAGAAACGTTAAGTGAAATCTTAAATTAATAACTGAAAGCATGTCATGTTTCCTCTGTATCGAGTCATTATTTTTTAGCCTGACCGATGGGAGATTTAAACTTTTTTTTCGTTAATACACGTTTCAGAGGAAGGCGAATTTTGCGTTACCTTAATATTTAAAAACTTATGTATATTCAATGGCAACTTTCCTCTCTGATTTTTTTAAGGATTTATTTTTAATTGTTGTTTCAATAACTTGGACACAAATGAATTCCTTAATGTTTTTACGGAAGCATTTCTACATATTAAAGCAATGACTAACACTCGACAGCATAACTATTTAACTAAGACGGATTACTGAAAGTGCGTTATTTATCTACTGGATGTGAATGCTTCTTCGGGAATGCTGATAGATTCCATTTCAAATGAGACTGAAAAATAGTGTTTGATATAAGGTCCTTTTTACGATGAGTTGCGATATTCTATCATAAAGGATCTCAATCCTATTTGACAGATGTTTAGTGTTTTTTTAAATTGTAATTTGAAGGGAGAAGTAGTGATGTATCTGCTTTTAATCGCCAGAGAGTGAATGATCCCATAGTACTCTATTGCTTTCTCGTATAGGAAATATGCAAGGAGAAAGCATTGTAAATGACAAGAGATTCTAATTCCATATTTTTTATGAATCCTGGTTTTCGATCTCCTCTAAAAGAACAATTTTAGTTATGTCTGTATGTCTGATAATATGAAATCTAAAAAGTGTTTTGAAATAGAAGGATGGAATTTCTGTCAAATTTTGAAAGAAACCTTTAAAGGAAGTCTTCCAGTCCAGCTGTAAAAATACAAGCGAACTGGATAATTACAAAATGTACAGGAGCAGCATTTAAATATACGTGATTAGCATTTAAGATGTAGATCAACCTGTAAATATGAATGTAGATATAGGTAGATGTACATTTAGAACAAAAGTTTGCATTTAAAGAAAGTTCTTTGAATGAAAAGAAACATTATATTTAAAGATTTAATGAAATAATTAGATTGGTTTCCTTATCCTCGCAATAATTCCTATAAAAAAATATGTGTAACTTTAAAAAAAAAAGGAAAAGCCCTTGTAAAATTCAAAGTTTACTCATTACTTACTTGTGAAGTCAGACCTTTATTATAAATAAAATAAATTTGAAAAAAGTATATTGAGCTTATGACTTTGAATAGAAAATCTGCTTTTAATGGGAAAGTAAGTTATAGCTTCATACCTTCATCATTAAAAATGGAAAAAAAAGTTGCAACGCTAAAAAGGTTTAGGTTAGGTTAAGTTTCACTTCTTTAGTGAGATATATTGCTGTAAAATATATTTAAAATATTGTTTATTTGGTTTAAAATTAAAAAAAATTATCGGGTAAAAAATTGGTATAAGGGAATGGATAATTTTTTTAAATTTAAGGTAATGCTAAAATCATTTTAGTCTTTTAATATTTTCGGATGTTATAGTGTAAAAATGCCATTCATATTCATTCTAACTGAAATTTCAAAAAAATGTATTTTTGAGGGTCATATTATCATCTTATAAAATACGAGAGCAGATCAAAAAGTCTTTATGCCTATTTTTAAAGCCAAAATACGGCTGTGAATGCAAAGTGAATATATAGATTCCCAGCAGTGAAAGTTCCTTGAACCGTACCAGCCATATCTGCCTTTTGCTCCAATGAGTACCGCAGCTGTCAGTCATTTAAGATGGCGGTTGTTCATCAGACGCCCACAGCTTATGAGCAGCGAAGTGTTCTTCGTTTTCTATGGTGCAAGGGACAAACGCCCATAGCAATTCACAGGGAAATGCACCCCACGTATGGGGAAAAGTGTCTCTCTTTGAGAAGTGTTCAGTGTTGGTGTCGTGAGTTTCAAAAAGGTCGCAATGACTTGCATGAGGATGAGCGTTCACTGGGATAATCTGGAGCACCCACTTTACAGTCCAAACCTTTCCCCTAGGAATTTTCACGTTTTCTGTCCACTGAAGAAGTTTCTGGCAGGACAGAGATTCACATTTGACGAAGAAGCCCAGAACGCGGTCCGACGGTGTTTCCACAGGCAGCCGGAAGAATTTTACCATAGGGGGATTTCTAATTTAGTGCTGCTGTGACGGAACAAATGTCCAAACAGGTGTGGTGACTATGCGGAGAAATAATGTAAGGTACGTAGTATACTACGTATGTTTGTAAATATATGTATGTACCTATTTTGGCGAATAAGAAATAGGTGCAAAGACTTTTCGATTTGCCCTCGTATCTAATTTCAGCCTTGGGTCAAGCAATCAGACGTGTAAAGTGCCAGCGGGCACAAGTACATCCTCCTTTATTATTAGCAGAAATGGGAGTTTGGACTAAACTCGAAACTAGCTCACTGTTATTGAGTCGGACCATAAAGTGGACGAGTTAAACATACTCACCCATCAGTTCGGAGTCCTCACTAATCATCGGCACTCCCAACCTGTTCATTCCCGTATTGACAACGAAGCGATTCAAGACTTCTTGGAAAACTTTCGCTGGGGGAGAAAATTTGGATTTTATCATTTTGAAATAACAGTGAAAAAAATAATAACATTATAATTGAGTTAATTCCAAATGATTCGTGTATGCATGTTTACGCAAGCGCTATTTCGTTCTCGCGTTTTTCCTATACCTGAGGATGAATAAGGGGCATGCTTTTTTTTATTTATTTATTTGCTTAGTTGAAAATTGTCGAATTCAACTACATACGAAAAGGCAGATAAGAAAAAAAAGGATCTAATTAATTTAGCCCAATATCTGCAATAGATATACGATTTCTTCGAAAAAAGTTCCACCAACTTCACCTATTTAATTCTGCTCTTTTTAAATATTATCTTGTTTATACATAAATAAGCAACCCGACAGGTTTTGTTTCAAAAAATAGATGGAAATCTACTATTTTGTTTTAAGGTATCCATACAAATATTCCTTCGTCTTCGCCCTATTTCCATAGTATTTTCATGTGAGAACATGATGCAGGAGGAGTCGGGAGTTTTTGAATAATTGAGGCTCGAATTAGCGCAGGCAGTTGTACAAAGCATAGACGGCAATATTCATCAGTATCATTTAATGGCATGTATCTTTTTACCTGCTTTTACCATCATTGCATTACTATTATTATGAAGGCTTCTTTGAAAGCAGATGCGTTTTTAAAAGGTTGACCTGCTTTTATCAGTATGGCTTTTTCAAAACGGTTTAAAATGGTGAATGACTTAAATTAATTAAAACAGACAGTGACTTAAAAATAATAATGTTCTCACATGATAACTTGAAATTTGAGATCGCATATTTCAATTTTATGTTTTGTTGATTTTTTTATACAACGATGCCAATACATTATAGTATAATTATTAATTGATCCATAGATTAATTTATTTGTCAATAACAATAGAAAAAGTGTTACCTGGAGGAAAAAACACATTACGTCGAGGATAAAATCAAATCAAAGGAAATCTTAAAAAACGGATTAATAATTAAAATACATTAGGAATTTTTCTAAAATTCCTATTGAACACAGCTATTTGATAGAGTAATTCGCGTTTTAATGGTTTTTGTTTTGATTTGCAAGCATTTAAGTAAAAAAAGAAAAAAATTCTTCCTTTTAGAGCTTAAAAGACAGCGTGCTTTTCAAACAACTTTTTAAAAAGTATTTTTAAAATATTTTTTTTTTAAATTTAAATGACAGGCACAAAGACTTGCAGAACGAAGATATTTTTGCTTGCTATTTTATAATAAACTATTTTCAGTTCTCTAATTGAAATTCTCTACATTAGTAAAACTTCATTCACTTACATTATTTTCAAGGATTTTTTTAAAAAAGATAAAAACTCTTAGTTATATAATAATTCCGCTTTCATGCCACAATTGTGAAAACCGATAATTTTTAACGTCATTTCGTCGGGGCCACAAATTGTCCCAGTTTTAAAAGCCTTTAAAACGAAGCTCGAGGGAATGATCTTTTGCAATGGTGAAAAGATAATAAAATGTCCAACGTTTTTTAAAAACGATTTTAGAGAAAAGCATTTAATATACGATACATAGTTTTAATATTATTTGCTGTAATTGATTAGAACGAAAATGAGTCACGTCAGAATCTAAATTTGGAAATCAACGTATTCTATAATATTTTTACAAAAATACTTACACGTTGCACCTGCCGTTTTGTTAATTGCAAATACAATACCTGGAAAGAAAAATGAACTTTATAATGTAAAGATTTTCATAACAGTCGAGCATAATATTTCATCTTTTCGTGAAGATAACTTCAATTTCCAAGAAACTGTTTAATACATGCATGGCTGTATTGTATGAAACAGTAAGTGAACTAGAAATGAAGCTTATCCACGTCACACAAATAATGCGAAGAATTCATCACTTCATTTGTATTTACGACCCGTTTTAAAGCATCAATAGGGCCAATTTAAGACGGGCCTCTTAACTTTAACCCACGATTAGATGACGAGGATGATATCATAGCTTGCATCCCATCTCCAAGTTTCTACATCATACCATTGACTGATTTTACTGATTTAAGGGCACCAGACCAGCTTCAAGGCGGTCTTTTGGTAGAATCGGATCTCGTAACCGAAACCCTCCGGTTCCAAAGCTAAGAACTTACCACGAGGCCGCCGCGGTTCTAACATGCAATATTGAATGAAATACTGAGATTCATTCCATATTGCATGAGATTCTCATCATGGAGTGATTCCAAGAGAAAGCATTCGGAATGAATCATTGCTGAAACTTCATTCAAGAACAGAAAACGTATATGTATGAGACATAATCCTTCTCATCATGGGATGCAATCAAAATTCTTTGCTTCAATAGATAACTGTCAGTAATTGTATAAAAAAAGGACAGAATTTTTATTTCACTTCTAAAGTTGAAAAAGAAATTTATTATTTACTTTTGCCTAACTTTGATTATACATTGGTTGTTCTTCACACTCTTTCTCATCTCCCAAATGAACAACAGATAGACGAGATGAAAGAGACCCCACCCCATTCCCATCAGTATCTGCAGTGGTTCCCAGCAGCATGGCGATAATACGACTAATGTTGTGAGTGTAATTTAAAAAATAATAAAAAGATCAATAAAAAAATTCTGTTTAGCTAAATTCCACTATTTCGACATTGTAATTATTTGTTAAGAAGCTATAATAAATAAAATCTTATTATTAAATTCAGAATTAATTATTAAAAGGATTCTTTATACATAAATGAAAAAGTTGGTTAAAATAGTGCATTGCAAGGATACGCGTGTACGAAAAATTATTATCAAGCAAAATATAAAATCGATATCTACTTACCAGAATCCATTCCATTTCCACCCAATTCTTCTTCATCATCTTGAAAGAAATCGAAAGATTACAAATGAATGAAAATGCTATCCCGGTTGATGACATTTTTATAAGATAAATTGAAATACAGTAATATCATTATTCCTTATTGTTTAACAAATGTAGGAAGCGAATTTCGTTTTCCGATCGCTGCAGCTGCTTTTCAATTCGAGACTGAAAAGCGATCCTCACTCCCCCGCCGCGGTTGCGTTTTGACACGCTTCCGTGATGCCACGGCAGAATTCTCTCTCTTTCATTTTCGCAGGCACGATTCTTCGCACGAAGGGATGCTTCTGAGATGGCATTTAAGAATTGATTGTTGTAGATATGATTGCAAGTGACTATTGACGATTTATCTTGTTATGAGTTTTCATAAAGAATTAAAATTGTTGAAATCGAATCATTGGCTTCGGCCTAGGATCTAGATTTTTAATATTTCTATTTATTATTATCATCATTATCGTTATATATATGAGCAGATTAGAGAAATTGTTGCATTTGTTTAGAACGGAAGCGCCGCTAAACGTATATTTTGTTCAGGACGAGTGATCTTTGATAATATATACCGGGTTGAAAAAGTTTTATAAAAAATATCGAGATCTGCGCTGTAGTTGCGGCTAGGAAACTCGATCGCAATTTCCACCTGTGGATTAAGGTGTTCAATGAAACAGCGCTTGTGAAACTCCTGCATAGTGAAAGCTGGAAAGCGGAGGGCCATCAGTAACGTATCTAGAGATGATAGACTTTCAAATGAAACAAAAGTGGGTGAAATCTGATAATATTGAGGTGGGTTTTCATTAAGCGAAATTATTCAGAGAGAAGTTTCTTATCTCTATTGAAAATATGATCAAACAATTCAAAAGCTTATAAAATATGTCAATTATGTCTTACAGCTATTTTTAATAAATAGTCTTTGGCAACCAGCTAGTTTTCAGAAAACAGTTGCATTTAATTTAAATTGTGTATGGTGTTTATAATTCCTGAGCAAATTACTTTGAAGCCTCGAATTTCGATTGACATTAAAAGTCCTGTTACTTTAGTTGCCTTACATCAGCTCCATTCATCGTGTGACCGAACTGTCCCGATGGAGTCGAATTGCGTGGCGTCATAATGCTGTTAAAGGCGTCCACTACTTTCTCGGCACTGCAATTCCACTTTCTTATTCTTCATGAAAACCACACAGAGACCTTAATTCCATTTGTCCTTAATTTTCAACAATTGAAATGAATCATACAATTAAATACATAATAAAACAATGAAAACGGTTTTGAATTTCAGGGCGAGAATGAAAACGCATTCTTGAAAAGTTATGTAACGTGAATATTATAATTGAATCAAATGTCTCCATTTTTCTCACTAATAAGAATGATTGATTTTAATCTTTTTTTAAAAAAAAAACAAAGGGTAAATTTTATTGATATTTTAAGTATAAGCCGGCAATGACCTATTTCTTTTTATTTTCAGCCTTTATATCTAATTATGCCGGCGTCCTGACATAGGGGTTGTAATGACTCGAGCTTTCTATATTTCTTTAGAAAAGGCACATACTCAAATAAAATACAGCACCCAGATTTTCTTAAAATATATTCTGATTAAGTTATAAAATATATTCTGCTTTTGCTTGGATTTAGAATATATATATAAAATATATCTATTCTAAATCCAAGCAAAAGCAGAAAACATCCTTCCCCGTCCGCCACACAAACTCTTCTCTCCCTCTCCTTACAAAAACAAAAACAACAACAACCCCAAAAGGGGTGGCGAACCTCGCCAATCGTTTCCGCAGGCGTCGCCAATGGTAGCCAAACATCACAGGGGTAGTGCGTCTTCCCCGTGATCTGGGTGTCTTGGGTTCGAGTCCCGCTTCGAGCATATTTGTTCTATCTGTACGGTGTGGGACTGTGCACCCCTGTGAAAAGGGGTTATGCAAGCGAATGTGATGAGTGAGTAACAAAATTCGTATTCTTGGCCCTAGTTGGCGCTACTTCAAAACAAGAGACACTGATTAAGTTTAAATCACTTTCTACCTCAGTGAGCTTGTCCATGGAAAGGGCCATAAGAAACAACAACATAATTATGCATTTCATTGTTACTAAAATAAATGTAAGAAACACTTAAAAGTCCTTAGACAAATAAAGATTTTGAAATCAAATAAAATGCAAGCTTAATTAATAAAAATCTATAATTTTTTTGAAGCATCATTCATGTAGTTAAAATTTTACTTTTACAGACAAAATTTTAATATAAAATTTTATTATTCATCGTTTATTAATTTGTTCAGAATTAATTTTAAGAAGATAAACATGCAGAAATCTCCATATATAAGAAGTTAAACCAACTATCTTGGTGGTTCCATCCTTTATTTAAAAATGTCAATAGCCGTCTTTGAGAAAAACCAAAATCTCAGAGAGAAGATGATCCTGAGTTTCGTATTAATTTGTTTCTGCGTACAGTTCGTATCAGAGAGCTTACCTTCGCCCATCAAGACTGATGCGCCATTTTCTAAATCCTTTCTCGCTTCTAAAGACTTTTGGTATAAATTTTTCACTCCGTACTGGAAATCTCCTATAAGAATCAAAATTATGAAAAATTAGGAGGAAAGGTACTTCTTCCTCGAATATGACCCCAAAGAAAAATACACGAACAGAAATTTGTTTCTAAATCAATGTAATAAAATTCTATTCCATTAAATTTTATCCTGTGTAACAAAACTCTCCGTTTAGATCTACAGCTTCGTGTTCTGCAGATAATTTTAAGGGAAAAATAGGCTTTGGGCTTAATTAACAGATTGTAGGAGTTTAGTTCACTGCTTGTACTGTGGATGTAATTTGTTTTTCTGGATTGCCCAGAAGATGGATTCGGAAAGGATTAACCGTGGCCCTTTGCTGGCATGTGAGTTGTTTTCTTCAAATTGAAATGCTGTCTCTTTCATTTCAGTTCTTCATCCCCCTTCATATTAAGGAACTTGAAAAGTTCATCAAAGGAACTTTTTTACATGGTCGGTAATGCAGCCATGCAAACGTTGGCGGATTCGAAATGCGGCCTATCCGGAATTGTTATGTCATTGCCACTAACTAAATATAAACTTATGAACTCATCATTTGTGAAAGCTTCCTCTCCGTTATATTTCAACAAAGCACGATTAATCGCATTGATGAACATTTCACTGTGTGTCCACCAGATGAACACTTCCAGATAAATGTCTGTGTTTACGGAGGTCGCTAAAGAAAGAAATTACTGTAGGAAGAGTCCATTTCGTACGGATAAAATTTCATTAAAACTTCTTACGTTGGCACATTTAGCGTCGAATTGCATTCAATTTTTGAAAGCAAATTCAAAAACTAATTCACTAAGCTGAAAATTATTTGAAAGTGAAAATGTCTAATACTCCTTATTCAAACAACAAAGCAAATCAAAAAGAAAAACTGAATAACTATTCGCATGTCTAGCGATTGCACAAGGAGAAAAAATAGCTAAGAAATCTAAAGTAGAATCAGGAATAGAAAAAAAAAATCTTCTTTCTATTTGTTTCAAATTTATGTGAACATTGAATATCGAATTCTTTGAAGCAGACGCGAGGTAATATGTAACTTTAACATAAAAGTAATAGTGTAATTAATCGTAATTATTTCCTAATTTTTATAAAGTTTTATTTACATTCCAATATAAAGTAAAATGCTCATTCTTAAATATGCTTGAAACTTTTCAAAATTTATGTTTATTTATAAATATTGAGAATCTTTTAGCTTATGAAAGAGGAACAGCTTCTTCGGAGCAAAACTCTGCCACATTATGCGCGAGTTTTTGTACTTACGATTTTAAAGTCTCTCCTTAAAAAGGCATTTTAAAGGTTTACAAATTTAAGGGACAAGAGTAAAAATTATTAAATAAAGATGTTAGCCAAATAAAAGTTAATAAAATGTGTAAGAAGTAAATAAAACGAATATAAAGACACATGCAACTGCGACTAAAGCGAAACGAGCGGCAGCTTTTTGTATCGCTTCAAACTGACCAAGTTTTCTCGTGGTGAGAGACTTTTCTGATCGAATATTGTTACGATTCTCTCCAGCGTTTTGGAAGTACATTTGCGACCCTGTGTTATCGTTTTATCTCAACTAGTCCTTGAGTAACCTGCCACACTTTGAAGTTTAGATAATGGAGAACAAATTCCCCTCATGTTTATTCGAGAATACAAATTTTGAAAAATATTGTATATATTTCTATAATATAATCCTCTCCTTTTTAGAATCAAGAATTTGGGACCCTTTTTTCACTGATATTTTTATTTCTAAAATTAACACTTTTTAGTCTCATATTTATAAATATTTTCATTTCAATTCTTTTCAATCTCTGTCTCACCCGCTGCGTGAGGCGCAGTAAAAGCTTGTTATTCACTAGCAAACTTGCCAAATAGCATTTGCTTCAAGTCTATTCTGCTAGTTAGAGATCTGAAAGATTTTAGGCAAATTAGAATGGAATGGTGTCCTTTTCTGCATTACTGAGATTTTCTAAATTTTGTTTTCGCATTAATAGGACAACAGCTCAATTTCCAAATCAGGTGGGGATGCATTCGTCTTTCATTGTCCAAGATCGGTTCCATTACGATGCGGGAAAAGATTCTTCGAAGCCATATTCACAAAGTCGTGGATCTTTTCAGGGCGTCCAAAGAAAACGAATGACTGATTTCAACCTTAAGGCGCAAATAATAGAGTTCCTTTTTTCTCTGAAAGTTTCAGATGGTTTCAGAATTCTAAGTAATATGTCAATTTTTCATGTGAATAATAAAAAAAATTAAAGGTTTTTTTTCAACAAATGAAAGAAATTCGAAAACTGAAAGCAAAATAAAAGAAATCTTTTCTGCAAAAATTCCAAATTATTATTTTTCCTGCGTGAATTTCAGTTTTCTACTTGAAATGGATGGCGCAACGCTGGTAATCCCTTTGTAAACAGGAACTCTTATTTTCAGTGGAAAAGTATAATTTTATGGTGATTTTTGTGTCCTATTTTGGTATCAAATCAGTGTGGAAATTTTTCAAAGTTTTATTCTGTCTTTAAGATTACATTCTGTTGATTTTCTAAATTCAACAAATAATCTAGTATATCCTGGAATTTTCTCTCCAGATAGTGAAGATTAAAGCACGAATCAAAACGATCTTCAGAAATTTAGGGTGGGGTAATTCATAAGCTGTTCCTGTAAAAACACCGTAAAGTAAAATAAATTTGCTGTTGATAAACATTAACCTTAAAAAAAAACCTTTAACCCTTTCTAGTCCGAAAAATAATTAAAGGCGAAATTATTCACCTAACACAAAGATTTGTTTATTGCTATGAAAAATAAATATACATAATTCTTTTAAGTCGAATTTCTTTGAAAAATGAATCTACATCTCTTAACCATTATGTAGGCGTTTTTAACAATTAAATGTGAAAAAATAATAAATAAAACATCAACATGATGCACAATCTTGAATGTCGGGTCACACTCGACATCGGACCGCAAAGGGTTAAACTACTGGAATATCATTTCCTTTTTTTTTTCTCTCAGTATGAGGGATTGCGACTCAGAACGGAAGCTGATCATCTTTCTGTTTCGGGAGGGCCTCTTGCATACTAATAGATTAGTCTCCCTGGAGGATCGGGGCAACTCACAACTGAGAGTGAGAAGTTTCAGGTTTGGTAGTTGGTTCTCGTCACCCTTGTCAGCATATGAGCCCTTTTCCCATCGGTGACGGGCCGTATTTCTTTAGGTAAGAGTTGTACCGTGGATGGTGATGGCCCTCAGGACTCAACCACTGTTCCTACCAGTATTGCTGTCGCGGTGGTTCGAACAGTCAGATTTTTCAGTGTGCTTTCGATCAGGTCGGAGTAGTCAGTCTGTGATACTAATCGAACGATTGCTTGTTATTTATAAAGCAGGAAAATGTTTCTATTTACAGTAGGCATGAAATTGATGATAAAAACAAGTGCACACTAATGAATTGTCCAAATGAAGGTGAAGAATTATCCAATTTGAAGAGCTGAGCTTTTAGAATCAGATGAAAGAAACGTTTGGGAATCCCTCCACTTGCTGAGTTCTACACTTTTGTATCATCAGTGGGAATGTATGAAAATGGCATTAATGCAAAAATAAATAAATTCTATTTTACAGCCAAATAAAAAATAACTCACTCCAATATAAGTTTTTTTCTGCATAAATTGCAAGAAAAGTTCCGTAGTTTTAACATTTTAATCTTCAGCCCGCTGCAAGATTATCGGGCCAAACGTAAATATCATGGTCGTAGGCCGTAGTATGATGATCGGCAACGATGATCAGCCTGCAAATAAATGTCATTGATTTTTGCTATATTTAATAACAACTCTTTTGTCCGTCTGCCACAATAATTATATCAGGTTGTAATTGTCTATGAAATATCCTACCCAATTAAATCAGTTATGTCT
Source organism: Argiope argentata (assembly GCA_026289955.1). Taxonomy (NCBI): domain Eukaryota; kingdom Metazoa; phylum Arthropoda; class Arachnida; order Araneae; family Araneidae; genus Argiope; species Argiope argentata. Next base: position 1,552,682 of record JAOUZG010038029.1, on the reverse strand, counting down.
TATACGCAATATCTCCATTCTGTAAGTCGTGCGTTTTCAACCTGAGGCCTATTTGCCGAATCGTGGAATGCACAAAATTTCCGCTGCCTTCTTTTCCTGTTTCGGCTCAAACTTTTAAAACGTAAATTGTAGTTTACGGAGTTAGATTTAAACACGCAGAGGTATTCTCCTCACGCTTTAATCACACATTGATGTAAGTTCGGCATTTTTTGCCTTATTACATCAATTGTTATATCTCAAATTTCTTTGTTATCGCGTTTAATAAACAATTTCCAGACGTGATACCAATTTTTTAATTTTTAATTAAAAAATTACTTATTTTTAAAATTAATTTTTGTGCTCGGAGAGTTTTAAATTATCGATTTTCCTCAAAATCTCAAAGTGGAATTTTTTGATGATTTTCTTTATAAGAAAAGTAAAAAAAAAAAAAGTATAAATAGATATAGAATTAGATCATTCGACTGTATTTAATATATTTACAGAATCCAGGACACTCGTTGCAAAAGTAAAAGATGGAAAAAAAATTGAACTCACCGACTCCCTCCGACATTTCATTAAAGGCCTGCTGTAAATCTGAAAGGAGAAAGGGAATGTCAGTCAACATGGAGATATTCAACGAGTTTCAAACACTGTGCCACATGCTCAAAATTTGATAATATGATATTTTGATATAAATGAAAATCTGCACCAATATTGAAAAGGATAAATTTACTATTTATTATGGTGTATAACTAAATATATTAGGATTAATCAATTTCTAATTAATACTTCAAAATATATAAACAATTTTTGTTAAAAATAAAGTTTTGCAAGCAGTAATATTTATTGGGGTACTTATAATTCAGATTTCAATAGGGATGTAGAACATTTCTATAGGAGTTCAAATTAATATATTTTATTCACATCCATTTTTTAATCCATTTAGATATCCCCTGAGGGTAATTTCTAAACAAGCTGTCAATTTTAATAATCTTTAAACTTTTAAAGTGAGAAACATCCTAACGTAACAAAATGTGGAGGGCATTCTATTAACTAGTTCTAATAATTTTTTTAGTAATGTTTGCTGTCAAACAATAAGAAAGAAATATTAAGTTGTTTTTAAAATTGACGTTATGAAGAATAAATCTTTTTATTTTTTATACAATAAATTTTAATATAAACAAAAATTAAGGCACCTGGTAATCATCTTGATTCAGAATATGAAAGAAAAAAAGTTGATTTACATTGGTAATTTCTTCCAAGAAATACTTTCGAATTTTAAGCGGTTTTTTTTTTTTTTTTCGTATTATAAACAAAAATTAGAATTTTAGTAAACATTCATTGATAGTCGTTTACCAGAGACACGTTCGATTCATAAATATTTGAAATCAGGCAGATTCTTGTAACAATTAAGAGTTATTTTTATCTATAAAAAATATTGAGAGCACAGCCAGGTTGGTACTTACCGCCATCGATTATGACGAAAGCTGAAAGAGAAAAGAAACTGTTAGTGGGACCATTTCAATGCATGCCATCGATATAATTACAACATTTACTGAATGCAAAATACCTGAGTGTTAAATCTTTCTTCATCCGTAATGGTGTCATTAAAATGATAGTGCGCAAAATTTATGCAATTTTTTTCTTTCTTTGTAATCCAGTATCTTGTATTCCGTTTTGATTATTATTTAGTCTAAACGGCTAAACTGGGAGCTTAACAGGAGAATTTGTGACCGTAGTTGATCGCTAAGGACTTATTAAGACGAGGCAATAAATTATTTTGGTACTTTCTTCTCTTTGCTTTGAAGAAACATCAGAGCTATTTTGGGTCATTGGAAGTTTGTTCTGCAACATAATTTCGCAATGTGGTTAGGGACCCACAAGAAATGGCGTTTTCTGTTCCAGTTTTCCGTTCCATAATTGTGGAATAACAACTGGCACTCGATATTAGATTTAGTATTCATAAGTGCGGTGGTTTTTTTTTTCTGTGAATTCCGGCTTCGAATCGAAATCTTCAGTCACGAAGTGGATGTCTTACCACCTGATCACTACAGACTCGAATTTGTTCCCAAAATTCTGTAATTTTACAAACTTATTTTCTTGCATGCTATTATTATGTGTGTGTGTGTGTGTGTGCGCTATTATTATTTAATGTAATACTGCTGCAAAATATTAAACTTGAGTGAGAAATAGGACCATTTCTGACTTATTATTTGATAGGGATGCCAAATATGAAAAAATAATAAAGAGAACAATATGAAAAATAGCAAATAATGATTTTTGTTTTTAATGTATTTTCTCTGAAAAACGTCATTAATAAGCATCATTTCATTTGATTTTAAGATCAATAATATGTTGTTCACTCTCGGATTTGGAATCTTTCTGCGCTTTTGCGCTTTCTGAAGCGTAATAAAACGATTATCTTTCTGTCCATCACCCTTCGGCTAAGCACAATCATCGAAATGAGCTAGTCTCAGGATCTTGAGACTAGGTAGTCATTTTTCACATGAAATCAAATAAGTAAGGCTTTTAAACACTTGAATAGGAAAAAACTCAATTGAAAAAAACACAATTTTTGCTTGGATGATTTTTTTTTCTCCATTTTTACCAGAGTACCGATTGCACAATTAACTCTTATATTTTTTATAGTTACGTATGTTCCATATTAAAAATTATAAGGAAGAAAGGCAGTATAACGATTTCACGATTTTCCTAATCGTTCGGAAATCAGCACGCAATGTTTTATATTAAATATTACCTACAAATCGTAGAACATTTGCTTTTGTAAATAAGAAAATACGCATTGACCAAAAGCAATGCTTTGCATCTGAACATTTATATAACACTGAAGCATTTCGGAAGTTAATCTAGTCATCATGGGACAGGTGTACTCATTGCTGAGGCGATCATTTCATGTTTCCTCGTGCGCTCTCTTGTGAAAGATGTCCGCAAGAAAATCTGAACCAGCTGCGCAGAGGGTAAATAGGCATAATCCCAAAAGGCGCATCGGGCTCATTGCTGAATACATGCTTCGGCACTGAAGGGTGCGGGTCTCTCTTTTGTCAACAGGTGACTCCCCCACGCACAATAGGGGGGGGGGTGAGCAACCACTCTAGAAAGTTGCCAAGGAAAGGTCAGGCCGGATGCCGAGCTTAAAGTTAGAATTAGTTGTCCGCCTCTGTATAGCTGCAAAATGGAATTTATTGCTATTGATTGATCAAGAGAATGATTTTTTGAAGTAGATTTTGTATCTCCTCTAATTAAAAGCAGTTGTGTTAATGTTGTCTTCCTATGAGCATGAGTTTCAGACGTTTCCTTTGTTTAAACACCAGACTATAACAAGAGAAAACCTCTCTCTGAATTAGTGAAATGCGGATGGCACTTACGTGGTCTATGCTGTCATCTTATGGAAAACTGCGAATTAGGGACTTAATCTGCCGCTGTTCAAACAAAAATTTCCCCTTTCGCATTCGTAACTGCCATTGGTGCTAAGAATGAGCAGCCGCCCTACATCTTCTTTTTAATTTACAAAGCTTATGGAATAGCCGATGCAGTCTTTTCAAGAATGATTAAATTATACATTATTTGCATAACGACATCTGGAACCTACAAACAACAAAATTCAATATGATGGCGTTTTGACATTAAATATTATATAGAAAGAAGATAAATAAGTTCCTATCAGTAAAAAATACTATGCATATAACTTTTTGGGTATTTAATTTCGACAAACGAACACAAGCGCCATATTATTGGGGTGATATCGTATATACCAATGCATTCCATTTTTTGGAAGGAAGAGCTGGGGGGAAGTTGAACATGAAAAATTTCCGTACTAGCTTACTGATTTTTTTAAAAAAAATAAGGTAAATTTGAAACTTTATTTAATAATTACTTTAATGAATATTGCCATCTTTTTAAACACGAATGAAGCGTCAGAAAGAGTCTTATTCTTTAAATTCCAACTGTTTAAGTATGAATATTTTAAGCGTATGCGTTGAATAAATTTCTTTTAATGCTAATAGGTTTAGAAAAATTTAATTCACTCTTACAGTTCAATTTTCAAAATTTACAGAAATAAAGAAAAATAATAAAAAAAAAGAGGAAAAGCTTTTGTCGTTGATTTGATTCACATTTATAATCAGGGTTTAAGGATGATGATGGCAAACGTCCAGCTTGCTCGTTTCGAGATGTTGCATTTACAAATAAAAAACAGTCAGGACCCCTGAATTCTTTTTCTGAATAGAACGCGACTCGCATCGCATTTCTTTGAAGATTACAATATTATATTCGTATTTAAATTATTTATATAAAAATCAAATGTATTTTTAAGGTAATCAGAATTTCAAGAAATATTTTTGTATTTTAGAAATGGCATTCATTGCAATCTTCAGATAAAGTGTAACTCCCTTTGCGTTTTGATTTAGGACTTTTTCCCTTTGTGTATTCACAATAATTCTGTGGCAGTGAAAACGTTTCGCGATTCCACCGAAATTTTTTAAGGCTTTACTTGTATGTAAATATAAATAAGTACAAAAATAGAAGAAATGTTCGTTAATAATAAGCTAAATAAAATATAATCTAATTCATTCATTCGTTAAATAGGATGAAATGTTTTTAATGGTTCGCAATTCAGTTTTTTATCGAAAAAATCAAAAATAGAAAATGCAATTTAGAAATGTTTGATCTTTAAAACTATCCATTTATTCTACATTCGCTTATTGAATTCGTCTGAACTAACTAAAATTATTCGATATTAGTTCTCTGCATCCAAATGATGCTTCCGTCTAGGTTCCATCCTGGTATCTCTAACCCATGAAAGAGCAAACCGGTGATTCCAAAGGACATCATAGATTCAGAAAGGGACATTTCGATTATTGATTTTTCTTGCATTCGTACTTCAATTTGAAATTCTTCCTCAAGGGATTTTAACGAAGATTATTGTAGCATTATATCTTGGTACTTATTGTTACCTAGAAACTTAATAGGTCCCACCTATCTAGTAACCCTATTCTTATTGCATTGGATATGCAGAGCGTAGACACTTTTTGGTCGAACATTTCTTCGATTGCCGATAGTTTAAAAATCGGTCCTTACCTGATCTATGGGCCACAAGAAAGATGAAAACGAAAGAACAGAAGGGTAAAGAGATCATGCTGGTGCTTTCAGTGACGTTCGCACTTAATTTCCGAACCACAGAGTCGCAGTGACGATTCCACTTTTACTGGCTCGCAGTCTCACGCATCGCGCATTCGATCTGCTCATTGTCGCAGTTACATCAAGATAATCCTCGGCCCATTTCCATTTGTGTGCTCAGGTTCGGCCGACGTCATCCGAGAATTTTGAATTGAGGATCAACGGGCGTCCATTTCGAGGAGGGATTAATTCAAGTTGTGCTTCGCTTAGCGGCCATTACAGTAATTTATGGATTCAACTATTAATATTTTATAGCTTTATTCTTCTGATTGTATGGGTAGTTTCTTAAGAACTGGACGTTGAATCCCTTTACGTTTAAATGAAATAATATCTCTGTGAATATTTTTTAGAATTTGAAACTGTGATGAAAACGTTTTTTCATATCTATTTAATGCAAATGAATAAAGAAAGAAAGAACTTTGGATATCTTAAGACGAAAATGAAGCGATAAAAACAAATATTGAAATTTTTTTTCTAAACATGAATACCGTCATAGCTTTCGTCTTTCTCTTTTCTGATGTTTCTACTTTATCGAGAGGGGGAAAAAAGAAAATGTTACTTTTGTCTATAGCTTCGTTTTGAAGTATCCCCTCATTTTTGTGAGTAGTATAACTGATGTGAAAACAGCACTATTACGTAAATTGTAAAGTTTCAAACTTAGTATTATCTTTGCAATGTATTAAACGTCTAATCGTAGAAGATTGTACCAAAGTTTCAACAGAAATTCATAAAATTAGCGAAAATATGTTCAGCGAAAAGAATAAACTTTGGGAAAAGACTGTTTACTAAAACGTCAAGAAATCAGAGCAGCGTCGCAAAAGGCTCGTGCATTTACATTAATATGTAGCGTCAGTCTTATAAGCTAGATAATATCCTTCGAGCTGAAGGGTCCCTTTTGCTCGAACGGTATATCGCTCGGCTACTGGCTCAAACGTCGCAGGTTCGTACCGCGACCTTCACTAGCTACAAATATCAGCTGATCAGTTTTTCTGCTTAAAAATATCATACATGCAAAATCCATGACAAGGTTAAACATTTTAAACATCATTAACACACACCTGTCTTTTCACCATCATTACATTTTTTAGATCGGTTTGTTTCACACAAAGAGTTAAGGTCACACGCTATTTATTATGTAGAGAAATTAAATTTTTGCATAATGCTACAACTGAAATATGGATTGTAACACTTTGATTAATAGCGTAGTTTTCTTATTATTACCGCCTATGCCCCATAAGAGTGAAGTTAAAGCGTGCATTTTTTTACGCCTTCATTTAATATTCCACCGATATAGCAAAGCAAAAAAACTCGTCACTATGGGAAGAAACGTAAATTATCTTGATCATATGTCGCACACATTCCGATAATTTGTTCTATGGATCTCCCTTTTTCTGGATTAGATCATTTTTAGAAGTATTTCTTACCATAAAATGTTGAAGTTGTATGATTACCCTTTTTCCTCGTATGGTAATTGGCATTCCCGTCAGATGCAAAGTCACCCATTTTCCCACACATAGTTAAGTACCTGCTGACCGCCAGGTGTGAATCCTTTTAACTAGTAGAATCATTGTCAGGTCATTCGTTGTACGGAGGCGAAGGGCCCCAGATTTATCAGAACTGTCTAATCATCAGCAGCTGTTGTCACTAAATGCCGAACTTCTGTGGACTTCAGTCGATGTTAGCTGTGAATTGATCGTAATTAAGACGCGTTGGGGAGGGACCCGCTGCGAAGGCGGATCAAAAACAGACACATCCGAGATCGACTGTCGGTCATTGGGGACGCATCGATGAGGCTGTTGGGGACTAAAGTGCACCGGTGAGAAAATCAGACGCGGAGATATGATGGGAATGAAAGAAAAAAAAAAAATCCTGTCTCGGGGGGGGGGGGGGGAGAAAGGAGGAGAGCAGTGAAAGGCGCCGAAAGAGGGTTCGGAGGGACGCTGCTCCTGATTCTGTGAGAGGCTCCGTGGGATTCGCGTTTCTGCGTTAGGACCCATCCGATGAAGATCGGCGGACTTCTGGAGCGATCTCTGGAGCAGCTGCTTCCAGCCAAAAACCCGGTGGTGTCTGTTTGGTGTCTTCCCTCCGATTTGATCGAGGAACTATTTCTTGGTTAAACTTTAAACGTGTAAATTTTACAGATAATATTAACCTAGATGAGTACTTGTTGACTTTGGGTACTTATTTGTTGTTGCTGCTGATCCCCTCGGTCTAGACCCCTAGACCAAGTCCGAAAGATCGTGTCGCGCCGAAAGGTCAAAAACGCTCTCGCTCTCATCCGACAGTTGCCTCACAGAGACATCGATACAAGAAATAATATGAGAGGGAGAGGCAATAGCCAAGCAAGGGCAAGTAGAAAAGGTCCTGTTAGGACCGTCGAAGACCAGACTTCTAATGTGGTCAGACCTTAGCCTAGCTAAAGCAGATTGGGCAAGTCTTGAGCGGGCGTACTTATTTAAGACTATAAATAAAAGAATTGTTTGTTATGCCATTTCCCTATTGGATCGGTCAAAATTCAGATATCAGAAAGCATTGTGAGCGCATGATCTGAATATCCGAAATTTTTTTTAACACCAGATTTAAATTGCAGTCTCACATATCCCTCTAATATAATTTTTGTTGTTTTTAAAACTCATTTCAACATAAGATTTCGAATTCAAAGTTAAAATTTTCATTTGTCAAATCAGAAAATGATTTATATATATCTTAGCATCTATTTATTTTAAAATAAATAGCAATTTTAAATAAAATTCCAAAATTCGTTTTAAAAAATGCTTTAGAACATGGATGCTAGCTTTCATCTTTTCTAATAGATTAAAAATTAATTATAAAATATAAGATAATAATAATTGTTCATAATCAAACGATTCTGGTAAAAACAATCTTTCAAGAAATAAGGTAAAGGAAGATAAAATGGTTAGTGCTTGATACTCATTTTTTTTCGGGAATTTGTATTCTCAATTTCTAAGATATATCTGTGTAAAAATTTATGTTAAGCCTGGTAATCTGTCCATATGATATATCCGTTTATGATTACGAAATTAAAGTTATTGTTAAAAATTAATATTCATGCTTAAGAGTTTTTGTAAACATAGACATTAGACTTTAAAATGGAAGTGTCTCTTTATAAAAGAAAGGCAATATTAAAAAAGTTAAATTTAATTTTCAACTTTTTAAAGGAAGAAATTGTTTCCAATTTCACTACTTTTATCTCTTCAAAAGTATTACTAGGCGATTATTATTAATTATTAGAAAGATAAAAAATAAAATGAAACTTGATTTAATATAAGTTTTATATGTTATAAAAAATTAGAAATGTGTGCAATTTTCTGAATTCCATATATATATATATATATATATATATATATATATATATATATATATA
>JAOUZG010038029.1:1516057-1544112 GCA_026289955.1 Argiope argentata | reverse complement strand
ATATATATATATATATATATATATATATATATATATATATATATATATATATATATATATGAAGATTCAGGTGGATAAAAGCAAAACAATGATGGTCAAAGTAGGAGCAAAACATTAAGAATGTTTCTCATTGTTGATTTATCACTTTAGATGAAAATGCGTCACTCGCAATATCTGCTCTTCCCGTATTTGCTCAGCCAAGGCAGTCTTGATGCGAATTCGCTGTGAAATTCTCGCGCTTTTCCTTGTTAATGAGCCGACGAAAAGCTGAAATCGTCTGCAATCTGGAATCACTTTGAAAGTTTAAGAATAGGAAGGGTATTTAAGGAGGAATTAAAATAACGGGTTTTTTTAATATAAAAAAAACAACAACACCCCTCTCTGAGCGGATAAAAATGTGAATGAAAAAGACACTGGAACTTAAAACTTCCCTTAAATACGATGTCAGATATTGTAATAAGTTTATTAGATCAGGATTAAGTGTTTAAAAATTGTTAATTAAAACACACACACATTTTTTTCAACGACTGACAAAAGTTTTGGAATGGATGTAAATACCTGGTAAAAATTTCGGGTCGGTATCTTTTGGATTTTTAAAAGAAATCGATTATACTGAAAAGGGGAAAAATAAGATAATCGGGAATTGTGAATCATTACTTTTGTATTATCCGGAATTCGTGGGTTGAAAAGAATTTCTTCCATAAAAATGTGCTTCAAATGGTACAATGATCAATTTTCAGGAAAAAATATTGAAAATTAAATTTGAGATTATCATTTTTCAATAATTAATTCTGAATACATTTTCTGATAAGTGCTATTCTCATGAACGCTAGTATTTGATGCTCTTCGAGAAACAATCGCTATAAACTTTTTTTTTTTCCTTTTCGAATAAAATTCTAACCATTTTTTAAGTCGACATTTATGACGTTATTTAAAATTCAGTAATCCACTAATTTTGGCAAGTGAAAAAATATTTTGCAGTTATATAATAAATGGCACTTGCATTATTTTTTAAAGTGGAATTTTTCGAAAAATTATGTGCATATCAATGTGAAATTTTCGACGGTAATTCCTATCTACTTTTCACACTCTTAAATAGAATTCCAAAAATAAAATGTGGTAAATAAAATAAATAAATGTAAAAATAATTTTCTAACTTGACATTTTTTAAAAATCTAACATTTTAAAATTCCTTATTTTCTTAAAAAATCTTGATAAAAGTAAGCTTTTAACATAGATAACTACTTAAAAGTAACATAGAAGTTGTTTTGGATAGATAATTGAATACCTTCCCCGCATTTTCATTTCCATGTCGAAGAAGAATTCGACTGAACTAAAATATATTGATCGGTATTGATAACTACTGGTGAAAGCATTTTGGTTGTGACGACCCTAGTTGAGTCCACTCCCAAAGCCTTGAAAGGAAAGTTTAATATCCCGTTAAGGCTTTCACTTTTTTTCAGACTTTTCACAGTATTAGAAATCGAATTGATAATGTCATACCGCACGATTTGTTATTGAAACACACAGATCAAACGGTTATACTCAAGAATTTTTATAAATAACTATTGTAGCCTTTTCCTGTTTGCTCTGAAGCTGAAATGTCACATAGCGCCATCTCGGATCCGATTTCATCATAATAAAATCAAGTGCAAGTTCGAAAAATAAGTAACTGTCAAATGAATGCTGCAACGCCGCAGATTGTTTTGAATGGTGTGTTAAACTAACTGCATTCAGGACTTTTTTTTATTTAAGTTTTCAGCTCTTATGTATTATAAATTGAAAAATATTCGTATGTAATCGGCTTGGGATTCGTATCTAAATATTTTCACAAAAAAAAAAAAAAGATTCAAAAAAAAGGAGGAAGGGGGGGGGGGGAAGAAAATAAAAAGTAAATAAAATAAAACAGTCGTGGGAAGCATGGTTTTTCAGGTACGTATTATTTGGTATTCATAATGGAGCTCTTTCTTCAATAAATCTTTATTTTTCTGCAGATAATTATAATTAACTAATCTCACTACTATAGCTGAGCCCCCTGATTCTAAATTGAGTCTCAAGCAATTAGACGACGAATTTGTATGTCACCAATCTACTACAAATTTTTTCCGGAACTATTAGATGTGAGTCTGTACGACGATAAAGCGCATCTGACTTGGATCTCTACTTTCTAAAATTTCACAAAGTCTGTATTGATTTTTGAGCAGATACCACTTAACTCTAAACTAATCTTCTTTTTGAGGTCATCGCGAATACATAGACGAAAAATGTGGTGAATAAATAAGTACTCCCGTTTCCTGAACCGTATTGAAATATCTTTATTGCAATAACAGAGCATGCCTCATACGAAAGAAATACAATAATTGGTGAAGATATTCCACAATATTCAACAACGGTATCCTAACTTTTACTGCTTGGTTACTTCTCTAGTAAGGACGGTCATTCAACTACCCGAATACTTCGGCAGTGCAACGTGCTTTGACAAGGTTCTATGGTAATCTTAATAGTATGCCTCACTAGTACCTCAGTGGTAAGATACCTAGTAAGCAAGCAAGTTTTTGATTTCTTGTGGTTAGATTAATGATGTAGGGTTGAGGTATCTCACTTCGATGAAAGAAAGTAACACCCACTGGAGAGGAGTTGTGCCGTAGTTGGTGAAGGCAATTAGAAATCCACTTTCCTTCTTTACCTATTTGTCATTCAGGTCCTCCCCGATATTTAGAAATGATGTATGCGGAAGAGGTAACTCTTCCGTGTTTCTTCACGTCGACGACCACTAGACTGCAAATAGTATCAATTTATGCAATTCCATCCAAGTTTGTAAAGCACGAACATTGAGTATTAGAAGAACAGAACATTTGTACTGATGATCGTGATGATTTCATCAAAATTATGGTGGCAATAGACTCTTCTTTTCTTCAAAATCTTAAAAGATTCTTCAGTTTTCTATGTTACATACAATATGATTGTAATTAGATTCAGTCAGATAACTTTAGATACCCGTCCATTACAAATACAGTTACGTTTTATTTATGCAAAACTCGTTTATTAAAAATTATTTGCGCAGTATAAAATTCTCACGTTGTTTAAAAATGTTAATATTTTTATTTTATTATAAATTAAAATATTATTATTTAAAGTCATTAAAATTAAATTATTATTATTATTATTATTAAAACTATTTATATTAGAATGACAACATTTTTTCTTCTAAATGTCGATTTATGTGGTCTCCATATCAATCCTGTGAGTGATCACTATTTCAAATAGTGCAGTACAATTATGAGGGATTGAAACACTTGTTTATTTTCATTTCACGAGTCTTCTTTAAATGATCTATTATTCGCTTTTTAAAGCGTGCCTGTTAAAAACTCAGCATTTCTGATCTCACATTTAATTAATAAGTCTTTTTACTTCAGTCCCTCTCTTTGTCTTTTAGTTTGCGTTGGTTTTTTAAAAATCAATTTATATGACATTCAATTTTTAAATACAATTCTAATTTCAGTGCAATGAATCATTAATCATTAGGTTTATTTGATATGAGTGATGGATTGCCAGATCTTTCCCCGGACTGTTCGCTCGAGTCATCTCCGCTCGCAGAATGGAGGGAACTCCAGCCTCTCCCAATTGCCGGGAGCTCGTCCTTCTCTGCAGGTAAGAGTTTTAAATTCCGCTCCATCCCGAGCTGCCAAATAACTCTGCCCCCCAGAACCACCCCCATTCCGGGGAGATGGAGGCACGGAATAATCGAAAAGGTTCTGTCCGGATCTCTTCTCAAAAAGCGAGAGGGGGTGTCCAGTTAAGTGGCGTGACAAGTCTAATGAAAGTGGCGGCGGCGCGCGGGGTAAAAAGCGTGCAAGTGTCGAGAGTTAATTTGGTGGCAAGTGACAGATTTCGCATATTAATAGAAAATTTTCCCGTCCCGGCGCTGGGTGCGGGTGACAGGTCATTACGGCCGCCTTCAAACGCCGTCGCCTCACCTGTCTCGAAGGGGCCGGATGGAAGCGCTCCTTTCAGCCGACCTGCCGGAGTGTGAGGCGAGGCCGGACAATGCCTCCTCTCAGGCCGGAACGTGACACCTCGCCGCTTACTCTTTCATTCGTCCGGCAACTCTGGGAGGGCACGCCCCCTCCCGGATTTGGGGAGAGGGAGGAGGGGGTGGGAGCGGATTCGCATTAAGACACGGTTAACATCTTCCATCTCCCTCCGCCGTCGTCGCCTTTGAAAACTCCATCGGAACGTTAATGAGAAATTATTTCGGAATTAGTTTTGTGATGGGATTCTGTGAGTTTATCCCAGGAAGAATTGATTTCGACTCGGCCCTTTGTGTGCGCCGTTGCGATTGGACGCGGGGCCCGCAATTCGATCTGCCTCCCGTTTGCCTGAAAAGTTTTTAAATTTGACAAGGGAACTTTTCGCGAAACTGCTTTCGGCAGTAAATGTTGTTTTCGAAGCTAGGAGGAGGCTTATGACCCACTGAGGCTGGCTTAGAGGCTTCGATTTTAAGTACGGACCTGAGTAGAGGTTTCGATACTCTTTTCCCATATATTTTCAGAGTAAGCAATTTGTGTCTTTTTTTTAAAGTCAAAAAGGATAAAGTTTGTTTTACTTTATTCAAATTACAATGAAGTATTGTTTATATATATATATATATATATATATATATATATATATATATATATATATATATATATAATATGACAAGACGGGTTGAATTTTTAAGTTCGTTTTATTGCATCTAGAAAGGCACGCATTAAGTGCAAACAGCGTGGACACAAAAACGTTAGAATGTGAAAAAGGTAAAAAAGAACGAAAGCATTTATCCTTGGTCTTATATACCATGAGGTTCTCATAAATCTGACACATGCTGATTTCTGACATTAATTCTCATACTTGTTGATCTTGATAAGAGAAACGCAGGAATCCTTTAAAAGAATCTGTTTACATCAACGGTCACTCGGCATGTGACATTATTTTTAAAGCTTCATTTGATTTAATTAAATAGAAAAAGTGACATGAGATCAGGGATGTGATAAGAAAGTATATATATTAGTAAATACGTTAGTCTAATTTCTTTTTCTATTTGTTAATTGTTTCTTGATTCATTAGCTCTGGTTATATCATTTAATAACTTTTGCAATTTTTTCGCTGTCTGGTTTAAAATGACGTTTAAATAAATAAAAATTTTACTTTAGTTTTTATTAACATTTTTGTTATTGTTATTAAAGCAAATCCTTTCGAAGGTGATCTGCAAAATGACACCAAGCCATGAAATGTGTTTTTCTGCTTTTGAAAATATCACAGAAAAATAAAGAAAGAAGACAAATGAGTTCTTGAAGATCTCAGAGAGTTCGTCAGATCATGAGTCCCGACTGCGCCTTTTTTTTTTATCCTGTGATGGTCGCCTTTATTTATATAAATATAAAGAGCCATCTTCGCGTGTTTCTTTTACAGACTAAAAAGCGTCTGAAAGATTTTATTCAAATTTCGCGTACGACTGTTTTGAGGCATCAAGAATAATCTTGAAAATATTCCCGATAGTTAAATGTATGTTTTTTTTAATTAATTACAACTATTTTACACTCTTCGAATCTTCCTGCTTCTTTTTTCGACACCGATGGGATAAGCTAGAAGGCTCTACTGCAGCTCTCAGGCTTGCGCCTCTGACGGCTTAGAGCATCATCGCTCATGCGCAATGGGCTCAACGATTTTTCTCACCTCTAGAATTTTTAAGACTGTGCCCTCTTTTCCCTTGAAAAGTGTTCCTTCTATTGTTTTAAGGGAAAGTTAGGGTTTAAAGCATTGAAAACTAAACATTGTTAATTAATCCATGTTTCATGTTCATTCTGACGTACTTCTGAATTAAATTTTTTAAAAATAAAGAAAACTAAAAACTTTTAGTTCGATTTTCTTAGTATCTGAAGGAGTGGAAAAATAAAATCTTTTTTCATCCATGCGTATTCTGTTATTTAAGTTATAAAGGGAAGTTAAGTTTTTGAAATTTCGTAATGTTCAGTTATTTAATGTCTTGAAGGTATTTTAATATTCAAGTCCAATTGAGAGGATTTTGAAACCCTATCTCCTTCTGCTAAGAAATTATTTTAAGCTGATAATTCACATGTGAATTACGTCGGACAGGTGATGGGGTTATTTTGGCAGTTGTATTTATTTACATCCTAACAGTTATAAAGCGAAAGATTAAACTATTTGAATTTCCATAATGTTCTGATTTTTAATATTTCTTAAGTTTTCTAGTGTTCAATATAGTATTTATTTTGCTTCATTATTAAAGGAAGCTTTCGATAGCATATAGAATAAGGTTTTATATTCATTGTGATAATTTTACATTTTCATTTTTCGACTTTGCTGTTAAATTTTTTCGAGATATTAATTGCAATCTCTCATCATTTGCACTTATTTCAATAATTTGGATATCGTGTAATTAATTTGAATGATTTTGAATTTTAAGCCGATATCCTGTTTAATAAAAATTATCAAAAGACTATGTGCATTAAAAAATGTACACATTGGATAGTAACTACCCCGATAAAAGCCGGACATGTTAGCTAGTATGCATGAACAAAGTTTCACCTTCTTTCCAAAATCATTGCAGAGAGCTTTTTAGTTCTAAATTTATATGTACTTATCGCAAATTAATATATAGAGATATATTTTATAAATGGTGACTTATTCAATGCGGAAAAACTATCATACCAAAATGTTTGTCTAGTCGTACTTTTTCTAATTATCACGAATAGTGTTGTTCGATTAGTCGATAATTGTAATTTAGACTTTTTTAAAACGAGTAGACGACACTCTAAAAATTAAACAGTTTTCAGAGAAATAGTGCTGTACAGAATAAGAAAGTAAAATTCTTTTCCAGCAGACGTATGTGGGATATTGAGCTTTCTTTTAGAATGAAGTATTTTAGCGAGCAGAATCGTTCTGAAGTGCTGATTTGTTATGCTGGTTGTAATTTTAAAAGCGCCCAGCTACAAAAGAACACAAACACTGTTTTCTGAATTGCCTTTTCAGGAAACTTTATTAATAGAACAGTTGAGTTGTAAACTTCAGAATATTTTCTTCCCTGTAAGAGAACAAAGATACACTTATGCTGGAATATAAAATATTAGTTCTATACTGGACATTCCAGTGGAGAGAATACAATACAAAAAGTGACACAAGAAGAACAATACAACAATGAAATCTACGACCACAAATTTCAAGTTATCATATGAGAACATTGTTATTTTTTGTCCTTATTAGTCTTAATTAATTTCTCATTAACCAATTTTAACCTGTTTAAAACAATCACGGAACTTCTCTGTTGGTCTATCCCTCTCTAATATATATATATATATATGGGTAAATATATGTATAATGATAAAGTTTTTAAACTTTCATTATCAATTTTTTCTAGCTAGAAAACAAAGTTTTGGAGCTCGACCTATTTTGAGATGAAGTAACAGCTATGATGCCATAGTTCTGATTGTTTTTCAACCTTTTAAACACACTTCTGCTGTCAAAGAAGTGTACGTAATAATGAAGCAATACTGGTAAAAGTGGGTCAGCCTTTTGAAAACGCATCTTCTTTCAATGAAGCATACATAATAATAACACAGCACTGGTAAATGCAGGTAAAAATGTATACGATCAAAAGATGACGATAAATATGGCCCTTTATGCTTTATTTATTGCCTACGTGATTTCGAGCTTCAATTATTCGTTGCCCTCAATTATTAAAATATCTCTAATGAAAAAAAAAAAAAAACATTATGTTCTCACATGATAAAAACTGACATCAAGAACTCCTTGAATAAGTCAAATCAAATCATGATCAACGTTAAATTTTTGCAACTGAGTTCTATCTGAAGTAGAATCAAATTCTTCTTCCCTAAGAGTTGTAAATAGTCAAAATGGATTCCAGTTTAATCGAAATACTAGAATCGATCATCAAAACGCTTCTCTTTAGAAGGGTAAAAATCTATTCTTTGTACGAGAAATTCATCACAAGTGCATTTTTTTTATAAATGTGTATTAATGATATAATTAGCATTTCGTTAGGTGGCTCCAATTTGAACAGAGTTGCGTTGAAATGGTAAGCGATTTATATATTATAATAACTACTCGAATTAATATATGAATAGTTTTTTTTTCAGTATCTTCACATCTATGATTGCTTATTTGCCGGCGTTCTATTTCACAGAAGTAGCTGTAAGACGATGACTGAATGTAGAATTCTCTGATAAGTGTTTTGGCTTGCAAGGACCTGTTGAATTGCTTCCAATATCTGCCTGACTTGGCGCTTATTAACTTTTATTTGTGCAGTTGCTTGAATTCTTTGGTGTGAACACGATCAATGCTGACGAAGCTGATATGAATCGATTAACTCGAGAAGTCTGTTTTGATGTCACAAGCGATGCATTGGATCTCGCATCCGAGTATCGTTATCCGAATGTAGCTTAGCAGTCATATCGCGGGTATTCCTTTTGAACACTGCGACTCCTTTGCTGTTTGACCCTCTTATAAAAATTCAATAATATTCAAGGAATACATTATTATTTTGCCCTACATTTCTTTTTACTATCATGATATGTATATTTTATATGAAAAACTCGCTCGCTCAACCAGCGGTGTGAGAGACGGAAATTAACTTGAGTGAATAAATTTGCTTTTAACGTCTTGGCGAATTGAACTGACAGAAGCATGAAACTTTGAGTTCTAAAGATGAGCAAAAAAAGAAAATTATTCTCTTTTACGCTATTTCACTTCGAAGTTTGTATAGTTATTTTGATTTTTACTATTAACATCTTCCCAAGTCGAAGTCTTCTAATATAATTTTGCGATAGAAATTTTTATGTCTGATTGCAAAACTTACAATAATAAATGCTTGTTACGCTTTTTTGGACATCACTTATGTATATTAAATTCAAATTTAATTAATTTTATATATATAATTAATAAACTTTTATGTTCAAATGCAAATTTAATTATACATATTAAATTCAAATTAATTTCCTTGCATTTTCTGAATCTATACTTTTTATTAACTACTATGTTACATATCTATAAAGCAATTCCATACTTATTGGAATCTAATTTCTGTCCGAAGTGATTCAGCCTCTATGTAACATGCAAACGGGCGTCTAAAATAAAAACTCTTTTTAGCTATATTAAGGGTGAGATATACTCTTCGGATGCTGTAAAAATTCTGAATGCATTCACGGGGGTTCTTTTTCCTGCCTTGCTTTTCTAATTAGTTTGTTCTAACTCTACTATTTGATTTGACTTGAAACATTTAAAAGTTGTGCGTAATTTATGAGAATTATTCGCGCACTTCGCTTTACTGGATGCCTAGGCCGAAAGAATCAAAATGGGGTAAGAAATTGCAGAGGATTTCGAAAGATATTGTGCACTCTTTGCTGTTGCTTGGGTTCGTCATAAAATGTGCTTCTTACGCTTTTGCTGCGGTGAAAAGCTCAATATTCCGGTTTTTTACTATTTCTGATATGAATTTGTAACATCAACTAGCAAAGCAAAGCAAAATTCTGTTTTTTCTATAAATTTTCTGCAACTTTAAAGTTTGGTGAATGATTCGAATACTCCCTAAACCCATTTTAGATTTTTTTTCCTTCAGATTATTCGTAAATTATCTTCCAATTAAGAAAGTTTTTATCTTTCGAAGGAAAAAAGGAAAATACCAAGTACCTACAAGAAGTAAACGTTTGTAGTGTTCATTTCTGTTATCATTTTTGGAAGTTTCAACGACAACAGCACGTCAATTTATATGTAAATGTTTGACAAAGCATATGGCCACTAATTTTTTTAAAAATACATCTCTTATGTATTCATTTTAAGATTTACCTAACAAGATATTGTTTTTAAGCATTAACTTAACACCACTCCACACCTTTGTGTCTAGAGCTGACGGGGGCCACTTTCCAGTTTGGTATAGATGTAGGTGGACTTTATTTGCAAAAAGAATTATAGGGCAATCAATTTGAAAGGTGCAGAATACGAATACATACAACATAACAAGAAATGTTCTGTTGTATGTGCGGACAATAAGCGGAAATGTATGTTGTATGTAAAACTACAGTGAGAAATATTTCTAATTCAGTAAAAGTGGATGAATGAACATGATGATGTAAAGTATGAGTGAAAATATAAAGGAATTATAAAAAATAATTACTTGAGGGGGATTCAGAATATATTATGAATAAATACTATGTGTATTAAACGATGCTCTAATAATTGATGAGCTTAATTGGCCTGTCAATGAATGATCAATTAGAAATCTAATCAAGTTTATGATCCTTTTTTTGGAAGATGAATTATTAAGGACTCTTTTGTACCAAATACTTTCTGATGAATATGAAGGTATATACATTAAGCATATGTTATTTTAATAGTTTTATGCTAGTTTAATTTGTACTTGAACATTTCTGACGGAATCGTGCCCCATGATATCACAACATCATTACAGTTGCCATTCTCCCTGTAATCTGTTTTCTAATTAAGCGTTTTTTATTTATTTATTTTGAGAAAAAATAATGTCACTATCAGATTCCACATGTAATGTGTGTAGACAGTAAGCGGAATTTTTCTTCATTTGATTTCAACAAATTAAAAAAAGCTATTAAATATGAGAAGAAACGATTTAAAAAAGGATCGAAATACCATAAAAATAACAAGTTCTATTGTTGAACCTTAGAAATTAAAAATGGACAAAATAAAAAAAAATATGCCAACTAATTTGGAATAATTAAAAGGGCACTCTTTAAGTTTTAAACTACTGCAAAAATATGGGTATGTAATAAAACTTTCTGGAGTTTTTTCGGGAAAAATCAAAATCTAGCTTAATTTCTAATTAAAACAGTGTACAGATATACAAATGTATGCCAAGCATAGCATTTCGGAGAACTTTTTTGCATTGAATTTGGCACATTCTCAGAATTGTGACGATTGCAGGTATAACCAATGGATATTCTGTTTAAAAGTTCAAATTTACTTTTGCTTAAAATATATAATTTTTCGCGGGCAAAAGAATTCGTGTTTTTTTTTTTCAAAACAAAGAAACTACTTTTGTTTCTCATAATACTTTTTACTTTTAGTTTCTCATAAATATTTATAAACAAGCAAAACGTCTTAAAATTGGTTTCATCGATGAGAATAATTAAAATAATCTTAAAATAAAAAGAGTGATTGAACTAATTTAAATGAGAGGTTTACGCTGCGTTGAGTTTTATTTTTATGTATTAGTCTTTTAAATATTTTAGTTACTGAAATTTAGGGTCTGAACTGAAGTGTTATTTTTGACACTTCAGAAAGAATCAAAATTACTTGCAAATAAAACTGAGAAAATTCTTTGAAAGATTTGCGCTTATGGAAGTGACATTTAAGAGTTTGTATCGCGTATAAATGTATTTTTTAAAATTAAATATTTTTCCCACTTGGATACTTTAAGATCTTGAAATCATTTTCATTATTATTGCTTATGTCCTGTTTGTTTCTTTGATAGATCCCCTCCCCCTTCCCTTTCAAACACATGATTCTTATATAGCATTAGAGACCCTCCAGGATTGGTGCTTGCAAATCATTGTTATAAAGTTAACTTTCTTGCATCAGAAGAAATTAAATATGATTGCTCGTAGCGTTTTTACACGGCTTTGTAAAACTGACATTTTTCACGTGGAGAAAGAACTTGATAAGAATTTAAATTTTTATGGGAAGGATTATCAGAATTCTCGTCTGCGTTTAATTAATTCCGAGGTGAAAATAATAAATTTTATATTATTGTCGTAGGTTAAAATTAGTAAAATACTTTTTAAAAATCTAATAAAAATATATTATGTAATCGGCTTTCAGAATATATTATTTTAGGGTTGCATAAAAAAATAAAGATTAAAATACTGATTATGAGCAAATACAATACGGAACAACAGTTATTACTTTTCTTTTTTCTGTTTTATTGTCTGTTTGTTAAACAATATATATATATATATATATATATATTGTTTTTCTGTATAATAATTTTTTGTGAAAATATTGTAGCGAAATATTAAATGAAAGGGATATAATTTGTTTCATTTTAAGCATTTGTAGATTTGTATATTCTAATAGTTTTTGTAAGGAATGGTCTTTCGATAGAGAACTAAATTATATTATCTCGGTGTGTGTTTTCTCGCTCACATTTGAGTTGTTTGTCGTCAATGTGATGCAACAGTATTTAAGAGTTTTGTCATGATTTTAAATGAACGTCTGATTCAGGTATGGATAGCTCAATCTCATTTTATTGAATAGGGCGTCGATTAGTCGATGGATTGGTAAAATTTTCAGAAGCAGCAAATTTGACGACCTAAGTTTTCTTGTAATCTAATGTCCCATTAGAAGACATGGATATATTTATAAGATTTTATATATAAGAATACTCTTTTATGAAAGTGCAGGGCAGAAAGTTATTATTATGAAGAAAACAAATAGTTCAAGGCCTGCTGTTAACGAACATTTGTTAGCAAAAGAATTAAAGGTAATAATTATATAAGATAAGCGGGCTGATAAAATTCTATTTAAAATGATGTCTAGAAGGAACTAAATAATTTGAAACAAGCATTGGTTCGAACAAATCTGCACAGTCAACAGTTTAACGTTTTTAGTAAAAATTTATCTTTATAGCACAAATTACGAAATATTAATTAAAAACAAAATAGAAAAGTATTATTATTCAGTTAATATGAACTATAGAAGTCATCCTTCCGGATCCATGCACCGTTCTGTCATTTTAAGCGAAATTCTTCTCGGTGTTCCGATAGATGGCGCTGGTCGTTACAACGGAGAGTGGACTCCCTTTCGAAAGGATATTAATATAAAAGAACAAGTTTTATTTTAATACAATTAGTCTAACTAATTTTTTTAAAGAAAACATTTAAAATTTGAAAAATAAAATTGTGTATTATAGCAAAACTGTGTTTCATTTTTTAACAATTTTTATTCGTTACTGATTTTGAACAAATTTTATTTGGATCTATAAAAAATAGACCGTTGTCTTCCCAAAATAATATGTTTCTCTATCAAAATGAAAAGCAAATTTAGGAGGCCTACAAGCAACAAGTTTAAAATGAAACTAATTTTTCAACTGAAAGTTATTTTATTTTAACCGTAAATTAATGCTTTTGTTATTATTATTATTATTATTTTGAATTTTCCATTACTTAATGACAGTTTCAATACCAATAATTTAATGATAAATATTTTAGCTTTATAGTTTACTAATGGATGTTTAATACATGTTGTGTCATAAATTCTTGTAAATTTGAAAATTTTATAATAAAAGAAGCTGGGTGAAGCTGGTGTCATAGTACTGTGTGAAATTTCGATTTGCATAGCTATGATCAGAAAAATATAGGATTTTTTTTCCATGCATTAAAAAAATGATTTCTGAAAGAACCGAAAGACGGCGCTCACTCATCCTACTGCAAAGTAAGCAAATAAAAATAGCTTATGGTCACAATAACATAATATTGTTCATTTATTCAAAAATAGAAGATGTTCAACATGACCCACATCACAAGGTGTCAGGCAGATGTGAGTTTAACGTGTTCTATTACAATAGTGTATGCAGCATGTTGGCACCGGCAGTGCATCGAATAAGCCTTTTCAGGATCATTCGATGCGCGGCAAGGTTGCCCGGAGTTACGCTAAAGTGGCTGAAAGGAGCCTTATACACGAGACTTTAAGTATCTCTACAACCAAAAATTTGACGGGTTTAAATCCGGTGATCCTGTGGGCCACATAAATTTTCAATTTTGACACTTTATTTGGTCTTCAATGATAGTGTCCTATAGATTTCACGTGCAAAGCAGGGTGAGGCATTCATCATCCTACACAGTGACTACGCAAGTTTTCATGTCGAATAAAGGACAATACTCCTCAGATTTAAAAAAAAGGCGGGGTCTTCAAAATGAAAGACATGGCGAAACCACTCCGAACAGTCACATGAGAAGATGTAATGGATGGAGAAAGAGAATTTGGTGTCACCTAAATACTACTTTGAAAAATTGGAATTACCATCCATCCTTATGACAATTAACAAACATTTTAAGTCACATTCCATTTATTTCAGTAACCCTTTATCTGAATCTTCAGGCAATAGCTAAGAAATTGTCTTCATCTTGTACATTTAAAGGTACATGATTCCCTGCAGAATGCATTCAATTGATAATTCTGAAATAAATATTGAACAAAATCTATCCAGCAATATCAAATGCAACAAAATGGAAATTTGTTTTTTAACGTTTTCAGTTCTTTTTCAGTGCAAAACTTTCGCAATGCAACACTTGTAGATTCACCATTCTTGTAGAATTTTAAACTTCCACTGCTTTATCTAATATGGATAACATGCCGACATCGAATAGTCAGTTATATATATATATATATATGTGTGTGTGTGTCAATTTTTGTGAAGTTTGCATAAATTTCTGATGCACGCTTTTAACAAGTCTGCTTCTGAGCATAAAATTAAATTGAAATGGTGAACTGTCTAGATCAAAACAAAATGAAAATGCAGAAAGTGATTAAAATGAAATGAAATGATCTCTATTCAAATTTAGTTTAATTACATTAAAGTCCCGTTTTAAAGTAGCACTAGGGCTATTTTGGAACTGACCTCGTAATTTTGAATCATGATCAGATGAAGAGAATAGTAACTAGGCTGGAATCTCCTTCTCCAAACTTTCATGTCACGCCATCGGGAGGTCGCTTTGTCCCGGTGGATTTGGTGAACACCTGAACCGTTTACACGGCGGTTCTTTGCTGGAAGCGAGCATCGAACTTGAAATCCTCCTTTTCCTAAGCCAAGACTGTCCCAATCAATCCACCGAGGCCCCTTAATAATAGGGAAAGGATGATGTGCAGAGCCGATATCACCTGTCCGAATTTTCATGCCACAATAATGAAAGCTCCAGGGCAGTGTTCAAGGTCGAGGCATAGCCACGCAGGGCTGAGTTTCATTTGGAATTCGGATGCCCGATTCAGCCAGTCACTTTGTCGACCGGTGGCCGTAATCCAGTAGATGGTCGAAATTAGACTTGAGATGCTTTTCAATATAGTTGATATAAATTATAATAATCGTAACAATATCGGAAAGCCAATTTCAATGCAAACGTCTGCTCCTTTTTTAAAGTTCAGTTTTGCATCGCATCGTCCTTTGTCTTCTAAAATATTAACCAGCCTTTATTCATGTGCCTCAATGTTATGCTTTCGCAATTTCTTTCAGCAATTAAAAGAGTGAATGGCTCGGAAATATATTGCTCATTTTAAATTTGTGTTGCATCTTAAGGTACAAACTTTTTTAAATATATTCTTCAATATTCTTATGATAAATTGCTGGATTATATATTGATTTTTTATCGAGATGGTTTTAATTATTTATGTTAGGAATAAAAAAAATATTTTTTATGGTAGGTTTCTTGTTGTTGTTTTTTTTTTCGTATTCTTAAGAAGTTAAAATCAGTTATTCCAATTTAGTCCCCCCACTTCCCGTTTTTTCACTATTTAGTGGATTCAATCATACACTCGTAAAGGCGTAATCCACGTTAATCGCCTCTAATCAACTGTGTAAATTCATGGTCTAATTTGGTATATAATTAAGGTGATTCAAAATTAAATTATGTATTACGGTTTTTTTTTTTTGCGGTATGATAAACTTCTGCAAAAAAATTATTATTTTAGAATTCACAATTTTACTGATGGGATACAAGGTACGTTCTGCGAACCAACTTAATGAAGCAAATATTGCGCTATTAACTGGGAGAGGCATATGAAGCAATGCCAATTAGGTGCATGTTATTCAAAAGAAGAGATGGATAGAAAGTAAACGATGAAATGCGTACATACATTATTCGATAAAAGCTTATACTGCATTAAAATGTATATTGTTTTAAAAGCAAGGATTTCTTGATTAGTTTTAATCCGATTTTTTCTCCCAAACACGAACAAATATTTGCTATTTGACGTACATAGTTTTTGGCTGACTTTGTCTCGGGGGACATCTTTTTTTACGATAAGCGAATCGCTAGTTTTCTAGGAGTGAAGAAATGTTCGAATATAATGTACACAATATAAAAGCTGAAATCAGTGTTCTGTCACGTCTAAGATTCTATTACAGAACCAGTCCGGTGCCTGACACCTCCGAATAGCAAGATCCCGCTCCGGCAGAAAACAAAAACGTCAACAAAACTAAACATTGCAAACACGAACCGTGCCATTTCCGCGGGAAAATAACAAGATCAAAAATTGAAAAGAAAGAGAAAAGAAAGGAAGGAGGGATGGGGGGAGGGGGAGAAGAATCATCCGATTCGGAAAGAAACCGACACCGCATCTTTTATATTTTTATCGAGTGGCGACACCGAACATCCTCCATCTCGCAGTTGTAAACGTGGCGTTTCTGGTGCGGGGAAGAAACGCCATTAATAAATGTCGCGTCAGTGGCAGGTGTCGAATCCAATGGAAAGTGAGGCAGACATGTGTTAAAGTGATATATATTCGATAACTGTCCCCGCCAGTCCCGCGCCGGCGACCCGCCCACGACACTCGGAGGGTGGTTTGCCCATCCTCTGTGGCAACACTGAAACATTACGAGCTGGGGATGTTAGGGGGGGGAGGGAGAGATACATCGCTATGTGCCCAACAGATCACGTGACTCATCTCCCACCTTGAAGGGGGAGGAGGGGGCGCTTCTTCATGTTGCTGAAATGGAGAGCGCGAGGATGGATCCAGGAAATGCTGGAAAACGGCGCACGCTTGCTGCTGTTTTCAGTTTGCAAGAAGGACGGGTTGAAGGATTTTTGAATTTAAACTCTTGGGTTGGAAAGTTGATCTTCCGAACTTTTTTTTTTTTCATTTCAGTAGTTTTCATTTTATAGGGCACTCTTTCTTTTCTTTTTTTCTTCTATCTCTTACACTTTTTATACTCTTTTCTACGTAAGAATATTATAAGGAGAATGCATTAAAGTCATCAAAAAATTAAAGCTCGAAATTTTGAAGAATTACAATGTTTTAGACTTTGTAATTAAAAAAAACCCATCATTTGTGCAATTGTATCTGTCTATAGATGCTATAAATGAAATTTTGTAACTGATCTTTACAAAAAAACAGGCAGATTTTTAGGAAATGAGAGAGATAGTCCCTTCATAGGAAAATCAGACTGTCCGTTCAACCATCAGCATACAGACTCCATTATTCAGAAATATTTACAAACACAAATAAATAATAATGATTTGTTTCAGAATTAAATCCCGATTTTAATTGGACAAATGCTGACTCTTCGAATATCACTAAACCTGATCTTATCGTGTCAGCACATCAAAAGGTAAAGAGCCAAAACGGCCATTTATGATTTTATATTTCCAAACAAAAAAAATTTCCAGATTTTTTTTACAAAACTTTTTGAAACCTTGTTTTTGAATCTAGGAATTGTATCTTGTTTTTATGATCCTCATGCTTCATTTTCGCTCCTTCTCGATTCCTCAGATGATGGTCGCCAATCTGTGCTGCTGGAATGGAATTTTCTGGATTCATTTTTGATTTTTCTCTGTTCAGGCATTGACTGGAAATTGTAAACGGATGCATTTATGTTTATTCACCTAAACTTATCATAGGTTTAGAATTTTGCAACAATTTTCGCTCACGTTGAAAGGCCTGTCTCGAACATATGTTAAAGGAAGGAAAGAAACAATCCTAAACTGCAGGTAGAAATTTTACTTTCCTATTTAAATAGTTTATTAAACTAGCAATTAGCAATGGAGTAAACTTTATCTTCGTTTCAACATAAAAATGTGTAGAGAGCGGAACATCCCCATCGATTTTATGATGCATTCTCTTTAAAACGAACTTCACAAAAATTCTGGAACCCCCAAATAGACATTTACTTTCAGCATAATAAAGAATAATAAATCGAATTAATTTTAATTTCCTTTCATTTTTACAAACTTTAATAGAATTTCGACGCTTAATATTTCATAAAACTGTTTTCTTTTAACGTCTTCTTAGAATTTAAAAATGGTTGACTGTTTTGTGATATTAATTTCATTTAATAATCCATCTATAAATCTCTAATTTTCGAAGAATTTTAGAAATATTTTAAAAATGTGTTTCGCAACGATACTTTTCAATATTGTAGTAACTATATTTATATATGTACTGATATTAGATGCAGTTCCTGCATTCGGTGAATCTCCTTTGTTTTGCTCGTTTGATTTCCCTCCCTCAGTCACTCGCGCATGATTCTGTAAATATAGCTTTTCAGCGAACGCTATTTAGCTGCTGGAAAACATTTAGTTCCTCTAGAACAAGATCCATTTTTTGGCTATGTGCTTCACGAAGCATTTGTCGAATGAGCAAATTGTTTAAAATAAGTATAAGCAAAGAAAGTCCTTAAATATGCTTATGAATAAATACTATAAAATCGCATCATGAAACTCAAAAAAGTTCATTTTGAATTAACATTGTATATATGAAGAAAAAAAAAATGCCCAAACCATACAGAATGTCAAGTAAACTTATGAAAAGAGATTCTTCAAAAACCGTGCAATTAGAAAAAAAGATGATATTATTCAAAAATTCTGATATTATGAGGTTAGAAGTCAAAAGGAAATGTATTTGTTCTGCCTTTTGATACAGTGAATAAAATTACTACAAAAGTTTAAAAGCGCATCTTTTATAAGTATTTAAATAAATGTGGAAGTACTTAACCTGGTATCCGATTCCCACCTATCCGGACTCCTTACTATCCGGCCAAGTTTTATTTCATCGCAATTAAATGCGGAATGCAAGGATGTTACATTAGCAACATTCCCAAGACATTGGAATTATCTTCCTGCGCGCCGCCTGCAAAATGCAAGTTGTGTCAAGAAGCGAGTTAGGGTTACCTTTTTATATACGTATAATCATTCATCGGAGAAGAATAAAATCTGTTTGAGGCCATTTTCTTGAGAATGACGCCCATGATTTACGTTGATGTTTTGTTTATGTTTCCGGCATTTAAGTTGGTCTCTACAGAATTTATGCTAAAAGGGGAACAGTTTGCATCCGTTAGCTTACTTTTTCACTACTAAATTCTTGAAATGTGCGGTGCTATGTATAAACCACCAATACAGAGCCACCTATCAAAGAACAGAGGAACCATATGACAGATGAGGCAGAGAGCACAATGATAAGAAGCAGATATCCCTCTATTTCTCGAAAATCGAACATTTGAAGATTGATCAATAAAAAGAGTTTTAATCGTTTGTCTTTTTATTCCGCTCCCCCCCCAGCGAAAAAACTTAATCGTTAATGAAATCAGTAAAAATATATCTTGCAAACGAAGATTAAATTGCTTCTCTTAATACTCGTTCATTTTATTAGAATTCGATTCATTTTAAATTAATGATCAAATTTTATCATTAATTATTAAAATTGAATGATTA
The DNA here is from genome assembly GCA_026289955.1 of Argiope argentata. Classification (NCBI taxonomy): domain Eukaryota; kingdom Metazoa; phylum Arthropoda; class Arachnida; order Araneae; family Araneidae; genus Argiope; species Argiope argentata. The sequence goes on along the minus strand of JAOUZG010038029.1, from coordinate 1,524,649 downwards.
TTTCATCCCCACAGTATTCTTTACCCTTTTAGACTTTCATTTGTGAATCCCATTTTTTTTAAATTCATGTTTTAAAAATATTTATTATTTCATCGTTCAGTTCAAGATATTTAAAGAACGCAGGAGGAAAATTCGCCCCCACACATCGCTTTTTTTTTTAGCTAAGTCCTTTATTAGCAGTTCAGAAGAAGTATCACATCCCTATAAAGTAAGTTTCTTCCGTTCGTTTGCAGTTTTGAATGAATATAAAGTTTTAAACTAAGTAACTTAAAAGATCTAATGGGATTGTATAAATAGTTTTAATTCATTTAGTTTCTTTGATCAATACATTTTTCTTAGATTAAATTTAACGTATGCAAACAAACAAACAAAAACCCTTAATCGAAACCGTGAAAAGTTGAAACAGATAATTATATGAAAGCTACAAAGTTTGAAATAATCTTCAAGCGATTTTGTCCCTTACATCAGCAATTTAAACCATTCCGTAGCATCGTATTTCGATAAGAACTTTCTGTTTCAGAATTTGAGCTGAATTAGAACTGCATTTGAATTTAAATAATTAGAACGAATGCTGTAATAATATTACTTGAATTAACTTATGTACAGAAAGAAAAAGATAACAGATGTCAAAACAGAAGCACTGCTGTATCAAATAAAACAATTTATTTTCCTATTAGACACATGAAAAGCACCTCATCAATTTCCTTTTATAATCCCCTGCAATGTCTTTCAGAAAAAAAAAGCATGTCATGCCACATTATGGTGTAAGGCAACTAGAATTTTGATGACTTTTCCAGTTGTGTTTATCATGTAAAATTAAGCGAATTTATAAGGAAACAATTTTTTTAATACTGAATGATAACTGAAATTGTAAAATCAATAAACAACATATTCATGATAACTGAAGAAGATCACTGAGAAAAATGAATGAAGGTTAACAGACACCTAGGGAAAAAATGAATACAGATCAAGCCGCTTACAAAATAAGCCCAACTTTGATAAGTTGGTTGTCTGAATAAATGGGGGAGGGCACGGTCACCTAGTAGTAAGATATCTGCTTCGGAACCAGAGCAATTCAGTTTTGAGACCAGGTTCCACCGAAGAACCGTCAAGTAAGCGGGTCTAGTGCCCGCCAAATCCGATGAGACCGAACCCACACCCACTGGTGAGTATGCAGCTTGGAGAGAGTTAACAAGCTCCGAGTTCGTCCTCATCATCTGATTGTTGTTCAAAGTTACCAAGTTGATCCCACAATAGCTCTAGTGTTGCTTTAAAAAGCGAATGTTGATACTAAAATAAAATAAAAACTTTCCCTGAATGAATGAGTAGCGAAAGCTATCATTAAAAATTTGAAATTATCGCAATTTTTTTAAAAAAAACTCTGGATAAACATGTTAGGATATTTTATAAAGTACTCATTATTTTGATTGAGATTGGTAAAATGTTAGATAGTTCTAGAAAGAACACTAGTATTATTGGTCCAAGGCCATTTGATTTGATTCTGTTCAAAATATTAAATTTCCTTGTGGCTTTAACAATTTAGTTTTCATAGAAATAATCAATATTATAATTCTCTTTTTTTTTTTAAATTTAACTTTCAAATTTATTTCTGTAATCCAAAAGAATATTTTTCATTTTCCGTATACCGTTTTCAATTAGCTCTGGCCACATAACTTTGAAATATATTTTGTGTCATACTTTGTAAAAATTAACTTATCGGTAAAACGTACTTTATTTTAATATTTCTTCGGTTTTCATTGTGCTGTGAAGCAGAGTTATTTCATAGTAAATATTTTGACTTTCAACTTTGCGATCCCAGAACCATTCTTAGAAATATTTAAAAATCTATTCAATTATTTAACAATTAATCGGAATATTTTTTAATTGATCCAAAATCGCATTATCTCATTTGAAAAATGCATATTCAATGATAGAGTGAAAACAAATTAAGAGAAGCATATTCAGGAGTGCAGATAACTGACCTTGCTTGAAACAGCCTCAATACAAAATTTATTTTCAGATATCTGTGTCCCAATTGAGAATGATCGAAATAATGAAAGAAAGTTCATTGCAATAAATAATGTAAATAAATGTGAATAATTATATAGTTTGCTATTTATATAATTTTCATAAATAGTACTCATATATATTATTAGCTTTTACGTCTAGGAAAAAATAAGGAAAATAGGAAAACCTTTATAGAAAATATAAAACAATTTTAGGGGAAAAAATGCATTTATTTTAAAAAAAAGAAAATAGGGAAAATATTAGGGAGAAATCTTAAGAAACACAAGAAAGACTTTAGGTAAAAATCGGGCGAAACCTTAAGGGAAAAAAAAGAAATTTTAGGGGAAAATGAGGACAAAGGCACACATTATGGATTCGAGTTTAAGTGCGACGAGTTATGGTTTAGAAGTGTTTCCGCCTTCCAGCGAAACAATAAAACTTACTCCAATATTGAAGCATAGCAAAATGGAGAAAGATATCCACTAGAGCACCTCTTTGCTGAAGCCATTGACAGTAACAATGAATGTAACGGGAAAAATTACAAGGTTTATTATATTGCCAAGTTAAAATATTCTGATTTCTAATATGATCAAGATTTTTAAACATAATTTTAAATTTAACATCACATTTTGTGCAATGAAATAGAATTTCTATTTAAAATTGCGGACTGGCAGATCTCTTGCTGCAACATTAAATGCATTGAACGCGTCCCTCGTGATGGGTGCAATGGTCGAGGTGCCACAAACTGTAGTGTTGTAATATTTAGATCCTGACCGATCAAATACGAGAATAGCGTAGCAAAATATTTCTTTTATTTATAGCCTTATGTATATTTACAAAAAAAAAATGTTTTGTTCTCATCTAGGCTAATATTATCTGTAAAATTTAGACAAGAGTTGAAAGTTTAAACATGGAATAGTTCCTCGATCAAATCGGATAACAGATATCCGTTTTGAGTTAGCAAGCTGTTAATATAAAACGTCTACTCCAGGGGCTGCATCAGATATCCGCTGGTCTTTATTGGGTGACCATCCTGACACAGAAAACTGAATCACTCGGAGCTTTTCACTAATCAGGAACAATATTTTCGGGCACCGACGTCTCTTCAAATGTTCCTAGGTCACTCCTCACTGCTCCTTCCCTCTCACCAAACATACTGCAATTTTTTTACATCAGATTTCTGCTTCTGACTTTTTTTATTGATGAACTTGAGTTCCTCATATCCAAACTCCTGTTCAGCAAGGCTTCCTGAATGGTATCCAGTCGATCGTGGGAATGTACGTTAATCATCCCTCTTTGTAGTGAACACAAGTTAATTACAATCAATTCGCAGCTAACGCCGACTGACGCCCCCCTGAGTTCGACACTTTATGACAAAAGTTGCTGGCGGTGGTTCGTTCCCGAAAGATTTGAGGAGTCCCTTCATAAGGAAAAAAAGTTTAGCTTCTGGATTTTTAACGTTCTTCTCCCTTGAAGACATGATGGATGTATTTAAAACGACGAGACAGGTATCTGTGACCCTTTGTTTAAGTACAACAAATGACCAGACACAATGATTCTACCAGTGAAGAGAATCCACATCTGGTGGTCTGCAGGCGCTTAACTATGAGTGGAAATACGGGTGAGTTACACCCGACCAGAAGGCCAATTAGCATGTGAGGAAGGAGGGGAAACGTTACAGGTTTAAAAAAAAACTACCGCTTTTCCAATAAGTAGCCTAAGACTTTAAGCTTAATACCAGACATAAAATTTGACGCTTCGATCGTAGGAAATATCGACTTATCTATTGCATCACTTAAATATTTTCAGAATTTTCTTTCTTTAAAAAAATTCGCGATGACATACTTTATTCACATCAACAACAATCCGTGCCTTATTTCTACCATAAAGCAAACGTCGCAAAAAAAAAAAGACAAAACAATACTTTTTTTAACATTACAATTACATAAACAACCATATTTAAAATTATTATGGCTGTGAAATTTTTCTTGGTATCATATTTTTTAATTGAAAAACTTTTCAATACGGCAGGGAACATATTGTATTTTTTTAAATATTCAATTCCTTTCTCAGTAAAAAATCCATACATATATAAATCTGCAACTTTTATCTTCTTTTATTCCCCCCTCCAACAACCATTTCTTTTAAAAAAAAAATAATAATATAGATTTTATCTGGAAAACTTTTTAGAAAAATATCTGTGCGCCTTTTTTTCCGAAGAATGGCCTTAAATAAATGGAAATGAAAATCTGATAAACTAAATGTATTTGTGACTAGACAGCAAGAAATAAAAGCAAGACTCATAAATTCATAAATGAAAGAAACTGGAAGGGGGGGATTCAAAGATGTTTTTTGAACAGAAGTGAAAAGAAAGAAAGAGGGAAAGAATCATTTATCTGTCTTTAGATACTCTGATAGAATTATAAAATGAAAAGAAAACGTGGTCGGTTTTAATCTTCAAGTCAGTCAGTCAGTTGTGTGAGCATCGACTTCAATGGGTTGCCGGTAGACTGGACTCCATGAATGTTTTCTTCGTAAGTTTGTTTTTTTACTTTCTCGTTATGTCTTTATTAATTTATTTTAAAAATTTTCATTGATCATCAGTTTCTCAGAGGGAGCTCGTAGAGTAGAAAAATCAGAGAATAGATTTAAAAAAACAAACAGAATGGAAATGAAATTTAAAAGAAATAATTTCAAGAAATGATGCAGATTTACATTCCTGATGGATGATCCGATGTATTTTATAATGAAGAATAGATGCATTTTAGATGCAATGCTTACAATGAAATAATGAAAAATTTTAAAACCTATTTTATTCAATTATATAAATAAATAAAACTTTTACATCATAAAAATTTATCATTATAGTATAGTAAATAATAGATAAACTCTAATCTCGAAAATAAATGAGGATGTGTGCTTTGTACGTCTGCAGAAAAGATCGTTTGACCTCGAGGTTTTTACATTTCAAACAGATTTATTAAGAAATTATAAGTTTGTAGATCTAAAAGTTATTATTTTGATTTTAATTAGTGTTTTGACTAATTAAAAAGTAATATAAAAAATGTAAATCAGTTCCTACTTAGACCAACAAAGAATTTTTTTTATTTTAGTTACTCTTTATTAAACAATTTCATTTAATATGAATGATTTATCAAAAAAATTATTGATCTTCGCAAGACTCGAACTCGCATTCTTCACCTTCACGCGAAAAGTACTGAAATCCTCGCATTTTTACGGTTTGATCGACTGCCTGCTGATTTCAATTTTCATTACTAACTGTTAAAATTCTATTTTAATGTGTTAAAAATTAGTTAAATTCAATTAATGAATCAATGTTTGAAAAAACTGCGTTTACATCGGGTGTCATTCACCACAAGTTTTAAAAAATGTATTTTAACTCGAGGAGATGAATAAAAAATATTTTTTCAACGTTTGAACATTTGAACTTGAAAATTGAAATATTACTGCTGAAAGGGGAAATAATTCAATTTTTTTTACTGGCTCGATTTACACGAGATTTAGTTTAGCTTAGTTATATTAACATCCCGCTTTATAGCAAAATTAATATTATTTAGGGACGGACTTCACAATTTTGAACCGTGGTCAGAAGACGAGGGAGTCATTTCAGCTGGAACACCTTCTACAAACTTTCTCAACGCACTGCACCAGCGGACGGACTTATGGTCTCGATTGATAAGATCCGCCTACACGACCATTCTTCGGTGGAATCGGGTCTCTAACCTGGGATCTTACTGCTAGGCTACCACCGCCCTTGCACGATGAGTGGAAAAGCGTGATTGCAGCACCACAAACTACGACATGCTGTTTGAAATAAATGAGACGGACTTTCTTCAAGTAAGGCGGTACTGTATGATTCATTTCCTATTAGAAAGGTTGACGCACAATAAACAAAACAAGTGGGAGGTTATTAGAAAATATCTATCAGAATCTTATACTACAAATTAATTTCTTGGTGGAATTATAAATATCAAAACACTAACTATATTTAAATACAAATCAGATTAACTACAATCTAGTTGCAAACTAGTAACTAGACTAGAGAAGCTTAGAGATTTGATTGAAATTAAGCAGTAAAACTTCTGGTCGCCAAAGGTGGCTAATAAGACATAATAGTAAATCTTAAGAATTAATATTGATGAGCTATGAATCTATTCCGTTGTAACGATTTCAATGAATTGGATTTTGTATTCCTTAATTTCAAAAATAAATTTATTGAAGTTTGTCGTTTTAACATATATTTATTTTTAATGAAAATGTAACACGAGGGTAAATTTTATTTTGTTAGCACAAGTGTGGACGAAAATCAGTAAAAATTACATAGCCTTGTTGCAGGTATACGATTCGTACTTCTTCTTGGGCAAAAATGAGTATCGATTTTCTTTCATAAAAATTTCGTCTCTCGAAATCCTTAAACCTCCATTTGTATCATCTATACTTGAAGTAAAGTTTAATATAAGTGCGTGCATCAGCGTTCCACAAGCTAAACCGTCTGACCTAGCAAATGCTTTCAAATTCGGCGCATGCTCACTTCAGAGGATCAGAATGTACACCACGGAGTGATATTTATGAAAACTTTAATTAATGAAAAAAGAAGCGAAATTTTAGCATTTTTATCAATGATTTTCATAAAAAGAATAAATAGCACAAAAATGAATTCTACATCTTCTTAATATTCAAAAAAAAAAAATCTTTTTCTTATGAGAGTTATTATTTAAATATAATTTTTTAAATAATAGCTCTAAAATTTATCTCTTCTAACTTTATTTTTCAAGACACATTTTAAATATATTTTTAATAATTTATTTTACATAAAATCAGAACAGAATTTAATCTCTACCACCACTTTATGCTTCCATGAAAAAAAAATAGTTTTTATCAATACGTTGTCATAATACAGGGTGTCCAAAAAGTTCCCGTACTGATGATTTGTGAATTTATTTTACAAAAACAATAGGTTTAAAAAGAACTATTTTTATGCCAATGATAAAAAGCACTTTTAAAATAACTAAGGAAAAAATACTGAACTTACATTTATAATAAATGTTCAAAATGCCCTCCCCTTTCTTAAAGGCAAAGCTGAACTCATTTGCGCATTTTTTTTTTTTTTTCGAAACGCGTTTTAACATACTAGGAGTGATTTCTTGTATCCTTTGGGTAATTGCGATTTTCAAATCATCTATTGTTTGAGTATCACCTTCATAAATTTTGTCCCTTAAACATCCCCACAGAAAAAAGTCCGGGATGGTCAGATCAGGGGATCGAGGTGGCCAAAGATTTTTTGAGATAAGTCGATCGCCGAAAAAAACTTCAATGTCCATGGCTTGATTACTCGTATGGCAAAATTTAATATACTTGAAAAAATCATGGACAATGATTTTTTTAAATTCGGAGTACGGGAACTTTTTGGACACCCGGTATTTAAAAAAAATCAAATTAAAAGATTAAGACAACTCTGACTTCAAGCTAAACAAAGAAGACTGTAATTGCCAGCACGTGTCCTGCTGCAATAAATGAAACAGATTTGAAACACAAAATAAATGCAATAAACCTCGCCTTTTAAAACTCTAATACTTTTATCTGAATAAAAAATTAAACTGTTCTGTTTTATTTAAGCCTAACTTAGTCTAATATTTGCGTGATTTCCCTTCAATTGTAGCTCAACGGCTAATTTTTCAAGTCGTTAGTAGCAAGTACGCGCAATGGGTAAAGCACATTTAACCAGAAAAATGGTTTAAATGAAGAATTATTTTTTATGCAACTCCACTCGGCAACTATTCCGATGAATTTCAGAGAATTAACATTTTTTAGTGAGGCATATTTGATGAATTCTTTTTTATTGCAATAAGATTATACTGTGTATTTTTGCTAATTTTATGCTGTAACAGGGACATTTTTATTGAATAAATTTCTGACATATTTCATAAATTATTAAAAGCATTCTGTAATGGGCATTAGAATTCTTTTATCAGTACTTATTTAAAAATATATGTTTCGTTTCACCAAAACGCTATTGTATGTGTAGAAGTTTAATCATTATACGTCTCGAATCAAATTTAAAGATAGATAACAGAGATTTAGAGAAGATTACTCTACATTCAACAGAATGGTATAAAATTTCTAAAATTATGTGAATTATTTAATTAAGACTATTAAAACTTAAAGCTTAAATATATTTCATTGGGAAAATTATGAAGGAAAATTATTGGAAAATTATTTGTGTTAAGATCAAGTTAACACAAAATTTTTAATTCAACGTTTTTAAGACAGTTAATCCTGCCAAACCATTCGGGATGACAAAAACAACTGGTGAACCATAGCGCTGTCCAGCACAGTATATTATAAGATGAAAATGTTGGCACCGATTTAAGGAAAAAGTAAGAATTTAATTTTTTTATAAATCTCATTAATAAAGATTAAAAATATGAAAAATGTCACCATTTTACTATGATAAATAATCATTAACTATTAATTGTTTGGGGCAAAAATAGTACCAAAAATAAGGCAATTTACCACACGAGAATAGTAAGGTAATTTACCATAATGTGGGTTGAAAATCCCTTA
>JAOUZG010038029.1:1493737-1511057 GCA_026289955.1 Argiope argentata | reverse complement strand
TGTGTGTGTGTGTGTGTGTGTATACAATTTTTATTCAGCGTAAATCAAAAGCATTATTTCGAGTTAACTTCTTTTAAAGATTTTGAATTCAGTTATATTTTAATTTTTCCAGTGTAAAGTTATAAAACAACCGTCTTTTATGTATGATACACATTTCTGAGATAAGTTAATTACTCTTCAAATAAACTGGTTTCTAATATTTGTTTTTAAACACTTAACAGCACATAAAACGAGATTAAATTATTAAATATAGAATAGAAAATATACATATATATAGAAAAAATAGAAAAAAAAACTTTTAAATTTCGAATACAAATTTATATATATTATTTAAATAGAAATATAAAATTATAGAATTAGAAATTTAAAATTTCTGTGGAACTATTGGGATATTATTGCTCTAAATACATTGCCTTTATATAATAACTTAAAGTTTTTTTAAGATTTCGATTAACTTTTAGGTTTAAATTCAAATATTACATGCATTTTATAATTTGACGCATTAATTGAATATTTTTGTCTTTATAATTTTTTTTCATGGCATAGGAGTTTGCAAGACTAAATTTGAATATAAGAAGCAAGGAAAAAAATCCCAATAGCTTAGTTACATTGTAAAATTTACAAAGATAATAAAAACCATTTAAACTAATTTAAAATCATTTTTAATAATAGACTATTAGCATTATTATAGAGTATTAGCACAAAATCATTACTTATAATCATTATATATTTATAGAGTATTAGCATTATATATTTATAGAGTATTACTTATAAAAATCATTACTTATTTATAGAGTATTAGCACAAAAAATTCAAGAAAATTATGAAAATTATTTGCACATCAATGAAAATAAGTGTTGCAAACCAATAAAAATAAGTTTTGCAAATTCTTTCTTCGAGACTTACAAATATCTCTTAGTTCTTTAATGTTGAGAATGTTTCCCCGTCAACCTAAATTGAGTACTCGAAAATGCAAGAAAGCAGCCGGCAGTCCTTACGCATCCAAAGCAGAGCATGTAACTAATAAAACCATTCACTCCGAAAGAGGGCCGAGAAATGAAGATGAAATCAATCGCGATTAATCGTCAGATTCGTTGGTTTACAAAGACATTTACTTTGAAAAAATAGTTTACAGTTTCCTTGTTCTGAAAGAGAGTTTAAAAATGAAATATCAGGTTTAAATTATATTAAAAATGTATTGATAAGAATGAAAAAAAAGGTAATTCGGGTGTAAAGTGCAGATCATCTTTTGTAACAAGATTTTTCTTAAATGAATTATAAAATTTAATCTCAGAAATTCTTTTGTGATTTGCTTTATTCCTGAATGAAATTTTATTATTGCTGTAATTATTATATATTGTATTATACTTAAACAAATGACCAACAAGCTTTAAGAATTTCTTTCTTGGGAAAAGGCACTTTATTATCTACTTCCATACGAAATGTGACATAAATTAGAACTTTTTAGAAATGTTTTGGTTTGTTTGATAAAAATCAAATTTTTGGAATACCCTTCCTAAAACTGTTAAATATATGTGCGATTATAGAAATTTCACGCGTAAGTTAAATTTGTCAGCTAAGAAACATTTAAAACTATTCAATGATTAATCGATATTTGATACTGTACTTAATGGAGATCATAATTGTAACTTCAATAATATACAAACGATTCTCATGCAGATAAAAATAATACTATCTTTTGAAAACTAAATGTATTTTCATGATAAAATTAAACTAATTGAATTGACAAAGTTATATTTAAAAAGTTTTAAATATAAAATATACTAAGAAATTTGATAGGTCTAGATCTAAAAATAAATACAGCAACAGAAAGTTATAATCATCAAATCAGAGATTCAAGAATCGATTTATTTTTAGTCTTTAATAGTTTCATTGAACTATCCATAATCAACAAAAAACTCGAGTAATTTCATTTGATAAAATGATAAAAATTTACTACATTTTTAAATATTTTTTTAAAAAATAATTTTAATAAATAAGTAATTAATTTCAAAAAGAAAAAAGAAAGAGAAATTCTATTTAAATATAACAAATTTGCAAAATAATTAAATAATAAATAAAATAACTTATATCTAAAATGTTTTCAAAAAAATTAATTTTTAAATTTTTTCTTCTTTTTATTGAAGTCTTATTCTCGATTTAAAAAGAGCTTTTATTAATTATTCACTTAGAATTACTCTATGTTCAAGGTATAAATATACTTAAAAAAATTATATAATTTTTATTCTTCACTTAAAATTTAAAAACAAAATTTGACATGTAGATTCATTTTAACAATACACGTATAGAAAATCCAAAAGATTTTAGAAAAAAAATCGGAATACTGACGAAACTGAACCAAAAATTTCAACGGAAGGTTATTTCAGAGCACAGTATAGTAGAAATGGATAATAATTTTTAACATGTTCAAAATCTGACTGATATTTTTATTTTTTAATTAATTTTTAATATTGCTATTATTATTTTCAAATGCGTGGGAACTGTTATCATGTGATTTTATTTTTAAGAATTTACTGCAATTCACCTGATATTTTCTTTCAATAAGGGAACAAATAAACGAATAAATATTATATATTAAAAAAAAACCCGACAGAATCACCCATGTGCCTATGAAGATTTTTATTTATAATTGAGATAGCAGTGACTGTTGTTGAGTCAATCTTCACAACAGGATGGGAGAAAATAGGTTTTTTTGTGTGAGGAAAAATATATACAACTATTCCAATAAAAAAAAGTGTTAAGACTTCATGTCAAAGTAATCAACAAATAAAATATGGCGAATAAAGATATATGTGCATTCACATCTGGTATTCATATTCACATGTTTACTTCTTATATCTAAAATTTCAATATAACTCTGTATTCTAAAATTTTAATATAAATTCTGTTTTACTTGAAATATTTGATAGTTTAACTTAATAGAAAACTGATTTTTGAGTATGAGTGATCAAAAATCAATCTCTCCGTTTTAAAAAATAAACTTAAACAGATAAGTAACTTTAAACAACGGTTATTTCACACACAAAAAAAAACCATTATTTTTGTTACCAAATACCTGATTAATGTTTTAAACTTCGACTGTTTTGGCTCCATAAAATAAAAACATTCTAGGTGGGTTTTTTTTGGGTCAAACTGAAAACTTTAGAAGAATGAATAACTCGTATATTATTCCTCTCTCTTGTGATGCTCTTTAATTTGAATATTTTATTTTCTGAAATTCTGCCCATACAATCTATTTTCTATTTGAGAATATTTACACTTCATTCATTTAAAAGACATAAAAATAAGGCTTATAAAAGTTTAGCATTTGACACATTTCATTGCCTTTATATGATTTTTAATCGCTTCATTTGATATTTATAAAGGATATAAATAATAAAACATGTTATAAGATAATAGCTATTCCGTTTTTTGCAAATAAGTAAGATAAAATAAAGCATTCACATTTTCCCTTACAATTATATATTCTTCACAAATTCGGTTCAAAATTATTTGGAAACCGTAAACAGATAAATAAAAAAAAAAGGCGCATAAGTTTTTATTGAAAGCAGGAAAGTTTTTCGAAGGATCATTGTATTAAATTATTAACAACTGGAATTCTAATTACATATTATGTTTAACAGTTGTGAAGCTTTTCTGATTCACCAATTAAGCACTTGTAGAGAAACAATTAATCGAATTTGGGTTGACTGGCAATACAAAATGCAATGTTAGAAGAAAAACAATCCGCTTGAAAGGAAACTGATTGTTTAAACGAGATTAATTTCATCATATTTTACATTAATTGTGAGAATTTCAATTAAATTAAAATTCTTTGCGATGATATCGAAATGATAGTACTTTATTGAAATGCGACAAGACTTTTTTTAAGGATTTCATTTAACAAATTATTTTGAACTGAAAGTCTTTTTTATTAATCATAATGAACTTTCACGTGCATGACACTTTTTATTCACGGTAAGGCATTTTTTGTTCTCATCTTGTCCTGGTATTGCAGCATTTCGTTTAAATGGAAAAACTGCTTTTTATGGCACCATGACATTATGAATAAAAAATCAATTATATTTCAAAAATATTTCATTCAATATGCAACAATGTTAACACGTGTTTTAATTTCTAAATGCTTTAAATGGCAAAAACTTTTTTTATAGTTCCAATGTTATCGTGTTTGTACAGAACAGGATCCAAGCTTTTTTACAGTTATTGAAACTCGGTGTTTTGATTTCATTAGCATTATTTACGAAAACAATAAAATATGTACCAATAATTGTCTGAATAGATTGTACAAACTTTATAATTTCTAATTCCGAAGAATGAAAAGTTAAATATTTAGTGTAAAAAATTGTGTGCGTAGTTCTTAAAACAAAAAATTGTACGTAATGCTTAATTTGAAGCAAAATATTTTGTTTTGATTTTCAACTTGATCCAATTATTACAAATAAATGAAATATCGTGCGCTTGAGAATAACTATTTAAGTAACTCTTTAAAGCTTAAAAAATAAATGATAAATTCATCTATTTTAAAAAAGCATGTTTTTAAATGTTAGGTTTTAACTGCAATTAATTTATCTAAAGTTTTTCTAGTAAAAAGCTGTAAAGCTGTATTTTAATTTAATGTGACAAGGATAAGTATTAAGAAATAAAAAATTACATTTGATGTCGAATGATTCCAGTCAGTTGTTTGTTGTTTCTCTATGTGTTAAAAATAGTGTTTCACAAAGTGAAATGAGATGCTATTTTGTTATTTTCGCGAGTCGTTTTGCGCTTGGAGAGACAATGTCAAAATATCAAGATATTTTTCCCAAGGTTTCCACGGTAATAAATATGAGATACCTTGAAGGGAAAAGCAAAGGAAATTAAAATACTGAAAAGTTTATTTTTGAAAGCGATTGTAAGTAATTTTCAACTTTATTGGGGGGGGGGGGTAATATTGCTGATAATATTATTTTTAAATAAATATAATAATTATTTCATTAATAAATTTTAATTGATGAATGATAATATTAGTTGAATGGATACGGAATGGAGTAGTTGATGGATTAATTCTCCAGAATTTGTTTATCATAAGCATTGTGTTTCCGATACTTTGAGGCAAATTCTTTTATAAAACTAATAATGTGTTGATATATATATATATATACATATATATGCCTGACAAATTCCTAGATTTATACTCATGTATCTCAGAATAAGTTTTGTTTTAAATGAAAAATATTGGCGATTTTTTTTCTGCGCTTCTTTTTTACATTATTTCCGTGTGTGCATAAAAAATCTAATTTATTAAGTTAAACAAAAACTTATTTCAGCTGACGGCAATAACTATAATATTTTTATTCATATTTTTGTTTCTTTTGCGTTACATTTCCTGAATTGAACTTTTTGAACTGAAGAATTTGAACTTTTCTCATTTCCTTGATTGAAGTAGAGCAATCAGAAAAGAATACAGTGCATGGAAATTTATATCATGGATTTAATATTTAAGAGAGCAAAAAAAAAATTTTTTTTTTCACTTATTAAATTTCCTATATTTTTGTCGGAAAGCATCAATCTTTATAAAAAGAAACATAAAAAAATAAGAAGGATATAAAAAGGAATATAAAAAATAAGAGAAATATAAGAAGAATATAAAAAATAAGAGGAATATAAAAAGAATATAGAAAAATAAGAGGAATAGAAAAAGGATATAGAAAAATAAGAGGAATATAAGAAGAAATACAAAAAATAAAATTGCAGGGAAAATGGAAAAATCTATGCTGTCATGCCTGTGAATATCTTTCAAAGCTGGTTGTCTTCAAAAAAAAAAATGTAGTGAGAATGCATTCAACTTTGTTTGCACGCTTACTATTAATAATTCGCCAAAAACAGTTTGTGAAAGTAAATTATATGAGAAACCCTCCAACTCTGTTTTTCATCGGTGTTCCAATAGAAGTGCCCCTTACCGATGCATTTCGTGCTAACGAAAAATAAGGAAGATATTAATCATGCAGATATAGTTAAAAACGTTTAAAGCAATAAAAAGCGAAACATTAAAAGGAAAAGAACACTGCTAAATAACTGTGTATAACAGTCTTAAATTTCTTTATGCTAAAACAACAATAAAGAAAACAATTTCTACCCTATATGCTTTATTTTTTTTATATAATTTTAATTACGTAAGGAACTATGATTGTCGAAATATTGAGATTGACTTTTGATGATGCTTTTCGTCTTTTTATTCATTTTCTGCTATTTTTTTTCTCTTAAATATAAAAAGAAAATGTGCATGTTGTTGTGCATGAGAGCTAAGAACCAAAGACTGATTATGCAACTTAAAGTTATCGAATTTGGATAAACAAACTATTTTTCAGAATGGAAATGAGTACTTTAGAAGGATTTTTAAAAAATATAATTAAATAAACATTAAGTGAGATAGTCCCACAATAACTTACACAACACCGCTTCATGTCCCTGCAACTATAAACTTACAATAATATTATTGCACAAAATTGACTTTTGAGACTTTTTTAAATTTAAAAGGATTGACTTTTTAAACTAATATCAGTTTTATTGCCATATATATTTTCTCACGAATATCGACATTTCTCTGCTCTTTGCAAAAAAAGGGGGGGATAATGATAAGCAACTTATTTTTTTGTTGCGATGAAATTCAAACCATTTTTCTTATTTTCGTCAAATATTTCCTCTCGTGATCACCTTCTATTGTTGAATGTTGAGACACAAAGGACTGCTTAATATTCGTGTAGTTTATATGAGGAACCAGAACGTGAAGTCATTACAGTGAAATGAAAGACTGTAATAACTTCTTTGACAATAGACAACATGAAACATATGAAATGGGCACTTAGATGTCTCGTGACGAGACAAAGTGATGTGATCCGATTTCGTTTTGAAAGTTCTTATCCACAATTAAAAAGAAAATACAACGCTGCTAAAATAAAACGGCTTTGATTCCGTTACAATCTGATGCTCAAACACGAGCACGCAAATCACAAAAATCAAGTTATGCAAAAAAAAAAAAATGAAATTGAAATTAACTACAACCAAAATTTCCAACGAACCGGTTGGTAGCAAAAGCTTACTAGTCTTTAATAATAATGGGATGCTTTCAGTGGCATCTCTTCTTTTTCTTTTCGTCCACCCTGCCCTATCTAACTAATGGTGTCGGAGAAAGTGTTAACAAGGAGCTTAAGTTTTCCGAAAGAAACAGATTGATATGTATGAAGATATCTAAGAAAAATTTAAAAACTCCGGAAAATATTTATAGCTTTCAGTTTAAAATGGGCAAATTTTAAAATATGTTGGGAAAATATAATTAACTGTTTTCATATTTTTTTAAAAAAGGAATGCAACTAGTTTAATAACGAAATTCCAGCGGAATAGTTTTTAAGAATACCTGGATTAATCCAGATAATGATTAAGATATTACGTAGCAACTGTAATAGAATTACGTATGAGTTAAATGAATACATTTCGGTGCATTCATCACTAGTAAGTTATTATAACGACGCCTCAATGTTATCTCGAGGAAATAATGAGAGAAGATTTAATTTAGGAAGTAAGCAAAAAATTATTTTTGAAAATAAAGAGAGCATACATTCTAACTTCCAATTTATTACATATTTCCGCAATACAGTCCGTTTTGTGTTTTATTTCGTCGTATACAAAAAAAAAAAAAAAAGAATGGAATATGACTTTTTTTCGTACACTACACCTTTTCCCTAAACATTTAAGCTCAAAATTTGAATCGCAAATGTTGTGTAATGACAGCATCTTGAATTCCATTTTTAGCATAATTTTTAAAAACTTTGGTCAAAGACAGATGATCAAATGGAAATTACAAACAATTAATCTGAATCAAACTTATATCTCTACTCTTTTTATCTGTGTGTGAGCCAGTAACATGGAGGAGCACTAGTTTAAATCCCTTTAAATAAGAAAAAAGTTATAAAAATATATTTAAATGAATTTATGGCTATAGAAACAGGATTAAAATATTCTATGAGATTATGTCTTAAAGGGTAATCACTCAGCTCAATTTTTAATCCAAATTGAATGAAAATATCTAACCGAGAGAGGTATCAATCCTTCTTTTTATGCTCTGTATATGAGAAAATAAAAATGCTCCGATTACCATTGTCAGATTTTCAAAACATTATAGATCTCGCATAAGAAAAGATTCACGCCAATTAAATGACAAAATTCAAATCCCACCTCCCCGAAAAAAAAAGATAATGCAGAACACCTGTTATCTGGCATTGAATAAGGAGAAGCTCCCGTTGAAAGTGTTGCCATTAAAGACATTTTAAAGTGGATTAATTTGGGGTGACCCCGGGGATGCTTTCTCAAAGCCCCTGCGCCCACGTAGGGGTGCTTTTCTTCGACAGTCCCCACTCCCGACAGGGCTCTATTTGAATGAAGCTCCATCTTTGTGATCTTTATTCGGAGATATCGGGTTTCCGAAGGGGTGGCGAGTCCCCTGCGCAACAGTATGACAAGGAACGCATTGCTCCATTGTGACTGTTGCATTGTCCGGACAAATACTCTTATAGCGAGCGGGCATCAACAACAACTTGTCGCCTCGTTGATTCCAGCGGACCCCTGTGGAGACGCATTTTTTGGCATCTTTGTTGCTTCTTGCTCTGTGGGCAACGTTGCGGAGAAGGAAAATTGTTTCATAATGTGTTTATTCTGAAGGGAGGATGACCTTTGGCTGTTTCGGACGGGAAGCACAAAAGGACAGTTTAGGATGCTTGAACGCCATCCGGGGCTTCAAAGACTCGCACATCCAAGTTTAGAGTTACACAAATACATTTCTGCGTGCTAAGAAAGCAAAGCGCCGTTCGGTTCATCTGAGGCGATATCCCAGCATCTTGCGACACTTCACCTCGAAGCAGCGGCAGTTCTGAAAGTGACCGAGCAAACCAACTCCCAGATTCGACGGCTTTTAAATTAAGTTTTTCTGCAATCTGTCAATAAAAAATAAGAGTGGACTTTCGATTCCCAGCCCAAAAAGGGGTGCAAAAAACAGTTTTGAACTTTCGTCACTTTTCGCTCCTTTTACATCCTTTATTTTATTTTATCAGTAAAGATTTTAAAGATTCCGTCCTTTAATCTCTAACAGTTTGGGGATTTTGGCCTATTTCTCTATTTTAACTTTCTTTACTTTATTTTATCGGTAAAGATTTCGCAGATTTACTTCTCTAATCTCAGATTCCCAATATAGTTTCGCTAATAATAATTTTAAGTTGAAGCTTTTTCGTATACGAATAACTTAATCCACTTCTGTGTAGTGCCCAGTCGTGCATCAGATTATTGTAAAAACTAAAATTCAGTTATTCATACCTATTATGATTAGATACAAAAGTGACGAGGAAACCATAAGCTCAAGCGTCCTTTGTGCTGTTATTTGAATGAAAACTTCACCATTAATTTGATGTCTAACCATATCTTGTAATGTGATAATGGAGATAAATGAATAATTGTATGGTTCGTGTGTTCTTTTTAAAAATATTCTGGGACCTCTGTCAATTTTCAATGAAATTCATGTTTGGAAAAATGTGATGCCTGAAAGAATAATTGTTCATTGGTGACGCAAATCGATTTTAACCGAAGTCAGTCTTTTTAGCTTTGAAGTTTCATAATATTCGTCATAACCTTTCTTGAGTTGCAGCTGTGATTCTAAGCACGGTGGACAGACTTTGGGTGAAAACAATAGGGGGGGGGGAATTGATCGACCCTTTAGTAAAAAGAAAATTGTGAGCATGTAAAAAAATGTCATGGCTACACATTTTATAAACATTTCATTGAATGATTTTTTACTAAGAACAAAGTGATTCAATTGATTTAATTTGATATAGCAACGATATGATTGTTGTTTGGGGGCTGATATCATATTTTTTAATCGGGCAGTTGAGTTTATATTTGCCAACTTTAATGATAAATTTCAGGGATCTTCATTTTCGCTATACTAATAACTCTCTACGTGGACCTTTTAACTGAATGCTCCTCCTTTTTGACATAAACGCACAAATGAAGATATAAAGAAAAGTTAATAACGTTAATGTCGAGCTAAATAACTGAATTGTGAAGAGAAGATACCACTTTTTTCAAGAAATTTTTTTTTAAGATGAAGTGGGTCGGAAAATAAAAGAAGCTTTCTAATCCCCCAAAGGTTTGTGGAATTTGCAAAATAATGATAAGTTCATTCCTCAAATTAATTTATTAAGATGGATTTTAACTCTTTGTTATAAAAGTGATTAATTGTTTATGGAAAAATTATTCATAGTGTATATTCATCTAGAGAAACCATTTTTTTTTGTCACCAGTAGAGATGGTGACATTAATTCCACTTTGCCAATTGTTTACAAATTTGTAATGAATAATGAATGTATGAATGAAAGGACTAACAATGAAATTGAATGTTCCTTAATTAAGAAATTCATAACCAAAAGCATGAAGTGCATCGTCTAAGATAAAAAAAAATATTTTCTCTTATTAGATTTTGCTTCTTATATTTAAATATATAGCACTTACTGTTTTTTTTCTCTCTCCAGAACTTAATAAAGGTGTAAATCCAAAAGGCATACAAACCATTAGAGAAATAATGATGAAATATTTAAATATTAGTTTGTAAAAAAAGAAATCCTTTAGGTTTTATTTAATTTTTCTCATAATATCGAATTCTTTATGCACGAGTCAATAATATTAAATCAAAAATAAATTAACATTTTATAAAAAAATTAATAAATATTTAAAGCAATTACTTAACGATAATTTTTTTTAATTAACAATTTACTTGAAAGATTATTATTTGAAATTCGAGTAATTTACAATTAGCAACTTAGGTGTAATTTGCCGATAAAAATCTTAATTAAAGATTTGTAATTTGGTTCAAATTTACAATAAGATAGACTGTAGCAATAGTTCAATAGGATTACATCTATTGTCGTCTGACCAGAGTATGTATTGTGTAGATTGTAATAACATAAAAGGGATCGGTGATGGTTTTGACATTCTTTTTCTTCTTCACGACGTAGATGATCCACGGATTAAAAATTGAAATAAATAATTGAAGAGGAAATCTCATTTTAAGAAAAAAAATAGGGATTTAATTAAAACTTTTGCTTCAGATGAATTATTTTTTAAAGAATTAAATCATTTGAAAATAATTCACGCCCTTTGGAACAGCATCTAGGTTCGCGCACTAAAATGGAGCGATGCCGATGTCTAGATGATGAAATAATATATTTGCAAAAGGCTTAAAATAATTGATGCTATGGGTGGTATTATTTTAAATTAAAACCCTTCGATAGAATCCTTTCAAACCAAAGTTACTGTATCTATTAATGGTTATTTTGTGAAGGAAGAAAGCCTTTATGATTTTTAAGAATGTTTTTTTTTCTTTTTTTATATAAACTGAGTAAAATGTTAAAGGAAGAGTGCCACCTAAAATTTCCAAAATATAAATAAATTTCTATACAAAATGAAACATAATTTCCCTCAAATTCAAATACGATCAATCAGAAAAAAAAAACGAGTATTTCAGTTGATCCTTTTAAACTATGACATCATATTATGTAAATAGGGTACATTTCATTTCTTTCTCAGTTTTTTAAATCAAATTTCAGTAAAACTACACGCATGGACGTAAGATTTTTTTTTTCAAATTTTAATTGGCTGCATTCTGAAATGTTTCGTTCTTTCGTTGCTGGTCTCTCTGTTTTTTCTAGCAAATATCAGCGAATATGTCCTGTAAGTTTTGTAATTAAGTTCAAAATGAAAAGTAATAGAAAAACGCGAAGTTTCTTTTGTTTGTTTCTGTAGCATAACCCTCTGTGTAAAAAATTTAGGAGTTCATCTCCCCTCCCCCTTTCCGTGTTTCTGTGCAAGGCGTGCAGAGTATTTCGTGACTTCGCTATCGATGGAGGAAATTCCTATCGCTTTCGCAGATTTGCGACGGTGACTTTCGAGTAAAGATACATTAAAAGGGCATTTGTATCGTTCTTGTTTGAAATTTAAAAAAAAATTAAAATAATGAACTTAATAAAAGTGAAAAAAAAATGACGAGAATGCTGGAAATAGAAATTTTAGAACTAGCTTTCCACATTTTTCGAGAAAATTAAGTTAAAAAAATGTATCACTATTTAGCATAGTATTATGTCAAAGGAGCAAAACAAATTTCTTTAGAGCATTAATTATTCATTGATTTTAGCATTTTTTTCTTAATCATTAGAAGAAGAAAAAAGCTTCCAGATACTTGTGAAGAATCGCTTACATAACAGAAAAAAAATGGATTTAGAGGTGCTTTGATTCAGTATCACATATGTTTATGTACAAATTTCATAGCTGATATCTGGTGGATCTGTCGGGACACTTTAGATGCAAGGGTGCGAACATGTATACAAGCATTTTCCGTTACACACATAGAGAGGTTAACAAATTAATCACCAACCAATAATTTGTTAAATGAACGCTCGGTTTAGAAGCAACTAGGGACTATTTTGGGATGAATTTCGCCCTTTTGGCCTTTTGTTAGATGATTTGGACGACACATGGGACTTCGGCTCCTTACCAAACTATAATTCTATATCTATAGAAGAATATTTGACCCTGGTTGGTATAGAAAAGTTCTTCAAAAGCAGGGTTTCGAATCTAAGTCTTGAAATCCACCTCTATCACCGCAGTTTGCATCGTAATATGATAAATTTAGAAGTACAATGGAATTTTATACGGTGAAAAATTGTTTTGATGCTAAGTTATCCAATGTCGTCGGAAAAAAGAGAATAGCCATATAATCAAGGTAAATTTGGAATTTTACGGTGGTACTTATAATAGCCAAACTAGCTCATCATTTGGACAGTAATACAACACGGAGCCATTTGCTATTTTGGGAATATTTGGTATATGGATTGCTTTTAAATGTGTTCAATGGAATTATTCAATGGAACCCTTAATAATCCTTTGCATCAGGGTTGAGTATTAAGTCGATCACGATTGATCACCAAAACATTTTGAGGTGACTGCATTTATTAAGATTTAAGACGCACTTACGAAAACAAACAGATTTAGGGAGTATTGTTTTCATCAGTAAATATAAAGAATGCAAAGTTTATCTCCTTCAAAATGATGTAGTTTTAAAAGCACCTTGTTCAGAGTCTGAGAATAACTTTTTGAACCTAATAGACATATTCCGATTTCAATATAATTTAACATCGTTCTTATCTGAGTGAATCTGCATTTTCAATGATGAATATAATTAAGACAGCACATCGCTCTCGTGTCACAGACGATCCCTTAGAATGCAGTGCTAGATTATCAGTTAGTAATTACAGACCGAGAAATTAGGGGACAGTAAGTAGCGAAAGTCTTCCGCTAACTATAACTGCGAAAACTAACTTTAAAGGGAAATAATTTATTTTCTATTATATTTTAAATTTTTGGTTATTAAATACATCTCTTGATATAATTATATTTGCGGCTATATTAATTATTTTAGTAGTTATGCAAGTAAGTACATATTCAATTATTTATTATTAAGTAATTATGTGATTTATTTATGATGTGATGTATTTATTATTAAGTGATTAAGTGATTATGTGATAAATATTGTAGACTTGCGCTATTGGGTGGACCACAGCACTTGAAAAAATCAGAAATGACCTGTAATTTGGGAAGGTCTACCCACCCCTACTTAACACAAAATGGTACATAGTCAATAGAATAATTTATTCCTTCAATTGTATCATTCCAACTGTTACGATGATTGCTTGAGAAATCATCGATACCTAACACCACATGGTTCAGAAATGTACAACAGTATATTGTAACGTTGTATCGATTAGGATAGTTAAAGTATTGCCCCGATTTAATGGTTCCTTTATTTCAATTGTGGCTCTAAAGATATTTGTCTTTTTCTCACCTCTTCTCCACTCAGACTTGAAAAGATCTGTTGCAACTTCCGCGGACACTCTGAAATTTCCGATTATTTCTATTTACAACTATGTACTGTTTAATTTTTTTTATATAAACTGGTATCATTTTAAGATGATCGGTAACATGTTCATTACATTACGAACTTGAATAATTGCGACCCAGTAAGCTTTATTCAATTTTAAATAAATGCTTCCAAATGAGGCTGAGAATATATTTTTTTCTTGAATTGGGATAAACTTTGTATCGGTCCTGTCTTAATTTTAAATAGCATGGATGCACTGGTCTTGCGGAGAAAACTGAATAATTGGTTACGATATATTTTAGATTAGAGCAACAGAAATAGTTTTTAATGTAATATCAAAAAATGGAAACTGATAAGCACAGTTCTTATGTCATTCTATATTTTGGGATGAGCGTTTTCATTTCACGGGAGGTATGATTATTTCATCAATCGTACCTTTGAAATTTATTCCATGGACACAAAATCCGATTCAAAGTTCAGATGGTTCATTTTGATGGTACAGCTTAATCTGCTTCAAAGGCGTGTAGACTTGAATTATAAGCGTTTAGAAAACAATGAAAAGAAAAATTCTCCAAAATCGATACAAATAAAAAAAAGTCATTATTAAGTTAAAGATCTAATTAGCTTAACGTCCCATAGAGAAATTATGAAGAAATGATTTCTAGGGAGACTTTTATCTATTACGAGAAAATGATAACACTTGAGGCTGTAACATCCGCGAGAATGTGCCAGAGAACAGCGCTCTCCGTTCGGTGCGATATGTCTTTTCGTCTCCGCATCTAAGTTTTGAATTGCTTTTTTTTATCCGATAAGAAACCCCGACGTTGTGACAGACAGATTTAGCGTGGGACAGCCCCGCCTCACGGTGAATCTTTAATGAAACGGGTCTTGTGTCTGTGATCTTTCTGCCTCGAAGGCGAGATTCTACAGGAACTACTATTCTATTATAGTCCCAAGTGAAATTGCAAATAAATAATAAAAATCAGGCAAAAAATTTCACTCACAAATAATTTGTTTAAATGAAATATTAATAAATAAATAAAAATGACGAATAGCGTTCAGTGCAGCTTATACATTCAAAACACTAATCTCTAAAGCCATAGTTCTAAATGTTTTTTCGTTATAAATTTCAATTTCAATTTCAATTTTTATTTGGTTATAATATGCATATCACTTCGAAGAGTTTCTTGCCAATCTGTAGAAACATCAAATAGATAGAAACTTTCTTATTTTCCCCAAGATATTCAGAAACAAGGATGAAACATTTTTTAAAAAAATTCTTTTATTGTATAAAAGAGAGGAATTTTCATTCAGGGGTGGTGAGAATGACTGTTTTTTGAAAGCAAAAAGCAGTCCTTGGCGTGGGAAATGTTTTCTTCCCACTCGAATGCTCTTTATGATAGGATCGTTGCCATGGTAACGATGGAATTTGGCGCTATTCCGATTCTCTTTTCTTTCTATTTCCACCTCCGAGGAAAATCAAAGAAATCAGTTTAATTTTTTTTACTACAAAATGAAAGAGAAAAAAAAAAACGTTTCCCTTTTATATAAGTATAAATGTATACTTTATACCTGCTCATTTAAAATATATATTCATTCGATATTATCATTATGAAAAAATTAATTCTACTGATATTTAAAAAAAATCTTTCCTCTGTATTACCACTGAAACGGTGGCAAACCTTTTTAAATGATAACTTTCATAACGTGGTGATCATAATGCGGTCAATTTTAATGCGAAGCTTTTAAAAAAACATTAAAGTATAAAGATATATCGTCATGTATTACAACTGGGATCTGGAGCTGCGGTATAAAACTTGACAGCAATTTCCTACGAATCATATTTATCGACTCAAATAATACAAAATACAATTCTTTTTGCCCTTTCGAAGTTTTTTTCCCCCACTTTGTGATTTGTTGATTGGATACATTTATTGATCTTTTTCAGTTAAAATTTTAATAATTGGGCCGTGATTATGGAAAACACCTTGTACAAGGATACTTCGGAAGGAGCTGAAATATTTTTTGTTTGCTTAAAATAAAATTTGAAAATCTTTTAAATTCTTAGACTTGCCTTTAAAAATTAAGATAAATCAAAAGACCAGTGTAAAAGTAAAAACTATGTTTGTTGCTATAGCAGTGCTAATCCAGTTTTTATTCGTTCATTTATTTGCTTTTAAAAATTAGTAAATTTGCTTCAATAATTAATAAAAAAATATTTTTTAGCAAATAATCGTGTTTTATTTTTGGCGGAAAAATTATAACTTAAGAATGAACACAATTTTTAAGAAAGTTAATAGTGAGATCTTTCGAAATCAGTCTCATTCGAAATAAACATAATTAAAGTGATAACAGGCGAAAAAAAAGTCTGATTACAATAATTGTAAGAACTTTCTTTTTGTAATATTTTTTAAATCCCCCGCATTTTATTCGTAGCATATCCTCTATTAGTATTTCTTTTTTGTTTATTCTTTTTATTTTCTTTCGATTTCGTATTTTACTTTTAACTTCAACCTTTTTGCTAATTTAATTCATTTCATTTGTGTTCTAGTTGTAGCAGCATTAGCGCTCTCTAAATACAATGCTCTTTTCGATATTATGGTTCAGGGAATTTGTTTAGGTGCTTTACAAATTGTTTTTCATTGATATGATTGTCACTTATCATTAATATTATATTTCTTTTTCTCCCTTTTTTTAAAAAAAAAAATGCATCTTCATACATATGAAATC
Organism: Argiope argentata; assembly: GCA_026289955.1. NCBI lineage: Eukaryota > Metazoa > Arthropoda > Arachnida > Araneae > Araneidae > Argiope > Argiope argentata. The sequence continues at coordinate 1,494,352 of JAOUZG010038029.1, read as the reverse complement.
GTCCAGGAGTCACACAAATTGTGAAATTTGTTCGGTCATTTTAAGTTGTATTTAATTTCGAAACAGAAATTCTAAACGAAAGAAAACTCTTCCTGCATAAACTGAAATGTTATAAGCAATATAATAGTATATATATGAAGTTTTAATAAAAATATCCCGAATTTGTGTCATTATTGATTTGAAATAATTACAATATAAATATTAAAAAGGCAATTTATCTATTTAGGTTTTTTTTTTTCATTTTTACAAATCTCCCTATGAATAAAATGAGCAAAAGGTATACTTTAAGAATTATAGTACTATGTTGAATGAAATAATATTAAAAAATAATAAAAGATGTGATGAAATATACTCTGATTGTGCTTCATTTCTTGCGCTAAGCGCGCCTGCCCCATTAGTCTCTTAACTTTTTAATGTCTGCTCTCCCTGTCTGTTATCTCGCAATGAGCGTCACATTTAAAGCAACCAAAAGTGGACAGTGCGCTTCAGTCAAGTGGAGGTCAGCTCTCGATTGTTAACAGCATTAAATGCCAAATACTATGAGGAATCCAAGAAGCTCTCTTTACCCTGTAGCTAGTGAAGGTCGCGGTACGAACCTGCGACGTTTGAGCCAGT
>JAOUZG010038029.1:1465373-1493727 GCA_026289955.1 Argiope argentata | reverse complement strand
CGAGCGATATACCGTTCGAGCAAAAGGGACCCTTCAGCTCGAAGGATGTTATCTAGCTGATAAGGCTGACGCTACAACCCGCAAGCTTACGGCATTCTGTGGCCGAGCTCCGTTAGTTCTTAGCAGATAAACCCGAAAGTCTTAGAACGGATTCTTAAATTCGATGAGAAACGTAGCTGAATTCTGAACGCATTCAGCTGGCGTTCGTAACTCCTTTCCCGGTGATTTAATTATTATCATTGCCAAAATCGTTAAATTTTTTGTGTTTGTGATTTTGGAAAGTTTAACTCTATAGGAAGGACGCTTCCGTTCAATATGAAAGAAGAATGTACCGATCACGTGTTGAATTGCCAACACGTGATCTGAATAACTCTGCCATCATCACATCTAATACCTTGGAATCCGCTTTGATGGCAGAAGCCACTTCTATTGCTTTGACAAAGCGAGCAAAAAATGTCGCAAATTTAAGAACAGAAAATAAAAAAAAAATCATTAATAGATATTAAATTAAATGCCACTTTTCTTATATAGAAACAGAGAAAATTATGACGATTGAAAATTTTGGATTTTCACAACACAATTTAAATTTCTCTTTAATTTACTTCTATGGACCCACTGATGAATGTAATTTAATGGTGCGTTAACAATTATAAATGATTGAAGATCATTCTTGAGCACTTGCATTATGCTACTTAGTAAATCATCCCTTTGCATAAAACGTATTTGTGCATGAATCTTATATACCAAAATCTTTCTGATTATCACAATGAATAATGTTTTAGATACAATTATTTTGGATGTATAGACTACCAAAAATCTACATTCTAAGAATTATTTCTTTCAAGGACAGTTTTTCATCTCCGTCACTTGTTAGTGTGCGTAATTTACTGTATAATCTGGTCTAAACAATCAAAAGAAAAATGACTTCACAATCGTATTATTTTTAATTGACAGTTAAGGTTCAAGCAATTTTACACTAGGTTTATGGACATTTCTTGTATACTTATCTCTACGACATGCGCCAATCGAACGACTACATATATATAAAGAAAAAGCAACCACTTAAAAAACAATATAATTAAACACTACAAGCAAAAAAATTAAAATATGAGATATCTACTTACAGAAAGTTTTTATTATTCATTATTTCAATATTTTACTTTCATTTCGAATATTCAATTGTGTTTCTGCACATTCTGCAAACAAATTTGTCACATATATTTCTGTTTCTTTTACAAAAGCCAATTTGGTAACTCTTTTGTTCTTGTGAATTATTAGGTGATGGGAGATTATAATCCAAGCTTAGTATTTTTCCTTATTTTCTTCTTCCAGTTTAGTGGATAATTGAAATGGAAAATCTCTGAGGATAGTTTTGAGGTAGTGCATTCAAATACATATCAAGTGTATCATCATTGTACATATCAGAGGTTGAAAAATAGCTAGAGAAACCGTCGAAAAGATGCTGCCTTGATTTTATATTTGCGCACCTTTTGGTATTCTGATGTATTCTGATGATGATTAGGTGTGTGTCAAAATTGGTAAAAGGCTCATAATTAAATTAGGTCTGGTAAAAGGCTCATAATTAAAATTTAAAAAAAAATTAAATAACTATCAAAGGACTAGTTATTCAAAAAGAAAAAAATCTTTCATATGCTTGTATACTAGAAACTAAAAAGAGCTAAAGAAAAGAATAAATAAATAAATAATAATAAAGGAGCAGATATTAAAAAAAATGGAGAAGGTCTAAAGAGCCCGAGAAGAAGTGCTTTTATAATATTCCACAGCAACAGCATTATTGAAACACAATTAGTAAATAATAAAATTTATCGAATGTAGACAGTTTAAACTATGAAATCAGGAAAAAAGTATATAAAAATAAGTAAATCCTTAGTTAATAAATGAACACAAAAATAAATATATATAGTGGCTCAGTCTAAGGTAGAGTCTATGATTTGCCTTAGACTGAGATCAAATAAGAGTCCTTTTTGCCCTTTTTTCTTCTTCTTATATTCACTGTATACTTTCCCCTTTTTGCAGTGCTTGACAAACTAGGACAAATTATTACTCGATTTGGAAAATACTGTTTCTGTTACGATACATGAAATCCAAGATAGTTTCGACTTCTAAATTCCATTTATTATTTGACAGAATTCGGGGAATATTTAATTGAGGTTTAACACATTTTCTGAAATGTTGAAGAATAGGGCAATGGAAAATATTGTGCGGAATGGCACCATAAACATTACCACATCTGCAATTACAGTTTCTGAAACTGAACCTTTTAAGATCATGCGAACAACATCCATGATTTGTAGTCAATTGGGCTGGATATTTACTGTCCATTCCCCTATTTCTTTTTACCTGCGGAAAGATACTGAGAAAGATAAATAAAGTGGCCCTTTTCATTATTTTCCCATCTTGACTGCCACTCATCGATGAGAATTTTACGAAGATGAGTTTTGATAGCTCTTCCAGATTCTCCAAGCTGATAGTCTATTGCGAGTTTAAATGAAGGAGCTTTGGCAGCCAGATCAGCTAGTTCACTACCTATGATGCCAATGCGGGATTTAACCCAGTGTAATGAGATATTACCATCAACTTTTAACATCTTAGTCAGAATTATTTTTGGCTTGAATTTTTGAAGAGCTTTTAATACACCATGGCTGTCCTTGAATAGATGTACATACAAATACGGTTTATTACGATTATTTCAATTTAAAGCTTGCCATATTGCAAAAAGTTCTGTTCGAAAAATGGAAAAGTGATTTTCAAGCCTATACTGAAACGCTTCATCTTCCCCCTCAAAAACACAAAATACCTCATTCATTTTCGAACCATCTGTATAAATGGAATTCGGAGCTGTCACTGCAGAAACATCCAACTGCATCTTTTCACTCTTACTGAGAGGAACACGTCTATTTACATAACTAATCCTTTTAGAGCTTCAATCGCTTTTCCAAAAAGTATTGAGGACTTTATGGAGATTTTTTATCTGATGCCTAACGGTTTCAATATGGCATGTCAGGTCTACTAGAGTTCAAGTCCTCTAACTATTTGTAAAGCTGTTGTTGATAGTGTTGCGAATAGCATCCGTAATTGATAACAGTGCTTTACGTTGTACGCTATTGGTCTCTTGCATTTGTCAATTAGTGCCCTTCCACCAGGCTGTAACTATTTAAATTCTTTCTAGGGCTCTTTTATATAAAATTTTGACAATTTTTCTGACATTCCTCTATTGTACTGGGCAACTGTAAACCCATTTAAAATTTTAGTTATCTTATCTTAATAGTTATCTATTTAGTTATCTTTAATTAATTATCTTTAGTTATCTTCCCACATAATTTATATGGGACATACCATTTAATATGTCATCAACAGTAATCCCAAAAATCTTTATATTTCTCGCAAGCTTGATTGCTTTTTACCTGCATAAGACCAAAACGGAGGATGTTTATAACGCCTCCTTTTTTTCCAAAAGGAATCAGTTACAGTTCTTTATGAGCAAAAGTAATCTTAGAGTCTTTACTCCAACAATATAGTTTCTCTAATGTCCCATTTGCTTATTATGTCCTCTCCAAACTTTATCTCATTTTAAAACGCTGTTGTTTCCGGGGTATGTTCATTACTATCTTTTAACACTAGGTTTAGGATCACGTCAATTGACACACATGCGTAGAGATAGTTATACCACAGACAGAATTACAATATTTCAACAAATTTAAAGAAAATGGACATCAATATATATGTTCAACGGTAAAAAAAGTCAGTGCTGAAGATGAAATAAAAATGAGACCTTTGTAATTTTTCTTATAATTAGTGAAATGTTACAAAATGACGTGCTTCCACAAACCTAGTGTTAAACATAAATTTTTGTTAAAAAAAACTTTTTCAAATCAAAAACATTCGAAACTTTATAGATTTAATATTTGTTAAATTTGAAACATTTCTTTAAATTGTTTAAAAGAAAGTATTAAGCGATCAGATTAATATTCCGAATGATTTGAAAATGTTAAATTTTTACTTCTGTGCAGTTTTCGCAATTTCAACATATGGGCAAAAAAAAAAAAAAAAAAAGGAAAGAACTATTATGGGTTAAATTGTTGGAATACAGAGAAAAAAAGTTTACAAAATGCTAAATGTATAGCTTTCACCATAAAATTATCCCTATTTGCACTTCATTTTGCCAAATGGCTGACCTATAAATTAACTTTTTTTCCCTGAAAACATACAAACAACATCGATATAGTTAAAAGAGAGTGAAGTAATGACCCAACGCTAATTGATTCGCGTCGATGAATGACCCAATCCCAATAAAAATAATATACAGTTAAAAGATTAGTTTTTTTCCATCATTATCCATCATATCATTTACAAATAGACTTCAAGTTTCTCAAATTGAGAACGGATTTTGGATCTTATCTAGTTTACACGGTGCTTTATTTTTATATTTTGCAGTACTGTGGGAACGAAATGTATTCTTATACTTCATCCTGTCTATCTGCTGAACGCATTCTTCGTTGGATAAGATTTTAAGCGCTTCTGTTTCTTTGCAGCTCACGCATTGTTTCGTATCCGCCGCAGTTTCTTTTTTAATAATTGAAACAAACTTATGGATTCTTCATTCTCGCCAGCGGAAATTGTGAATAATTTAATTACATTATTTTTTTAATAACTTCTTTATTTGGTTTTTTTTTCTCGTCTTTTTATTCCAACATCCTCTTTTTTTCAGCTTGATATTCACACTCGGCATTGAAAAGATCTTTTGTCTCTTTTTAATGATTTCAGTCTTTTTACGATCGATTGCGGTTTCGCCTTTTTATTTATTTAATGAAAAAACGAAACAAATTTCTCCTTTATTCTATCGCATTTTCTTTCTTTTTTTTTAGCTTGCTATATCTACGGATATTTTTACTGCGAAAAATTGTATCGAAACAATCTATAATTTCAAAATGAGATAAATTTTTCTAAAAATTAATTCATATTCAATTCTTTTCAATATGCCTTCAAAAGTAAATGATCTGATTTCGACAACCCCATTTTCATGTGGCATGAATTCGAATACCCGGATTGATATATCAACTAATAATCCAATAGGGTGTCGAAGACATGATTTCAATCCATTTTTATTTCATCCCCGCCAGTCTCAGAACGGGCCCCGGTGTCAACAATGGGATTATCAGCTCCGAAAGAGGAACTCCCTTTTCAGAGAGTGCGAGAGGCGCGACGCGCGGACGGTTTCTCCACGGTGAACGGAGAGAACTAATTGAAGCGCACTCTCACCGCAAATCTCACGGAGTATGCAATGGTTCCTCCCTCCTGCATGCTTCTTCACGGCTACCCTTTTACCCTGACCCCCCATCCGACCAGATTTCAGCTTTACCATCCCCCCCTTCCCCAAGAATAGGGTGAAGTGAGAGCAGCCTCCACCCTTTCCCGAAAACGAGGCCTGTTGCCGAATCTCTTCAAAATCAAAATGACAAACTTATTATCTATTGCCACCGTCGACGAAATGTCGGCTCAGTTTATTTTCGATTAAATCTTTTATATATAACTTAATATTTATGATTTCTCCAAAAAAATATTGAATTATAAATATTTTCTATGGCTTCATTTATGAAATTAAGATAGCAATTTAAGTCGTGTTCATTTAACCATTTAGTCGTCGGTAAAGTGCCTGGCGAAAGCTCCTCAGGGCGGCCGTAACGCGCTTCGAGTGTTCTTCCACATGTTATAACGTTTAAACGTTTAAAAAGCTTTGTAAATGTTTGCTTGTTTGAGATTTTATTTTTCTTTGATCTAATGTGGCGAAAAACAAACGCCGGCGAGAAAATTTCGCTCACAGGAGAAGACGGCGAGAAGATCAATACATGTTCTGTCCAATGTATACGTGAACTACGATGCTAGAGTCAAATCTGATAGCATCATAAAACTTAACTGCGAGGCACGTTTATTTTTTTCAATTTTCGAATTTCAACTGTCATTTCATTTCGTTATCCCTCGTGCAACGGGTTTTAAACACAATGCTCCTTCCACAGCTTCCAACCAGAGGAGAAAAGACTGCGATTTAATATGTGGAAGAACAAGGAAAGAGGTCTGGGTTTTAGAGCAATTATAATAATCTACGGCTGAAAATTTAGGTGCAATTATATATTTTTTAAAAATTGCCAAAAAAGGAGAAAGATTTGCGAGGCTATTAAATACTTATCATTAAAAAGACATTTCTAGATTTTTGAAATAAGGTAAAAATCTTCTTTTGTACTAAAATTATTTTCGGAAGTTATCGCAGAACCCCACAAATATTGAGTTCATTTTTTTTCATTAGTCAAAGTTCTAATTAAAACTAGATAATAGTTGATCTAATAGACTGTCGTGTCTAGTTCCAACATTCATTGATACACACACTGATACATTTCACTGATACATTTATCTAAACTATTAATAGAAATTTTATGATACTCATGTGAAACAGTTAGTAAATATTTTCGCAGAATTTATCTTTATCGTAGAACAATTGTTTATCTACAGGATATATCTTTAGTGTAGTGTTTCTGAAATAAATTGTAAGATAATTGACTTTTATTTAGTTTTATCATTTAGATTCTGACAATAACTTAATATTAGTCGGTTCTACTTTATGACTGAAAGGGGTGAGGGTAATTTGTTTGTTAAACTTCTTAATAATTGCGTGGGAGAAACGTGTTTCGTGATCGACAAGAATATGAAAGTAATTTCTTTTAATCTAAAAGCAATGTTTATTCGTTACGAAATATTTTGGTGGATCTTTACTTTGGTTGCACGGCTTCAAATCAGAGCCAGATACATTGTGAGATGGATTTTGTGATTTTGAATCACGATTAAAAGGCGACACCTGAGCAGTATTCCATTTCTAAAACTCCTCATCACGCCGGTTAGAGCTGCTTTCTCCCCGACATCGGCTTTAATGTGTGACACATACATATAACTAACGGATCTGAAATGGGATTCGGTTTCGAACATTAAACCCTCCTCAAATCTTAGCATTATTATAATCTTGTGGATTATTAAAAAATGGCAATTTTTTTCCCTGGATAAATGGATCAATTCATTCTGTGTCAAATGATGAGATAACAATAGTAACAAACTAGAATTCTGTTTTAGAATCTACGAAGTTTGGATTTTACCTTCGAATCATAAAAAAAGAAGAAAAATCCATCCATTCAAGAAAAACCATTTTTACAACCCAGCTGAATACCTTAAGAAGTTGCAACATCATGGATAGTCGTTGTAAAGCCCTAAACAATGTGACACTTCTTAATAACTGAGTATAAATCTGTTGTTATATACATGATGATTTGAAGTGGCTAGAACGCATATTTGTTGGGTTTAACATATATTTATATTGGGAATGATTGTAAACGATTATCAGTAGTCGATCAACATCATTAGTAAGGGAACCGTCAAATTTTTATCCATTTCATGTAATGATAAGCGTTGCGAAAATTGACCTATTCGCCTCATTTGTCAGCACCATCTGCTGCTTCTTTAACTTGGCTCTCTTGGAATCTCACCGTTGGACGGAGAATGCATTGATTATTTTATCCAGAAAAAAATCATCATTTATTTTGATCCACAAGAACGTAATGTTGATATTTTGGAATGGGAGGGTTTAATTTTAATATATATGTCAGATAGAACTATAAATATGGTAGTTCCAATAAGGTCTAACAAATACAAATGAAATCGGAAAAAGAAGTATTCTGAGCCGAAAATCCTTGATTTTTCTTTAATTTTACTTTATAATTCTCCCAAATATTTTTTTGATATATTTATATTAACTCTTTACCAACTCAGTCATTGTTTACTTATTTTTTTTTTTTGGTATTTTTGCTATAAAAGTTTGAAAACCACATTTGTTTTCAGCACATTTGGATGAATTAAATTAAAAGTGCAGTATCTAATCGCATTTTCTGAAGAACGAATGTTTCAGTGTGATTCACATAAAAATAATGTCTCAAAATCAGTCCAATAAAATTAATTTAAATTTGGTATGCATCCAAAACCTTTGAGGGTATGATAGACCGCGGATTTTAAGACAGCTTCGTTTAAGCATGTTTTACAGACACTTTAAGTTCAGATCGTAAAACAAATTTTGACAAAAAATCATTAATGGCAACTTCAAGTTTTCATAAAATTTGTATTTGTTAAAATAATTTGTACCTTGTGGTTTGTTACTTTTTAGGTAGTTTGAGGTAAATAAATATTCCAATTATTTTTTAACTTGCTCTGTTTTTCCTAATATTGCAAAATTTGCCAAATTTTCAATTAGGTGAGCAGTGTTTTTCTTCTAATTGTGACCTTTCAAGTCTGTTTCCGGTCAAGTCTTTTGAGCGATAAAAATTGTTTGTGTATCCATTTTAAAAAGTTGTCTCCGAACCTAGTCGAATTCTTTAAAGGAACTTTTAACTAAAATTCAAAACATATAATGGAATTTAAAGTGGAAAAGTAAACAAAAATTCATGAATTTTTTGTATTGTTTGGTATGATGAATAATTCTCAATGAGCATGTAAAATTTTAGAAATGAGTCTGTATTTTTTATATCATACAACAATTTTCCCCGCACAGTAAGAGAATGAATAGTGATACCACATCCCCTTTGCTAGATTTGAGCTTGATAAATACTGAATTTGAAGACATGATTATTGTTGAAATCTTTTAAAGTATTAATTTAAACAAATTTATAGTCACATTTCTACAGTTTAAACAAATATTATTTATAAATTTTTCTTGTATATAAGAATACATTTTTTTAATTACGAATTTTTTTTAGATATGCACGCGTATTCATAGTATGAGGATTTCTGATTTAAGGCTTTTAAAACAAAGCAAATAAAATTGTGGATATTTGTATGTTTGTAGCGTTACCTTCTATTTTTTTCATTATATATATATATATATATATATATATATATATATATAAATTTTTGCTATACCCATTATGTAAGTATATTTTATTGATCTAAATTACAGAATTTTTTTTATGAAATTCGATTCTTATAAGGATCCAAATTTCTGAGAGTGAACGAGAAGATTTCGTCATCTTAAAATCCACCTCATCTATTTCTTAAAATGCATTAAGCTCAATTTATTACATTAAATCTGAACTTCTTTTAACTTCTAAATGCTTCTAGAGTATCTAACCATCATTTCTGTGCCCGTCAGAGGGGCGGGAATCAACCTTCATATTAGAATTTTCTCATCCGCATATCTGAGGAGGGGGAGGGGAGTATATTAATCTATTTTATACATTTTTTTCGTATATAAACATCGCGTTCTGTCCACTCTGTCATTGGTATATAGTGCATTAACTGATCCAGAGCATTTATGGCTCTCTTTTTGATAGTATTATTTGCAATATGTAATGAAAATTATTATTAAGTCGTAGTAAGTATTTATATAGCACCTCTCGGTAAAGGGTGACAAAAAAAGGAATAGTAAAACTCTCATCAAATATTGTTAATTCTACTTTTAAACACACCATCTGTGGCAACACTAATGAATGACTTTTTTCTGGTTTGTTTCTTTTTTTGAGTAATGGAAATATATCGTTTCTTGGCTAGCATTCGTCTGAATATCCAAGCAATACCCATGTTAATTTCGTACAGTTTTTTTTTTTTCAATATAAAAATTTCAACATCAGATTGAAAAAAAAATGCGAAGAAAGACCGAGTGAGAATCCATCAATTTGAAAAGAAAAGATGATTGTAAAGCTGCTAAATTGGTGGCAAAATGTGAAAAATTGATTTCATATTTAAATATGTGGGATATAATCAGTGAATGCTCTCATTGTGAGCAGGTGGAGGTAGTCCAGTAGGAAAATGTACGTTCTATTCATAGCTATTAAGCTTTCCTTGTTAAACGAGATTAGTTTAAAAAAACTAGTTAAATGGAACTGACGAACATTGCGGATAATGCAGAGCAACGTCGGGGTTTGCGAGCGAAAACGAGCAGGGAGCAATACTTCCTAGTCAAAAAGAATAAACGTCACGTCATAGAATAAAGGTAAGCGATTAGACAGTAAGTGGCATCCTTGCCTATGTTTGTCTCGTGATTGCGAGAGCAAAGCATTCTGTATTGCCGGCAAGTGGTTTGAAAGAGAGTGTTGGTATAATTGTCCACAAATCAAATGATGACTTAAAGTAGGAATTAAGAGAAGCAATAAAGCTATAATGGTTTGACAGATGTTATATGTCTAAAAAAGGAAGAGCAACTTAGAACTTTATTCCTTGCTCAGAAATAAAAATAAGAAGGTACCATCCATTGGTAATCCAAATTATATCAGGACATTGGAGATTCCCTGCATATTTCCAAAGATTTGGAAGAATGCAGAAAAATAAATGCATCTGTGGAGTTATCGGCACTGTTCACCACCATTTAAAGGAATGCGCAGAAGTCGTGGAATCAAGAACGCATCTGAAAGGGGATGGTTGTTTGGTTATTTAGGATTTGGTGGCACAAGAGCCCTATGTGACTGCGCTGCCCCAAACACATGGTTAAAGATAAAATATATGCAGTGAACTTCTAAAAAGTTGAAGCAAGAAATATGGAAATAAAACTTTTTCAATCTTATTAAGATGGAAAATATCAATTTCTTTCAAGAAGGTAAAAATATTGGGATGTTCTCCCACCAAGTCACGAAAGTTTGAAAATGATGTACCAAACAAAGATAACCATTGAAGATTAAAAACTGGACATTCAGATAAAATAGGAATGGTCGTCAAATGAACATGATATGTAGTGCAGTTGGAACATCGCTCACCAAACAGCAGATATTTATGAGTGAGAAGTGTGGCTAATGCAAAGCCAAGTCCATTTGAGCCTGAATGATGAAGAGGATCTCGTAAGAACACTATACTGATGCTACCAGATAATTTTAAAACTCTGAAAGACATAATGTCAGAAATTATCCCTTTTTTTTACCGACTGTTTGAAATATCTGGATTTCTGTTGTTATGAAACGAGAATTCGGTGTATTATTGAGAATTTCGAGGAGATTTTCTATGAGTGATCTCCCGCTCCTTGTTTAGTAGGAAGACAGGTGATCGGGAAGATGAGGAGGAAGGTCAGTGACTGACCACTTTGTGGCTGGAGGCTGATTGCCTCGAAGATAATTCTAGTTTGGTGAATCGGTCAGCGTTACGAACGGACTTCGCAAAAGATAGCAGTCGACCACAATAAGCCCTGTCACTTATTGCTCCGTTCAGAGGTGGTGGGGTGGTCGGCTGAACACAACGAGAAGTAGTCAGTGAGAGGAAATAAAAAACATTCCTGCTAAGGTTTTACTACTTCATGTTCAAAAAAAATCAAAATGTGTTGCAGAAGATTAATTTCGGTACATTGATGCTTTCACCACACGATCCATTTCTTTCTCCAGAGCTCGCAATCAACAAAACTCGACCCTTCCCAGCCACATCCAAATTGCAAATCCCAGCCAAAGAAAGTGAAGAGGAGGTTTTTAACTCTTCCGGCGGACGAGGAGCCTCCCTTCTAGTGGATGGAAAACCTCCCAAACTCCTCCCCGAACAAAGCATGCGGAGAGAAGTTTCGTTCGAAAGTCGACGAGCGGCTGAAATGACAACCTCCGAAAGGGAAGGTGTTTTTCTTTCTCGTTCAAGAAATGTTGAGAGAGGGGAGGGCTATGCCATTAAGGAGGGGGGGGAGTTGGAATTAATAAAAGATGTTTTTGAAAGGGGAGCGACTCAGGTGCGCTTCGGAAGCGCGTGTGATTTTTAGAAAGAGGAATGCGAATGGAAGACGATTAAAAAACAAGAAAAGAAAAAGAATCTTTCGGGCGAGCACAAAGAAAATTCCTCCGCCCCAATATTTGATGCATTGTCCTCAATTTGCATTCATTAGAGGTGAAAGGGGGGCGATTCGCAATCACAAAGGTATTTAAGACCTTGATCTTTCTTCCTCTCCCCTCCCTCCCTCCCGCTCTCCTTCTTCAGAATAACCCTCTTAATTACATTACTCGGGTGAAGAGAAGGAAAATTTTTCTCGCATTTTACAAAATTCCCGGTTTTACGTTTGTCACATTTTTCCGACTTCGCAAATTGACGCTTTTCAAAGAGGTTTAAAAATTTTGGGGGATATCTCTCAGGAGTGAGTGGATGGAGGCTCCGACCACTTGTGGATCGTCTGTTGGGAGGGATGGGGGTAAGGGGAAATTCTTGTCGGGTGAAAGGCGATTCAAATCAACATTCTTTCTATTGTTCAGTGAGCGGTGGATATGAACTTGTGTACTCGACATTCGAAATCAGGAATTTCCCTGATGGGAGCAGAAAAAGAGGAGGAGAAAAAAAATTTCACTTGGATATGAAGTAAAATTTAATTGATTTCTCTTTGTATGAAGAATTGTTAGTAATGAGGAAGAATATGCCTAAAGAAAATAATTTTTTTGTTAGAATAATAGTAAAAATTAGAGCATTTATTAAATAATGCATATAAATATATTTTAATTTTTATATCTAACCTTTTTTTCTTTTTCGTGATTAGCACATTTCTTAAAAAATAAGATAAACCATTCTTGGTTTGCTTATTTAGTTGTCCTTTTTTTGTGCATTAACTAAAAAAAAGACTTACGTAAATGCTTTTATTTTCACTCTAGTTCAATACGATCTTATGTACATCAAACAGACATAATAAAGAAACCCTACTGCACCCTTCCTTTTCTGAACTGAAAGGTCATTAAATTTCCTCCCTCTCTTCATCTTTCGCATATATTCCTTTTCACTTTTTTCCCCTTCTGGCTGCGAATCTAATCTTTTCTTCTGTTAGCGAAGGGATAATACCTTTTGCTCGTTACAACCGTTTCGTAGTAACAGCCAACCGAGGTGATGGCAACATCCATAATCACTATGAAATCGTCAACTGTAACGAAAGACGTAGTTATTTTGAGTTGTTAATTTGTTCACAGTTGTATTTTTTCCTCGAATAATATCTTAAATAGAAATGTAACTCTGGAATTTTCACTACTTTTCTTGTTATTCACGAATAAACGATTTCATTTGTACTTTTTCTCTTTCAAAATTTTGATTTGGCAATCGTATTTTAACAGTTGTTACCGAAACATAGTCGTTTGCAAATGAAAATTAAGTCCAGCACGTAAACCTCAAAATCGAAACCATACATTAGAAAATTAGAAAATAGTGCTTTTATTTCTATTTTACTTTTGTTATTTTATGTTAAACATATCAATAAATTTTTCTTAATTAATTTATTTTTCATTTCTGAAAAAGAAAAACCCAACATTAATTTATTTCGATAGTTTACTTGAACCGGAAGAAATATTTGTTGCTCGATAAAGTCATCGAATCAGAAAGTAGTATATTCATGCGCATTGCACACATACAAGTCTGGTTGTCAGTAATGACGATAAGTCGAGACTTTTTTCGCATAATAACGCTTTAAGTTTTATTCGTTTATCTTGCATTCGTTAATATTTGGTTGGTGGACTGTTTAATGCCCTATCTCAAAATGGGCCAGTTTTGCTTGATATTTACTCTACCTGTACACTTTTTCCAATATAATTTAATTTAAATGTAGATGTAGGAACCAAGTTACCACTATATATTAGTGAAAAAAAAGATTGATTACCGATAAAACAATCAAAAATTTTCTGGGGCCGGATGAGCTCTTTGCGGAGTCTATTCAAAAAAAGAAACTAACTGTAAAAAAGGATTTTTATTTTAAAAATTTCATCCTTTTGTGACGTTTGGAAGATAAGTCAAACTCGCATGAAATCACCATTGAATAAGCAAAGGGCTTCAAGCGTATATTGTGATTTGAAACTATAATCTGAAACATCGTGGCGTGACAATGTTTTATTTTATTTGCAAACATTTAGTTTTAATTCTACAACAACAATATCCCGCTCACAAAGAACTAATTTAAAATCTCTGCAGTACGAGAGTGTCATTAAAGCAAAGAATTAATAATTATTAAATATTTTCTAAGTAATTTTTTGAAAAAATTCGTAAAATAATAAAAAAAAATTGCTCGAATATAGGATTGAAATCACAATATGATCAACACTTTGATTTTCAAAATGGTGTACATAGAAATGGTGTTTTAGCTAAATTATATTCTCCGAAATTATTCAGAAATTAATATTAATAGCTCAGTTAATTTTAATTGTATTTTTGGATATTCTTTCTGAAAGAGAATTCAATTCCCAAGAAATAAAATTGGGGAGCTCTAAATCCATTTAAGTCAGAGTATTTTAAACCATTTTTTCGTGGAAGAATTTACCGATAGTACTTATGTTTATAGACAGTCAACCAAGAGGACAATAAATATATTATCTTTGAAATAAAAAATAAATGACACAATTGGTAATTTTGAAGCTTCTCATTGAATTAAATTAAGCTTCATAAGAGCTTGATTGGAACGCTTCGGCAATAAGCTGTAAAGTTTTGTAAATATTCCTAATACGAAATTTCCGCACAATCAGGAAACGTCTATGGCATTTCCAACAAACGATTTTTGAAAGCCACTGGGCAATCTTCGAGTGAGAGCGTTCTTGCAGCTTTTATTGTCAAAATGCTTATGCGTCAAGAGAATTTTTTAGGCGGGGAGTCTCTCCTGTTTGCTGAAATCGTCCGTCTTGTTGTAAGGCATTTTTTGATGAGCCAGAGTGATTAGCAAATAGTAATGCAGTTATTGCGAAACACGTAGCATGCCACCGTCAGAAGCATCTGCGGGTAACAAGGGGCTTGCGTTCGAAATGATTTAGAGTAAATATGTATTCACACTTTACATATTTAAAAAGAATTGCTATTCAAAGTATGAATTCGATATATTTGGAAAATAGGCATAAAATATCCCAAATCTGAATGATCGCTGAACGTTCGCCCAATTGGATTCAAATTGAGGAATTAATTTTTTTAGCCAATATTGGAACATCTGAAACTACCCTTAAATTCATTCAAACATACCCAATACCTTAGCAAAACACACATTATTTTTTATATGTAGCATCCATCAGTATATCTCGACAATATCTAATAAATCAATTAGCATTGGGTTTACATCTCTGAGTTGGCGTCCTGGCACGGAGATGGAGCGACTTTCTCGCGATCTGGTCAGGGTATGGTTGTTCTTCTATCTGTGAGGTGTGTGAATGTGCTTCCCTCCCCTGTAAAAAGGAACTGTGCAAGCGAATGTGATGAGTGTGTGTGCCATCTTCATATGAACTAGATGTCAGACTTCTGAACTCGGGTGCTGAAGGGCCTATGCTCCCAGAAGCTACTACACCCATCCTTCCGTTGTAAAGCGAATGCGACATCATCATTTACATCTCTGGTGCTCCAAATAGATTATTCGGCTCATGCGTGAAATCTTTGCTGAAACGCGCATCCCATTATTAGGAATGAAGACTTCTTGCGTACACCCGACCATCCCGCCAGCACAGAACAAATCAGTATCGACAGGATTTGCTGTGGCCAACTGCTGTCTTTAACATAATCCACCTGTATTTCTGGCAAATTCTCTAAACTGACATTCCCTTCAAGGTGGTTGACCCTAAGCCACAGGTGTAGGGAATGAAGACTGTTAGCTAAACCGATACTTTTATTATATTTTCATGGGAATATGGTAACTCATATGAAAACTTCGTCAGCTCTTAATTGAAACGCTTGCCATCTGTTTCTTTCTGACAGATTGTCCCTGTACTTCTGGAGTGTGAATTCCAGGTTATGATGTCGCTGTATGAAGCGATATGGCAGAAATATTATGATATAGACAGGACGGATAATCTGGATAACTAATCACTGCAATATTAATCGAAAAAGAATCTGCATGGCGAAATCTTTCAATTATTTCAATCTTAGGAAATTTAATTAGAATACAAAGAAAGACGTTAGAAAGAGAGAAAAAGCAGTTTTAAATTAAGAAATAGAAGAGGAATTAGGGCAAAATTACACACTTCCCTTTCCTTCTGTTAATTACTGAGTTGTACGATATGATTAAAGTATTGCAACATCGTCAAACAATACTGTGAGACACTAAAAATTGAATGGCAAATTTTTTGAGAGATACTGTGGGTATTTCACATTGCTGAAAAAATCTCATTTTCACAAATAAGAAAACAAGCAAACCCTGCTTTGAAAACGGCGAAAAAGAAATGAAATCGCTGAAATTTGAAGCTCCCAACATCCCCAAAATATGACACTCATTCGAGCGCAGTGAACCGTTGATAGGGGTGTTGGTTACGTGATTTTTTTTTACCATTATAAAATATACTTTCGTTTTGTAAACTTACCCTAACGCGAACTCCTATGCATCCCCGAACCCCTCAAATCGCTTCGTTACATTACACTCCATAATTTGACTCATAACTGTGAAATGTAGAGTGTCACCGGAAAAAAACACACTTCCACAATCCATACAATAGCCATTTGCAAAGAAAACATCTTCCTGGCCTTTCACTCCTGGAAGTGGAGAGCACTCAGGGGAAGGGCGATCGAGTGGATGGCTTTTAGCAACACTCTTCGGCAACAAGAGTATGAATATCACTCTCCGCGCATTATGGGTTGGTAGGGGAGGGGGAGGGTTGCTAAACACCGGTTATTGCTGCCTGGTTTTCACACCGCGACTGCTTAAAGCAAATTTGAGAGGGATGGCCAATAGCAAAGAGAAGCAGGAAATGAATGAAACGTGGTATCATAGATGCTGACAAATGTTTCCCCATGGAAATGAAGTATTTGATCCTTACATTAATTGTAGATGCCTGTTAATAAGTAAAGACAAATTTAAAAACATTATTGTGAATAATAGTGTTAATTAACTCGTTATTAGAATATGAAAAATCTGCGATAAAATCTAATAACTTTTCAGCCTCTGCGTTTACTTGCACAAAAAGAATCGTTCAACCTCTTCGTCGTCCATAAATTTCTGCAGGGCGGCCACAACGCGCTTCAAGCGTTCATCTGTAGCAAAAAAAATTTAAACGTTTGAAACGCTTTGTAAATGTTTAACTTGAATTTTTTGTTTATTTATTGTAATGCTGCGAAAAACAAAAATTTTCACGGAAATAATTTTTAATCTATCAAAGAAAACCTAATTTGCATTTGAAATGTCTTTCTTTAAAACTATTGAATCGACAATTCGTTACAGTTCTAGAATTTCGGCGACATGACCAGATTTAAATTTCATTTATGCAGTTGAAGTGGGGGTTTTTTCCGTCGCGCTGGCATGCACGGGAATGTTTGCATCCGTTATTCAACAGGTTCCCCTTCAGAATAGGAGCTGATGATAAAACTGAAATGTGGATGTTCATTCTTTTTCGCACTTCCTATTTGGCAGATGTCATTTGGCTTTTACACAACGTTCATTGGAATTTATGCTTGGAACGGATTTATATTGCTAAGCATGGTTACATATTTTGTTCCGTTCGGATAGTTTCTTTTCTTTTTCTTTTTCCAGGCGCAAGTTGTTCTACGTGTTTGAAACTCCATAGTAAAGAAGATAGCACCTCCTAGAAACCGCTAATACACAATACAGGCAACTGAATTGAAACTCAACAACATGAAGCGTGTAATATCTACCCATCGATCTATATATATATTTCTAATTGTTCGCAACCTAGATATTTCAAAATCAAATATTAGACGCCATTTGATATAAAAATGCAACTTTTTAAAAAATACTTATAAATCATATTGGCATCAGTGAAGAGAGTATATTCAAATTCATATGGTCTTCAAATTTTTCCAATTGTACTAATCCATTTTTCGTCTTTAAAATCTCTCCTCGACTCCCATATTTGCGGCAACTATTTTTAAGTAATTAAAAAAAGATGGGGAGGGGGGTGTTTTAAGACATTTCTTCAACATGCATAAATATTGAAAGAATACTATTCTTTTCACTCATTTTGTTACATTTCATTTGCTGATTCAGTACTTTCACACGGGATCTTCTTTAAAAAAGTATTCACTGATCACCCTTAAAGCGTTATTCACGGAACGATAGAAGCCAAAATATGAATCAAAAATTGTATATTTTTATTTTTAAGTTCTTTAAGGAGAAAAAAAAATCGAGAAGAAGCTAATAAAAAATGTTTTTCATATTTATTTAATATTTAGCCTGAATCCGCCCATTCCCTGGAGATTTAAATTTGTAAGTTCATTTTTACCCATTCAATTACTTTTGTAGTAGAAAGAATTAAAAATAAAAAATGGACTTATGCATCTTAAAATTAATTGCTCTTTATTTTTTAAGATACTAGGAACAATAAAGAAATGAGCAAAGAAAATTAAAATTCTTGAAAATCTTATTTTTATTTTCCTTTTCTTCTATACGACAAGCCAAGGTTCTTTTTTTTAAAAAAAAAAAAAAAAAACGACGCATTGAACGTTCCACAAAAATTCGCATTCGTGTTAAATATTTGGGCCAAATATTGTTTGGACATTCAAAAGCATTCAGATTTTATAAATTCTTTTTTTATCTTTGGATTCAAACTCGCTCCCAAATCTTTTGTTGATTCATTTCTGAACCCATAACCCAAAACGCATACTATTCCTTTTGGATCTTTGAACTCTTCTGAATCTTTAGAATACTCCGTCATTCCATTGTCTCGTGTCTCTTCTTCTAATCACAAATCACCTCTGATTTCAAGTATTTATTATAAATAGGTTTTAAGACATCAGGAAAATGCAAATAAACGAATCAAAACAGATTTAATTTAAATGTTCACGCATAAACTGACATCTTAATACAAGGCGTCTCGTATCAAAAATTTTGTTGCGTATCCGTCATGCTTTCATAAAGATCGACCAACGGGTCACTTGAAAAATAGGGGCGGGGCGGAGGGGAGGCTTATAAAATGGCTCGTGAATAAGAAGGTGCACAGAATGCCGGTTGCGTGCAACAAAAAAATATCCTACATGGCAGAAGGCGGTGAAGTGTCATTTTTGATATTACACAAATGCATTTGCTTCTGGAACAGTAGATCGGCTTCTTATAAGTACGCGTAGAACTATTCAGCGAGATGCATCTTATTCCAGTGAACGTTTTTACCGGGTTTGTTTTAAAAGATGCGGTATATTTGATATGGAAAAGAATAATTACTGATATCATGAGCATAAATTAATTATGAAATTATGAGAAGCATCTTAAAATTCCTTACATAAAACAAATTATTTCTTGAAGGAGGCTGTTAAAATGAATAAGTAATTTGACCCGGCATCCTGGCACAGAGGTAGCGTGTCTTCCTCTTGATCTGGGCCTCTGGGGTTCGAGTCCCGGTTTGAGCATGGTTGCTCTTCTGTATACTATCTGTGAGGAGTGTGAATGTGCCCCCTCCCTATAAAAAGATGCTGTGCAAGTGAATGTGTGTGTAGCTAAGTCGTGCTCTTGGCCCTAGGAGGCGCTACTTCAAAAATTAGAGAGGCACATTCGGCTTAAAATCATTGACAGTTCTCATCGCGCTTTTGCGATGCCATTAGTAGCAACAACGTATGTCATTTGATGAAACAGCGACATGCATTTCCGAAATACGGTCCTTTTAATAAAATGTATGGCAGAATTATCTGCTTTTATTAATTGCCATTCGTTAAAAAAATTGCTTCCTAGACGTTGAAGAAAGTTCTTTTTGAAGATGCACTCACGCCTTATTCAGAATGAATTTATGGCTCTCATTTGAATTTCAGAATCTACCGCCAGCTTAGTTTATATTAAGAAGAGCAGATAACTAATCCGTAAAATCTTTAAGCTACTTTTCTAAATTAAAACTTTAAACGATATCAATTCATGCTCACATGATGCTGCTTAACGAATAATCCATGCCAGTTACAATTTATAATTTCAAATGCATTTGCTAATTGTGCAGATGCTACAAGCATTTTTTTTCTATCCCTTGGCTCAACTTCATTAACTTTAGGATGAGTGCTATTTTGTTAGAAGTCCTCTTATAGCCAACACTTAATTCTGCGCATAACTTATTTTTGTAGTCATTAAAACATGATGAAAAAATGTATATTTTCTGATATGCCTGAAACATCATTACAATAGGAGATGAGGAATATAAAAATGGCTAAGATTTTCATTGAATTTTGAAGTAATTTCCTGAATTTGAATTATCTTTATTTATCATACTTTGCATTTAAAATAAAAGAATGTATCAAAATAATTTAAAATAGCTTTTACTGAATTTTTTCCATTAAACTGATTTAAAATGAAAGATTTTTAACAATGAGTACTGGTATTCCTCAAAGTTTCTGCGCATGTTTAATAAACATCTGAAAAATTAGTTATAAATTAAAAAAAAACAACCCTAATTTTTTAAAAGTTGTTTTATAAAGCAAAAAAAAAAAAATCATCTTCTGCTTTTTAAATCGAAAGCTGCCTCAGAAATCATGTTCATTTTAATATCCCCAAATATTTGTAGAACATTTTGAGACGATTATCACAATCAATGCATGACACTTTTTGTAAGAGTTAGGAAATTGTAGTTCTACTAAACAACTTTCATTAAACAACATTCATATATATATATATATATATATAACTACAATTAATATAAATATATTTATCAAAAAAACATTCTTCACCTTACAGCGAAAAATACTGAAATCCTCGCACTGTCCCGATCGGACTACTACCTGTTTCTTTCAACTATCATTAGAAACTGCTAATACTCTATTTAAAGTATTAAAAATGAATTGAATTTAATGAATGAATTAATATTTGAAAAAGCTCTATTAATATCAAATGTCATCCACTACAGATTTTTTTAAAAATTGTATTTGAACTTAATTGGATGAATAAAAAGTATTCAATGTACTAATAGCAGGAAATGAAAAATAGGAATGTCGAAATTTCCATATAGACATTTATTTCATTTTTGAATAAAATAAGACACACCTTCTTTATCCTACGCTTGCCCTTTTCTCACATTTTTTTTATTTTATTAGTTTATTTTCCCAGCCCCTATTGGGCGATTAATAAATGCCTTTACATTTTTTGGAGTGTATTAAAATGTCTTTTAGGAAGCCATATAAAGATTAAAAGGCAATTAAACCAGTAACGACGAGAAGTTTTCGAACTTTAGAGAAAAAAACTGTTCTCTTCTCCCTCAGATTAATTATTGTAAGAAAAAAATTGAAAGTTACGGAGTTACAAAACAAGCCACTGAAATAAGTAGTTTCGCATGCCTGCTCCTTTCTGAATTTTCGGGGATATCAATTGGGGAAATGTCAATTTCATCGACAGATTAATTTTTAACATCCATTTTTTGGAAGCATGTGCTTTTGGAAGCTACAAAAATAAGAACACTATTTTTTAAATAGATCTTTCAATTTTTTAGCATGCGCAATCGTAGAGCAACATTTTTTGAACATGAATTTGTTTCCTCCCAAAGAACTCTCATTGATTGAAAAAAAAAAGTACTTATTGATCTTTTTTGGCAACTGTTCTGCTTTTTTTTTCAACAAAATCGAATTTTTTAAAATGCTGTGTAAATATCTATACGAAATTTTTATCAGTTTATCCTTTCAAAGTAACAATTATTTAGGGGGGATCTCCATCAAATCAGTGGAAATTAAAATATATCATACATATTTTTCCAAATTTCAACTATTTTAAATTTACGTCAGACATTTTAATGTTCCACGACTCATTTTATGGTTTTTATAAAAGTGTATGATTTAAAATATATATATATTTCCTCTCGCAATAATAACTTTTCATTTGAATGCGAAAAACTGGAGCCGCAATTTCTTTTCTTTATTCGATAGCATATCCGTATTCTAACAGAAATCTATTTTGAATTGTGAACTCAGCCAATCGATTGAAATCGATTCATTTGTGATTATATATTTCTTTATACAGTGAGATCCTATTAACTTATAAAGTGACTGCAGTTGTACAAAAGACAGTTGGTTGTCCTATTGGGAAATTCTTTTAAATTTTATAGAAATTGAAATCCATTGAAATTAAGTGCAAAATTTTATAAAAGCCAGTTTCGACTGAATTTTCAGAAATAGTCAAACTCAACAATCGAATGTATCGCAATTCAAAAAAGGAGAAAAAAAGGGGGAGAATACTTTATAAACACAATACTTTTTAAGCAAAGATGTCAAGTTCAAAAATAGGCTTCTGCTGGAAGATCGACTTACGCCAACCAGAAATCAACAAACACGGCAAAAAAAAATCTCCGTTGTTATTTTGCTGTCTACAAAGGTGAACTGTTGCCCAGAGCGCCAAAAGCGCGTTTTCTCGTCGTCTGACTGCAGGGGGTCATGTAGCGCTCGGGGTAATTCTTCTATTTGCTTCGCTGCAACACCCGGGTGAGAAGAATCGTGACTCTGTTCCCGTGGAGATTGCCGGCTCGAGAGCCGTGAAATTCTTCCCTCGCTCTCCTCTTCTTTACGCAGAGACAGAAGGATGCGACGTCCCACGCGTGGGCGCCCCCAAACGTTCTTTAAACACTGTCCCAATATTGAAAAAGTTTCTCCCACAAAAGAAAAGGGAGGGGGGGGAAGGAACCGCCCCGAGTCACTATCCGAGTGGTTCGGGAACAAAAGGAACGGAAACAGAAGAAATCGATATTTTTGTTTGTAAAAATTGAACAAGAAATTGAAGAATTTTTTTAAGTGAATTTCTTCAAAATATATGTAAAACATGTGGCTTTTTAATCTCTTCCTCTCCAAGTGCCTCACTTAGAAAATGTTTATTTTTACATACATTTACTTAATTTGACTTATGTTGGATTCGAAAATGGATGTTCTTCTCTCTTCCTGTATAACCCCAGTGTTGCTTTAAAACGGGACGTTAATAGAGCTAAACCGAACCCATCCAGCAGGACATTCGGCACAGATGACGATAAACTGTATTCATTTCAGACTTTATATTATCAATTGATCACTCAGTTTAGTACCATTTCGATTTCGTACTACTCCATCTGGTCGTAAATAGAGAAAAATTGCTATGAACATCCGTTTTCAAAATTTGTATAACAATGAATTCTCTATCAAAAGTGTCAGAAAAAGAAGAACATACTAATATATAATAATTGGAGTGGGGTTTTTTTTAAGTTCAACTAGGGAAGAATGCGTCTTTATTAAATGTTCACAGGCAATTCAAAAGAGTTCCGAGATTTAATCGTCCCTTATTTTTTAACATTTAATAAAAGCTAAATCGAAAAGCATAGATTTTCAGATAAATCGATCAAAGAAAAGAAAGATGAAAACTTCTATTTCATATTTATAGAAATCAACAGAAACATTTAGAAATTATCTAAAAAGGATACCATGTTTCCAAAAAAATTGTTTCTTAAGGAATTTAATATATTTACAAAAATTAAAATATTCTAACATATCCATTCATACATTCGTATGTTGCATGCAGATGGATATTAGTATGGCAGCCCAAGAAAAAACCCAAGCTGTATCATTCTATAAGTGGAAATGATGAAACTGCAATTAATATGAAGGAATCTTTTTCACTGAATCCAGGTTCGTCTTTGAATAAAAAGTATGAGAAGCGAAAGCAGAGTCGTTCGTCATTGAAGTCTTGTGCGCACCACAGAATGATTTTCATAGTTTGTAACATCTCGAAGAATTATTCAGCAAATATTTCACAGATTCATCATAAAATTTGGCTTTAATTTTAAAGGGATATAAATACTGTCGATAAAAAGTATTTTAATTTTTCGATTTACAATGTTTCAAAAAATTATGAAGCTTACATTTTAGATACTCTTTTTGTCCTAAGGAGTCATGTTCGGTGAATTTCTTTGTCACTCCAATTTTAAAATAAATAAATGTTTACATTGCTTATCGATTTTTGCGATCAAATCTGGTCAATTTATTAAGTTTTGTGTATTGCAATGCCAAAAGAATCAATATTTTTATAATCTAAGCCAATCAATCACTCTTGAGAAATCTTAGAAGGTGATTGGTTTCTTTGAGACGGTTGATGAAGTGATCTAATATCGTCTGATATTGAAATTTTCATGAATCGGCCAGCTTTAGGGATTGATGTACTTTATTGGAGGGCAAATCATTTTTATTCAGGATATTAGACTGACAAGAATATTTTGTTAAATATGATTCATTTGATGATAAATGAGGATAATTTTAAATTCGTAATTACTTAGCATTTATTGACTCAATTTACATAACAATTAATTATTTATTTCATTATTAAAACTTTGATATAATTAAAAATAATAATAATTTTAACTTTAGGATAACACACACTGAAGTGATATTTTACTTAAATGGTGGATGGAAAGATCTAAAATTGTACGTCGTTATAGATTAATAAAATTAAAATTTTCATAAATCAGTCAATTTTAATGATTGATTTAGTTCTTTGAAGTGAAACTTTTCCTATTTAAAATACTAGTGCCTCAAGAATAGAGCATTTACTGACGTAATTGATTAGAGCATTTACTGGCTCAAAATACATAAAATACAGGTATTTATTTAATTTAGACCATTTTAGTTGTGTTAAACAATATTTATGTTTACTAGTATAGATTTACAAACTGGCCGTTGGATCCGGATATGAATGAATACTCTTCATAAATTAAACTATAATTGTTTTAATGTAGTTGATTTGTTGATTTAATAATATAGATACTGTGAAATAGAAAACTTTATCTTTGGTTTACTTTTTAGAAAATATACTTATTTATTTCATTCCATAGAGTCATGTGCTGAAAATTACATTTTTCTAGATTTAATTTGCCGTAATAATTAACTTATTTTTTCCTCAGCGTGATGTCAAGACGCTGATAAAAGATTTTTTTTTTTTGCTATATTCGTGCGGATTAAATTGTTGAATGAAATAAATTGTTGAAAAATATGGTTAAAATATTCATTTAAAAATTCATTATCAATAAAAATTAAATCTGTCGGTAAAAAAATTGATCTTATTAAAGTATGACTTTTTGAACTTTAATTTGTTATAAAAATCCTTTTTGTGTGGTAAGATTTTCGGAAGTTATGACAAAAAATTGTCTAATTTTCGCTTCATTTTTAATTAATTAAACTTAAAAGTCTTTATGAATCCAAACCATTCTCCAATCCACTTGAGCACACACAAAATATTTTATCGTTCACTGATTCAAGTAATCTGTACTATATGATGGCGGGAGGCGCAATGGGAGAGGAAATGGAATTTGGCCCAAGTCTCGAGGATTCAGTGCTGGCAGCAATGCCACTCGTCTCCATGATCAGTTTAAAGCCGAAACTTCTGAAGTCACCGTGTGTTTTCACTTCTGAGAGAGACTGCGTTTCTTCAGACGCGAAGAAAAAGGATCCTAAACCATTCTTGGGTCATTTTCAGCACTTTAGGTGGAAGAAGAGGAGTTTAACGGGGTGGAGACGTTATCGAAGGTAAGGGTTGTTTGGCAGGAAGATCGTTTGTGAGTTTCCTCTCAAACGGTAGGCAACGGCTCTTTGGCAGCCTTTTACCTGGACTACTTAAGCAACGGGTTCTTGAAAAATGAGTGAAGATTTGATTTTGAAAATGATACAAATCTTATGCTGATGCCATAAGAAAAAGGCACCAAATATCATCTATCTGACGTTGTCTAAAGCGACATTTCTAGAGGAGATGGAGTCACGTTGAGACTGGAATCTCTCTCTGGGTGGTCACTCTGATTTGCATGCGTCTCATTTAGGGATTCTCACTGCAGTGAAATATGGAGATGAGATCCTGGATCGATTTATGATGCCGTGTGTTGGTATTGCACGAGAAACATCCGTCCTATTGGTTGGTAATATTTAAACTGAATGAGTTAAAATTGTCGAAAAATATCTTGAGAATGGCGGTTTGGAGCAAATGGAGTTAATTTGACGGTTTGAGACAGTCTCCGAATACCAGTGGTTGCTTCAAGTAATCTTCATATGCCGTTAAATGAGTAAGTGTCATTCCATGATCGGTCATGATTTCTGTTTTGGTGTGCGGCATCGTAATTGGAAACATCGAAAATTGATGCTGGCAATGCGTAAGGAAAAGTATATTTCTTATTCAAATTCATTTATTTATTTTTAAATGATATACTTTGTTTTTGTTATTTAACAAAGCACGTTAGCAAAACTTATTATAATTTATAAGTTTTAATAAGTTTTTTGAACTAAAATTAGATTAAAAAAATCAATAAGTAATTGATTAAGGCAAATTATTGCAATCTTCTTTATTTTCATTTGTTGTCACTAAGACGAAAATAACTGAGCTTTAAATATGAACAACAGCGTAAGATCCCATTAAAATCTTTGCAAACAATACTTCTCTTTGTGTTTTTGCTTTATGAAGGGATAAGGATATAATGTGTTGTAAGGAAGGTACTTCTTCCTTATATTCGGATTCCAATTTGATATAAATTTACAATTTTAGTGTAAAGAAAGATCAGTTGATCAATCAAATGGATTTTATGTATTAGAGATAAGTGCTTCTTTTAGGAGACTAACTGTACTAGTTTTTGAAGAAACAGAAAAATCGTCTTTTTTGTTTGTACACTGTCTCAATTTACTTCACATCGTTTGGCAAAAAAATCTTCACCGATGCATTTAAGCAATTTATATTTTGCAGAAATTATCACTCCTCAATTGCGAAATAAATGTTTTACTAAAGTGATAGTGACTGAATCAAGGAAATGAGGTCGCTTTTCTTTAAATGTTATTTATTTTTTATTTTAAGTTATATGACCTTTATACAAATATCATTATGATTTAGACATTAAGGTATCAAAAATGGAAAATTAATTAAATTATTTTATTATTAATTTTTGAAAATTAACAAATAAAATTAAAAATTGAAAAAAAATGGAAAATTGTTTGCATTGATAGTCTTCCTCATAAAAATTCTGTATTCTCTTATTTAACAGAATGCTGAACAGGAATACGTCCCATTAGTTTTTCCATGAATGTATATATAATAAAATGAGAATGTTTTTTTCCCTCTAAACATTCGAAATTTCGTCATTGGAGTATTTTATTTTTTGTCTCTAGAAGTAATCTATTTTTTAGAAGCATCTTCAAAAAAGTTTTTAAGAGCATAATTATATATATTTTTAATTATTTTATTTTTATGATAAAAATAAATTCTTTAAAAGGTATTTTAAAATAAAATATCGATTTTTTTCTAGTCCGGCATAATTGCTAAGAGTGAACAATTTATATATATACACTGAAGTGACAAAAGTCATGGGATGACTGTTAATATCGTGTCGATCCTCCTTTTGCCCGGCGAAGTGCAACAACTCGACGTGTCATGGAGTCCACAAGTCGTTGGAAGTTCTCTGCAGGAATATTGAGCCATGCTGTCTGTATAGACGTCCATAATTGTGAAAGTGTGGATGGTGCAGGAGATTGGGCACGAACGGACCTTTCGATGATGTCCCATAAATGCTCGATGAGATTCATATCGGGCGATCTAGGTGGCCAGATCATGCGCTGGAATTGTCCGGAATGTTCTTCAAACCAATTCCGAACAGTTCTGGCCCGGTTACATGGCGCGTTGTCATCCATAAAAATCTCATCATTGTGTGGGTACGTGAAGTCCATGAATGGCTGCAAGTGATCTGCAAGCAGCTGAACATAACCATTTCCAGTAAATGATCGGTTCAGTTGCACCAGAGAACCGAGTCCATGCCATGTAAAAACAGCCCACACCATTATGCAGCCCCCACCAGCTTGAACAGTGCCTTGCTGACAGTTTGGGTCCATGGCTTCGTGGGGTCTGCGCCACACTCGAACTCTACCATCATCTCGTAATAACTGAAATCGTGATTCATCTGACCACGCCACGGTTTTCCACTGGTCTAGGGACCAGTCGATATGCTCACGAGCCCAGGAGAGTCACTGCAGGCGATGTCGTGCTGTCAGTAAAGGCACTCGAGTCGGTCTTCAGCTGTCATAGCCCAAGGAAGACAAATTTCGCCGCACAGATCTATCGGACACGTCCCTCGTACGTCCGACATTGATTCCTGCAGTTATTTGACGAAGTGTTGCTTGTCTATTAACATTGACCATTCTACACAGACGTCGGCGGTCTCGGTCGTTAAGTGCAGGTGGTCGCCCACTGCGCTGTTCATGATGGGATGTGATGCCTGAAATTTCATACTCTCGGCACACTCTTGATACTGTGGATCTCGGAAGGTTGAATTCACAAACAATATCCGCAATGGAATGACCCATGCGTCTAGCTCCAACTAACACTCCACGTTCAAAGTCTGTTAATTCTCGTCGTGCCGCCATAAATCACGAAAAACCTGTTCACATGAATAACTTGAACACAGATGAAAGCTCTGGAAAACGAACTGCGCATTTATACTTTTTCGCTGCGATACTACAGCCATCTGTATAT
>JAOUZG010038029.1:1449430-1465273 GCA_026289955.1 Argiope argentata | reverse complement strand
TATATATATATATATATATATATATATATATATAATATAAGAATTTTACTTTTATTTTTTATATCTAATGTCTTATCAAATATGAAGTCCATTTAAGGTCCCGATAGCCCAGGTTTTCCACATTTTTATTTACATTGTGCAAGTAATTTCTTTCAGTGATAAATGGCGGTTTGATACTGTCTGGAATTCCAATACAGCGGCTGAATAGAGAAACTAATAGATATGAATCTCAGTAATAGATTCCTTTTGGATTTTGCGTTGATGGTGGAATCTTGTTTTTAGGATCGAAGACTGATTGGTTAGAAAACCACTTATTCCGTACTTGGATCATGACAGAATTTAAGTTTGTCGATGATTTCAAAACTTCTCATTTGTGTGGTATGAACATAATGGATAGGTTTGCTAACTAAAGTGCAGTCTAATTCATTACCGGGGAGAGCTTTCATTTTTAAATGATGCATGTCTAGTTGAACTGAACTATTGATCCTTTCAGCATTTCTTATTTATATATATAAAGTGAAACTTGATTAATTCGAAGTTGTTAGTGCCGGATTAAAATTTCAATTATTCTAAAATTCGAATTTTGATAGATTGGGTTTAAAAAGGAATGTAGCAACGGAAGCAGTTAAAATATTAAAGCATATAGCAGTTAATATTTTAAAAAAATAATATATAATTAAATGCTTTTTATCTTCAGAATAATAAATAAAAAGCGTTAAAAAGTTTTCAAAAATCATCAGCCAAATAAATAAGGTCAGTAAAGAAAATTAAATGCAGCACCTTAAAAAAAGTATTAGTTTTATGAAATTTGGAAACAAAAAATAAAATTCCTAAATGCTGCTCAAATGTAGAAAAAATTGAAATATTTCATTAAAAATATTTCAATTAAAAAATCAGAAATGTTTCATTGTTTATATGATCTGAATATGTTATGCAGCAATAAAATTCTCGAGTGCTTTAAAGTTTTCAAAATCATCCACTCTGGAGCTGTGAGAATCAGAAAACAAAGGGTGTATAGTAAAAAAAAAACCCTGCATCATGTAATAAAAAAGCTTGATAAATGCATTAAAAAAAGATGAATTTAGCTGCACTAATATCATTAGGCCTTATTGTCACTATGAGATTGTTTCTTATATTTCCCAATCATGACAATTATTCCCATTTATGGTTTTGCTTGTTTTGTTACATCATACTTATTCATTATATTCACAAGTCTTAAATTTATTTTTTCTATCATAATAGGAAATTTACCCATAGATGTCTTGGAATGGGCACAAAATTGCGCTATTTATTTTTAAGAATTTAAATTAAAAAAATTCACGTTTAAATATATTAAATATTCTATAAAAACATCACACATGTAACTACTGTAAAAAACGATAAAAGGTTGCCTTAAAAGTTGTTAGTGTATATAAATAACGCATGTTGTTATAATTGAATTCAAAGATTCATAATTAGAAAATCGGTTCTTATTTTACGGTTTTATTTCAACGTGAATTAAATTTAAGCTTTAAAACGATACAGTATTTCAAATTTCTTTTTAATTTTAATGTTTAAAACGATATTTTATGTAAAATAGTATACAAGAACCCTTCATTAAAATAATTTTGAAATAATAACAAAAAAATTAAAAAAAATTGAGTATTTTTTAAAATTTTAAGGCTTTTTTATGTACGACTATTTTTCTCCAATTTTTTCCCAGATATCTATTAATTTACTACATAAAACTTAGTATCCTCCTGCCAACAGTATTTAATTTTTATAAATTTGTTGTGCTCTTTTTTTATAAAAAAATCTGAAAAATGCAGAAATTCTGATTTTGAACATTTAAAAACAAAAACAACCCAAAGCTAATTTTGGACATTTTTAAACGAACACACCTTAAAGCTAATTTCATGCTTTGTTTTTTAAAGCACCTATTTCTGAATATTCACAAAAAATTTCACACCTCCATTTTTAAGAGAACTTTAGGATATAAGCAAAAACACAACATGGAGAAAAATGCATAACTTATGCAAAATGTGATTCAAGTTATTCTAAATTGTTTAAAATTAAAAATTAAAAAAATTATTGCAAGAAAATTATATATTTGTATATTGATGGTATAAAGAAAAACTAACGTAAGAACAAAACTTCACAAATTTTATCATAACCCCTTTAAAAATTAATTTACGTATCAAAACTGATTAAATGAATATGCATGCTATTCTTCCTGATCGAGCTGTAACTTTTGTGCATTTACTCTAAATGATTCTGAATGAGTCTCGTTTCAGTTTTGTGTCAGGTTCATCAAGATATCACTCCAATAGCTACTTTGATGAAAATCTTAGGTTAGTTGGCAATAATTTTGACCAAATGAGCTTTTTTTACAGGGTTTTGAATCTGGAAAGTGGACGTGGCAACATTGTTTCCCTCACCCCCTGCAAAATTCTTCAATAATTTAATAAAAAATATAACCAAGCTTTAAAATTTTGCAGAGACATTTAGGAAGCCTCAGTTTATGATTGCCAATAAAAAGAATTTCAGTTTTTTAAAGATTTTTCCAGTCACGTGTCGCTTAGTTAAGAAAGCAAAATGACGTCATTTGATGCAAATTTTCTCCATATTGGAAATAATTAGTTCTTTTTAAATGAGCACGACTATTATAAGAAGCCGCTGAAAAAAAAATCAACAGAATTGGACTGTGTTTTAATGCCTCGTTTATGCAAAGGCTATTTGAAACAACAGTTGAATAAATATCTATCGAAAATTTGAAAGGGCCATCATGTTAACTTTCCTGAAATCAAACAATCAGTGCCTCCTCCCCTACTAGAGAAGATTACGGTCCTAAAGGAAATAATAAATGCGCACTTGTGAAGCAAAAATAAATAAAAGCGCTGCTGTAAAATATCATAACAGATATTTCAGAAAATTTACTAAAGGAAAAAAATCGCTTTATTGAAAATTAATTGTTTCAATTTTAAACCGGTCTAGAAATGTTGTTGTGCCGTAATAAGTACCGAAGTTATTGACGGTAAACGTTAAATATTTCATGAATTCGCTATTAAAAATCTAATTCGAAGTTTGACAAACTCATTCTGTGAGAGGCCTTGTTACTGAAGGAGCAACTACGCGCAGAATGTGGTGGCTCTAAATTCATCGGTTCGCTCTACAGAGTTTTCTAAACGAATTATTCGTCATGCTCTCCCCACTCATAAACAGCATCCAACTGATAAGCTAAAAATTGCCCTCCGAATTCGCCGTGGTTCTGTAGAAAGTGATGACCGATCCCCCAAATGCAAGCTGAAACAATTATTATATTAGCTGTAAGCAAATGATAGTAATTAAATTTCATTGACTTTATTTTTATTAGATGTATTATAAATAATTTTCAAAATACAACATCATTTTACATTTTTGTTTCTCTAAAAACTAGATTTCTGTTTTGGGTATCATAAAAAAAGTATAAAACATTACAATAATAAAATAACTTTCGGAATTTCCCTTATTACCAACCTTCCTCAGAGAAATATATTTTCGGAAATAAGATCCAAAATTTTTTTATGAAAACAAGATTTGAATTTTTTGTGTTATTTATTTTCAAACTTCAGAAATCCTTTAATTTTTACTATCAAGCAAACTTAGGAATTCTAAATAAATAGTATCGTATTAATCATTGAGAAACAATATTCACAATTGCATTAATGAGAAACCCTTTTCATTTTTATTTCCAATCGCAAGATAGAGTCAGCTTCGTTCCTGGTTTGGTAGTTGCTCTTCCAGGGAGCATTGCAAATCGATGCAATACCAAACTAATATTTTAATTGGATTTTAGGAATCTATGAAAAAAGTTTAAAATAGCATTCTACACGCAGTAAAAGAAAGTAGTAGAATTTTATAGAAAAGAATATTCTGAAAGTCAAGAGGTCGTATGAAATCACAAATAAATGACTGGAGAAATCTACGAGTAGAACTGGGAGATAACGAAACTTCAACGTCGTGATATGTCTTCCAACATAATCGATATTTTTCGATATGTTTTGATATCATCATTTATTTATATTATAAGCTATAAATAGCATCTCTTAACATATTGACTGATCGCAACGTCTCCAAATAATATAACAAAATTTATAATAAAAGCTATGTCAGTTTATATATTTTTATATTAGTTATATAATATAGATTTATACAAAAACAGTAATTATATTGTTTATATAATAAAAATATTCGTTTTCTTATGAATAAAAACAGTTAAAAAATAATTTTTTCGAAACCTAGTTAATAAAATGTGCCTGTGCCAAATTAACGTTGCGTTTAAAGCATTTTTATATATTAGGATATGATAGAATTTATAGAAAAATGAACAAAAATTATGCATGAAAGTGAAAAAGAATAAAGAGTAACAAAAATAAACACTAACCGATAACTAAAACGAAATCGAAAAAGCAAATTAATCGTGTATATCAATTTATTGTAAACTTTAGTCATGCTCATAATTTCGAAAGATCGATATTTTTCGAAAACTCTATTGAAAATTGGCACAGAATTATTTACGATTCAAAAATACGATTTGAGATCTAAAGTTTCCATTAACTTATTGGCACGTTTATTTCTCTAATTTCTTTAGAAACACTGAGCGAATTTTCTTTGAACTTCGTCTATGTAAAAAGTGTACTGGAACTTCCTTTTTACTTGAAGATTTTGTCACGCGCATTTACAGTAGGGCTGTTGAGGATGAAATTGCTTTGGTTTTACAGAAAACAGAAAATGGTTTAAAGCTCTCTGAATACTGACGAGAAAACATTGTGAATATTTCTCAGTTTTGAGAAATATTTACAAGCACTTTCATAAGAATAACAAGGCACTTCGAAAAAAAATTGCAATCTAGAATAGTGACACAATATTTTTTTCTTATAAAATGCAAAATTTTCCATCAGATTATATGAAAGATTATGTGACAAAGTATTAATAAAGTGTTAGGTTGAAATCTAAATTCTATAAGCATTTGTTGAAGAAGAATGAGTGCTGTTAATCACTAATTTTTGACTGCTCTTCTGTGAGATATTGCGCTAGATTTTCTCTCATAAATAAACTTCCCCAGAAACTGGGAAAAATCCGGATTACTTGAATCATATACGTAGTCATTTTATTTATATTGCACCGACACTCCTATTGTCCATTATGAGACCCTTTTAAGAAAATTGTCTAAGTACAAAACTAATCAAACTCAAGCTATTAGGAAGAAAACGAAGTAAAAATGAAAAACTGATTACATTTTATGTTTGTACTAGTGTTTTTTTTCTATTGAATTCTTTTTAAATAATTAAAAAAATACTTCGCATATAACAATTTTCTCAAA
Organism: Argiope argentata; assembly: GCA_026289955.1. Lineage (NCBI taxonomy): Eukaryota > Metazoa > Arthropoda > Arachnida > Araneae > Araneidae > Argiope > Argiope argentata. The sequence goes on along the minus strand of JAOUZG010038029.1, from coordinate 1,459,932 downwards.
ATGATCCTCTCTCGGGTATTTCTTTACATTCTGCAACATTGCTGTCACAAAAAAATCTAATAAGCTCGTAGTAATTGTTTGAACAGAAATAATTGTTATACAACATCGCCAAACAAGGCCTTTTCAGTCTCACCTGTACGAGTGCAATTGCCCTGATAACCCCCCTCATCAATAAAGTTGTCTGAACAATGGCCAGAGAACCGCACTTCAGCGTGTAACTGCGGAACATTTAATTGCGTTTCCAAACAGGAATCCAAAATGAGGGTATCGTAAAAAAATAATAACACCCCCCATCCAATATCGCCAAGAATCTTTTTCGCGAATACTAAAAAAGAACGGCAATAACATTCCACGGAGCTCGAAGCGGGGAGGAGAGGTTTCGCCAATACGCTTCCTCTCCGTAAAAACATTTTTATTTATTTATTTATATCTCCTCCTTTCCCCATTTCAATTTTTCATATCTGTTTTTGTTAACAGTTCCTCTACAGCGGCAGCATCTCTTATTGCGGACATTCCATCCCGACGACACCGGGCGTGTCGCAGGAATCGTGCCGCGACACCGCCGAGAGAAGGGTTTTTAATAAACCCTCCGCCGCGAGAGTATCGTAAAGTGTCGAAGCAATAAATTGGCAGGCGAGGCAGAGCGACACTTCATTAAGCGCGGGGCCCCGAGCTCTGGCATCCGTGGAATCCGGGAGCTCGCAATCCGGGCCTATAAGCGTCCGTCAAGCTGCAACTTTCATTATGCCCGGGCCAGGTCCGTGTCAGTTTATCCGGCAGCTCTTTGTGCCCGGACCGGCATTCCTCGGGCCCTATAACTATATCGATTATTAAATTTTTGTCCGCACTGCGATATGAGGCGGCGCCATTTATCAGGCCCAGGCAACAAGCTCTCGCCATTAATATCGCATTTTATGACTTCGCCCCGAGTCATATGTCAAATCAACGACAAAGCCTGCGCAGCGCCGCCCCTGCCGCCGCTGCTGCTCCCGCTCGAAACGCTTTCATCGAAAGAATTCCCGCTCCGCACCAAACGATATTTCAAAGGATAATGCGCACGCCAATAGAGATTGGCCCCCTTCATCCCCCCCTCTCGCGTTTTATTATTATTATTATTTTGGGATCTCGCATCCGACGTAAATACTTCTTTTGTGTTATCCTCCCTCTCTGAAAATTGCCCGACTCGTCAGAAGGTGAGCCTCAGGTGTGGGCCCGACTGCATATTTTGCCGTGTCCCACTTAATGGACCCTTCGACTGAAAAAAAGAAAGAAAGCATCGCCATTTTTTTAAATTAAATAGTTTATTTCCTCGGATGCTATGCATTTTTATAGAAATCTAGTCAGGCGTTTTTCAATAACCGCTTTAAAAAGTTCCAAGCAGCATTTTTGTTCCTTTTGAATGCCAAAATATGGACAATTAGTACTCTTCTGATTGAGTGTGTATGCATGTGTATAAAAGTAGGTGAAGATAAGTAGCTGTATTAAACATCTTCATTTATTTAAACAATGCGATGCTTTTTGCACGTAAATTCTTAGTTATTGAAGAAATTCTGATATGCTTTCCTGGTGTCTAACTCTTGGCCGATTGTGCACAAAGTTCGATATAGAATTTTAATGTTCAGTGTTTAGGCTCGAAAGATGCGATTTACTGTGCTTTTGATTTATACTCGAATGGACCATCAAGTTTCTTTGGTGGATTTGTTCCAAAAATTCTATTGATAAAATTATCTAACTTCAAACTTATTTTAAGATTCGTGCACTTAAACAAGTAAGCATACAAATTAACGAACAAAAATTTTTTAAAGAATTTCCTCTGGTTTAGAAAGTTGTAACAAGAGGAATTTTAGAGAATCTTGGGGCTGAATATGTGAAAAATTGTAAGAAGGTCTCATCACAATTTGATGAATTTTAGAGCGCGAGAAAATGAACGATTTAATGTTTATCAAATGATAGATAACGCAATGGACAGCAAAATTTACCCTGTGCAAATAAATGTATATTTAAGCCATGCATCACTCAAGTTTAAAGGACTCATTTCTTTCAAATGCGTCTTCTTTTCTTAGTTATTTTTCATTTCTCTTTGCTTGAAAAACATGACCTTCTAATATCCACGAGCATTTTCTTTTCAATGAGCATCTGAAGTGTTGAGCCACCTGCACGATATGTAATAAAGGGCGTGTATTCAATCTGAGATAAAATTAATTTCTTACCTTAAAGAATTAATGACGTTTCCGAAATGAAAATTTAAGTTCAATGGTAGCTTAAAAAAGTTGTAGACAAAAGATTTGCACACCGATACATTTCAGTATGAAGTTATTTCGACTCCCATGGTCGAATCATTGGCAGTTTCCCACTCCTTTCAAGAACAATGGCAATCGCACTGACTCAAATCATATAGTTGCATAATTAACCCTAAAATTATTTTTGTTTATGCATTATCACTTTTGATTTGAGATTAAGTTTTAGTTCGTATTTTCAAGTGTAATTTGCATTGGCTCCTTTTTTTTCACTTCTGAATTAATAAGAATTGAATTTTTTGAATAATATGTTTCTAATTTAAGACATTTTTTAACCTTTTGCACTCAGAAAAGCAATTCGATGCATAATTATTCAATATTCCAGGGCTTGATTATGGCTCCAAATTTGTGTGTGTGCTTAAAATTGAATTTCTCCTTCTTTATACCTTTCTGCAGATATTTCCAATAATCGAAATTGAAAAATAAATAAATAAAACGTCAAAATGATGCACCCTTCTTGAATGATGCCCAAGAGGCACCATCGAGTGCAAAGGGTTAAATATGAAAATATCTTTTTTTTTTCTCAAAAATTCACCACTCTACTTATTAAACATTTCTCAAAACACCAGCTCATTTGATTTATGATACTTCTGATGTGACTTATTCTCTTTATGTAAACACTCTTGGTTAAAGCTAGACGATACTTCAATCCAAATAAACTTTAAAACTTCTGACATTTGAAAGAAGTATTGGAAGGAGAAAAAAAATGTTCCAGATTCATCAGACGAACTTTCTCATAACTCCAAAATAGAAAGTAAAAGCATCCATCACGTATAAACGGAAAAAGAATCAGCGAAATGTTGTTATTTATTAAATTTTAATGATACCCTTTCAAGTTAAGAATATTTTGTAATTACTAAAGAAGATTTTCTGCATACAATGTTGAAGAAGTTGTTTAAGGAAAACTTTATGAGAATTTTATATATATATATATATATCATGAAAGTGTTTTGAGAAATTTGGCATACGGGATAATGCAGCCGGGACATGCGTATAAAATAAATCATCACATACAGCGATACACAATTTTGAAAGCACAAACGATAGATACTTTCAATTTCTCAAACCCTAGCTTATAATGGTGTAAATATTATTTCTTCGTAAAGTTGTTACAGATCTCCATGCATCCAAAAGCAAGAAATAGATGCAAAAAGAAATCGTCTGAAGCACACATGAATGTTGTTATTTCTTTAAAGAAAAACATAAATTAGATCTTTTTGAGTATTTGATTATGTAACTTTTATACTGATAATATAAATCATACATTTAACAACTAATTCTAGAATTTAAAATAAATATGTTTTCTTCTCTTTAAATATCTTAATTTCTGAAAAATTTCTTTTCTTACCCCTTTTGACAACCTTTTCAATCTTAAGAATAATATGTATGTATGTGCGATCTTAAGTCCAGTTTCATCTATCGTTTGCATCCTCTTTTTCAGAAGAAAGACGAGAAGAGGGTAGTTTACAGACCGTAGGTAAGAAATTTTGCTCAAACTATGCATTGCATTCCACAGAAATAAGTTGTTCCACGTAATGTGCATTGAGATATGGTTTCAATAGCAATTCTATAACGATGATATAACTCTGCATTTCTGAACAAGGAAATGTCTTAAAGCCAACAACTTCATGAAGTTTAAATTATTCCACTCAAATAAGTATGCTCGATGCAAGGAAAGAATAAACTGATTAATCCGCAAAATTACCAATCTCCACCATAATCCAACTTCTCGCATTCGTTTTGACTCGAAGAAAGCCCGTAACGACCGTGGCATAGTTAAGGGCAATCTTTTCTTAGATTTTTTTTTTTTTTGTATCTCCAGAGAGCACTTAACATCACAACTACTCATATTACTATTCAAGATACCAGTGGGAGTGGTCTCCCCGAAATTTTCTCACATACTCTAAAATAAAAGTAAATTCGCTTTTCAGACGCGAGATTTCTCAACCGATTAAAACCAAAATTTGGCCCAGAACTGCAAAGCAATTGTAATCACAAAATTATAGACCAAATTTAATATATTTAAGTCACTGAGCTTTTGAATTTCCGTGTCTATATTTTTTTGAGAGTATTGAAAGACAGACATTCAACCCCTTATTCTATTTGATTCAAAATTTGACTAATATCTATCTTATAGACGTTAAATTTATGTGCCACATTTTATTCATATATCTCACTTCGTTTTGCAAGTAATTAACTTATTTCAAACACAGACTTCCTTTCAAATGTTTTAGCTCAAATTTTGATAGAATAGTTGAAATTTAATTTGAAGACCGTATAAGAAATTACATCCATCTACTCAAAGAATCTGAATTGCTTTTGTCACAGACAGATAGACATTTTCCAAAAATGTGTTTTCGAATAGGAAAGTCTAAAACATGCAGATTCGTCAAGAGCCCGATTTAGAATTTTTTGACTATTTAAATGCTTTCTGTATACTTAGAATGAGAGAAAGTAAGAGCTGCATATTATTTTATAAAACTTACATTTAGACACAGATACGAAAGGAGCGCACAAAGTAATTTAATACAATCCAAACGCTCATGCTCCTCAAACAACATGATCAGAACAACAAGAAGATGCAAAATATAATCACACTGTTTTTAAATACTTACTAAAAACTAGTAGAGCAGTACACGGACATAAAATGATACTGTTAAAAAACTTTTTTATAAAATTGCAAAATCCTGTAGAAATACTTTTATGTAATAAAATACTTCGAAACTGAGGAAACCATGCAAATGCTGCTATTTTTAATGATAAATCCACTTGAAATTTTGGAAACCTTTTTTTAGTGTATCGATTATGAATGAAGTAATTACCTGACAAATTGGATAGATGCAAAACGATGATGATGGAAAATGTAACGATGATAAACAAATGAAATGCCTCCGCATTTTCTTCACTCTTTAAATCAGTGAAATGTGAACTAATGATTTATTTTATATTATTTTTCGAGAAGCGTTCGAGCTTTGCATTGTAATATTTCAATATGTACGCTATTCAGTTTGTAACAACTTTTTTGACAATTAGTTCTCTCTTCGGCCGAATCCCCTAAACACACGAGAATCAAACAATAAAATATTTTACTTTTTCTTAGTTAAACATAATGCCAGAGAATAACAAAAACGAAACGCTTTAAAGATGGATATTTAATTTATAATTTTAAAAAAATTGATTTTAAAAATGTTAGTTATTTTTTAAATTAAAACAAACATAAACTATGTTAAAACCAGAGATCCTTTCTCTGTGAGATACCGAAAATATGAAAAAAATATTTCGACAATTTAATAATTAATATTAAAATAAAAAACGATCTGTTAATTGAAAAAAATTCACAAATATTTCATTCGAAATCGGCAAATGTGTTCAAGAATCGTAGAAGGTACTTCAATGCGTCAGTTCAAAACGAATTTCGAGTAGAGAGGAGTAATCCATTTGTTGACCACTTAAATGTACAATTAAAATTCCTCTTCCAGAAAGTTTAGATCCAAAAAATACATATAAGGTTAAGAATTCTAATTTTAAATTAATTATTTTAACTAAAAAGTGAAAACAAGATTCTACGATGTGAATAGATTATCTTAGTTGTTTATGAAGAGAATAAAACATTTCTTTTGCCACTTTTTCAAAAGAAAAAAAAGCAACTTTTCTTCTTTAAGATCAGATTTTTTAAATTCATAAATAAAATAAAAATATAATTCAGGTTACCAAAATCATTTTCATCTTGCGTCCCTTTTTGTACGTCATAACATTACATTTTTTAACACTGAAAAAAAACACTTATCGAAATTAATATTACTTTTAAAACAATCAATACTGCTTTATAAAAAGGGTATCTAACAAGCAATTCATTTGAATTTAATCTTTTTATTCTTTCCTGTAATACTCACTCTTTCATTCTTCAATCTACAACAAAATTCATTCTTTGCTTCCATGAAACATTACAGTCAACTCAAAGTATTCTAAGGTACTTGTAAAAATTTCTCAACATTGATATGTGTTTTGTATTTGAAGCAGATTGGAAAAGATCTCGTTTGTCTCCCACCGAGACTTCCGGAAGTCCCAAGAGCGCCCGGCGCAGGCCCGACGGTGAGGAAGCGACCACCGACTCCGAACCTTACGAAGACGACGACCGAGCATCTAAAGAACCAGAATCCTCATCACCACCACCACCCGCTACAGAGATCCGAAAACCAGAATGGCCACCACAAGAACCTCTCGACCTCCACCACAGGAACGGAGCACCCTCTCCGGAAGGCAGCCCGACTCCCACAGGTACCGACCTTCGAAATTTCGATCTGCACAAGAAGAAATCGCCCATCGACATCTTAGCCAGAGTCTTTCCGAAGGAAAACAGAAGTATCCTCAATGTTGTCCTGCAGAGGAATGGAGGCGACGTTCTCCAGGCCATCGACGATCTCCTCAGCACCAAGGAACCGGATGCAGAGAAGACGGTCACCGAGACGTCGTCTGATGCGGCCAGCCCCAGCGCTTCGCCGATGTCTCGGATACCAAGTCCCCGACAACCCAATAGCCTGGGAGAGCCCACTCCACCTATGACTGGATTCTCAAACCCCCACAACTTCTTCTCATCAGCCCCGGCATCAACGATAGCAATGGGGGCACTGCCCTTCCGGCGACCTTACTCGTCAAGTCCTGGTTCGAGAGGATTGTTGGCAGTCCCGACGTATTCCGGATTTTTTCCTGGAATCACACCAACATTCACTCCTGGATATCCCAACTTTTTCGGGACAACCTTGACGAATAGCGCGTCTACGCCGCCAGAAGACAATAAGAAGAAAGTGGGGGATTGCTGGCCAGCTTGTGGCAACCCTTCGCCGCAGGATCTGTCGTCGCCTGACACCAAGAGTCCCAATGGGTACACAGACTGATTTGGTTCATTCTATGAGTTTTCATTTCTATAACTCTCGAAATGAATACAGACTGAACAGACTCAATTCGGGGAGCATTTTTTTAAAATGTTAAACCCCATTGGCTTCTTAGAGTGAAATGACTTTTTCAAAAGACCTGAGTGATAACGAAAAGACCCTATAAGTACACATATTTAAGAATGCATAAAAAAAACTATGACTGGCATAAAATTTCAATGTTGTAAGGTTTTAACTCTGGAATGAACACATCACAATTGTAATTCCTTAATGGAAACAGTTTGATTCTTGCTTTGAAATTAATTCCTTTTGAACAGGCTGCTATATTTTATGATTACAGGATTTGAACAAAAAAATTTTTTTATTTGATAATGCATACAATAGTTAGGTCATTTATATTCCATATAAATTTTAACAGTTCGTTATTTGCAATTGGCGTATGTGAAGAATATTTATGATCCAATTATAAAATACAATACCCTGTTTCTATTTTACTACTTCAACTAATTCGCTAACAGCAGATTCCATTGGGCATGTATGCCTGAATGTGTGATGCAGATTGACGCATACCCGAGTACAATTTATTCTTAGAGATTGGAAAATTACCTGATGAGCTGGAGTTTTCAAGTCCTAAAGCAGGGGAAGCACCTTCGATTGGCCCAAGATTTTCAGATAGCTTTGAAAAGCATTTTTCTATCTCTCTATAGTATTGCCATTTCAATTGCAGTAGAGAGAAAAGGGAATAACTGTGGCTGTGTTTTCATTCCAGGATTATAACTTTATCAGGATGAATTTAATTAAGGTATATAAATAAATCCCACTGAATTTATTAGATGGTGAGGACTCTTTTTTTATTATTGAAAGACCGATTAAGACGATGACAGATTGGAATCATGATGAAGACAGAAAATAATTTATCTCTTCTCTTTTAATGTGCCCTTTTAAAGGCTACAGAGCACTGTTGTGTTCCAAAGCCTAGCTTTGAAAACTTGTTAAAAAGGCCGCGCATACTCATGTGTTTAACTCTTCTTCGTATTCTACATATCATGACAAATGTTGATTGTATTTTTGATCATCTTGAAAATGCGTGAATTTATTTGGAATGTATATTTAAATCATATTCAAGATGCACTGTACATGCTTTTCTTTGCGAACATATTGCGAAAAGATGTGAAAGAATTACTATTTTAAAGGATGAAATTCAAGTACGTAATAATGTGTTTTTAAATAAATCATCGTATTAAAGATATTGGTTGTGATTTAAGAATAAGAGATGATTCAATATTATTTCTTTAAAAAAATGCATCGTTTCTACTAAGAAGTTGTTGTATGGCAATTTTAAATTTCACTGAATTTTATTTTTCGCCATTTAGTCATTTCATTTGAAATAAGACAGTCTTTTCACAAAATAAAACTGAACATTTTATTTCCTGTTTATGCAATATATACATCTGTTTGCCATATGTGTAAATGTGCTTGCAATGTGATGAACATATTAATTAAAATGTGATTAATATTTAATTAAATTTTTATTCCTTTCATTTTAGAGTTTGAATTTGAAATATTCTTTATTAAGTAACATTTTATACCATACAAGACAGACATTTACTGAAAAAGATGTAAAGGATTCATTCTTTAATATTATATTCTTTAATATTATTATTGTCATGACACACACACACACACACACACACACACACACACACACACACACACACACACACACACACACACACACACACTCACACAGACAGAGGCATTAGAGGATCTACGTTGGTCATACCCTTAAATTCTTTCAAATATAATACACAGATAAAAACAAAAGTTAACAGTGATAAATGCTATTCATAGCTTCACTGGAAAAAAAACAGGTATCAAAATATTTTATTCCTAAATGGAAAGTTAATCGTAATATTGGGACCCAAAATAAGAACAAAACAATTAAACGTTTCTACATTTAATGTAATATTCGAGATAAGCGACTAAACTAAAATACACATAATTGGAAATTGTTCATACACATGTCAGACCATCAAAAACCATTGAATAATTACACAGATGTTAATTTGAAAATTTAAAGTATGTACCATCAGAAAAAGGAACGATTTTTAAGGATAGTTTCAACCTTAAAACCGTTTCTTTTTTACTGCTACAGAGGTAGCACGTCTTCCTTGTGACCTGGCTGCCCCTGGTTCGTGTCCCGGTTAGGGCTTGGTTGTTTTTTTATGTACTATCTGTGAGGTGCGTAAATGTGGCCACTTGTAAATAGTGGATGTTCAAGCGAATGTGTGTGCAACTAAGTCGTACTCTTGGCCATAGTTGACGGTAGTTCAAAAACCAGAGACTCTCATTCGGCTTAAAATCGCGTGCTTGCCCAAGGGCAAGTATCATTAGTAAAAACAACAACAGGAGAGACCAATCATCAATTTATAGAAAAGAATCATTATTTATCGGTTCCAATAAATCAACAGATTCCTTAACTTCAGCTGTACAGACAGACAATCCATTTTCTTACATGACATAAATATCTCTCTCATGAGCAACTTCTTCCGGAATGATTTCTGAAGAGATAATGTGGAAAGATTTCTTAATTATTTTTTATTTATTGGCTTTAAAATCCCGCTTTATGAAAGCATTTTGCAAACAGAAACCTGATCCCAAGATTTTATCCCAAAATATAGAACAATCCAAAGTATTCTCTAACCCCCACAGATGTTATTACTTTTCTCCTAAACACATCCCTGTAATTAAGTTGTACAGGGAGTTGTAATGACATCAAAGCCTAGAGACTAAAGTACGCTTGTGCGATAATTAGGAAAAAACATGACTTTAACGTTTTTTTTTTAAATTGCACATTTGAGGATGTACAGGGTAAGGATCAATAAACAAAAGAATTTTTCCCGTTTGTACCTTCGCAGACATATCTCAAAAACGGCAAAAGTCTATAACTGAAGAAGAAGCCATCCAGGAGTTTTTTGCTCGCTGCGTATTTTGTAGTTTACGTCTTTCCATTTTTTAAAAAATCATTGTTGTCTCACTGTTTTTCCTGTCACAAATTACTCCAACTTGTCAGTTTCTTTGGTATGTGCCACAAGCAAAACCGTCATATTCATTCTTCCCATCCAAAGTATTTTTCATTTCTATAGTAAAGCGTTTGGTTGGGTAGCAAATCATAAAACAATCCTGTTTCAACTGCATTGCAAATGCTGGATAGTGAATATCCTTCAATCAGGCTGACCATATCATACCTTGCAGCTGGGGACTTAAAACTTCATATTATATATATATATATATATATATATATATATATATA
>JAOUZG010038029.1:1426396-1436563 GCA_026289955.1 Argiope argentata | reverse complement strand
GTGCGTGCGTGCGTGCGTGCAAGGAAGGAGCGATGTTCAAATCACCTGTCAGTCCCCATCGCCACACAAGAATATAAAAGACCGAAATTTTCTCTTCAATGGTCTTTACAGTGAGATTTTGGTTGGGATTTCTTTGATAGACGTCGATTTTGGATTGAGGAATTTAGGTATTAATAAAAGAATTCGCAAAGTATTAAGAAACTTTATCCCTTCACCCGTTGCGTGAGAAAGTGCAAAAGTAAGCCTTTTTATAGAGTGCATGGTGGAAGTAATTAAATAAAAAGTGGAAATGGATCAGGAAACAAGAGAAAATTTTAGAATAAAGTTAGTATGTTAATATGAGTTAAATTAAGACGCGTAAATCTGTAAGCTGATAGATAAGGGATGTATATTTGGAGTTTTTGTTTAGGAATATCCGACCCGAGCATCCTTGTCATTTAACAGCGGTTCAAAATAACCTTTGGGTTACTTCAAAAGCGGAGCATTAATATAGTGTAAACAAATAATCGAAATACTAAACCCTCGTCAGATTATATCAAATATCACTAAGAAATCATCCATAGTTCATGGGAACTCAAATTAGCATTTAGTTGCCGTATTTAAGTATTGTATTTAATTGCCGAATTTAAGTATTAGCATAAGTTGCCGTATTTAGTAACGTATTCAATGTGAAATTAAATGCAGCGCATCAACAAGCAATTACTTAGACTGGTTCATGATCGCATTGTAATTAAAAAATACTGATTATATTTGAATTTTATAATTGCAGATTTAATAATAATATTTTCCTTTCAACGAAACCAGTTTGGTCTTTAAACGCTCTTTTCATAACTACAATACATGCAAAATAAGTACCACATTTTTCTTCATTAATCCAGCGTGCTTGAATCGACACTCATAACACCAAAGGGCATGTTTTAAGACTATCGTTGAAGTTGGATTCGTATAATGTGATTAAGTGAATATGCAGGCTTCGCTCTTTTATGATTTCCAGTGCTCTGGCCGAACCTCTGAAAACTTGCACGAAAAATAATGCAGCAGACGGTTGTATGACAGATGCGTACAACTTCTTTGCGTACTGGTCGTAAAAGTATAATATATCATGTGTAGCTCTTTGAAAAAAAGGGAGAAGGGAGTAATTAGTCTAGGTTTGTTAAAACTTATGGTATTTGTTGGCAAGAGTATTTGGCGCGGAAAAGTATTGGCCTTTTAACTAAATTTTGAGGTTTAAACACAAAGAAAAATCTTTTGTATTTGTGTGCATGTAATGGCTCTGTACAAATAAGACCAGAAAAAAAAGATTTTTTGTTTTGTTTTGAAATTTTAACTAATGAAAAATTAATAGAAACATTGACTTTTTTTCATGATACCTTTCTAAAATTTTACAATAAAAATAATTTTTACAATATTTTAAAATTAAAAAAAATTAATGATATCAAATTTTTTACCGTATTATTTTTTTCATACTTAATATGTATATCAAAATTTAAAGTCTAAGAACGTTTTGTGGTGGGGACAATTGAAATTTTCATCAATCATTAATCTTAGCTTACTAACAGGGTGGCGAAAGGTGGAAAGTATAAAATATACGACTAAATATATTAAGAACGCTTGCAAGCATTATTCCTTCAGAGTCAAGCTATACTTAACATAATTCTTAAATAAAAATTTATGAATAAAAAAATCTAAAATAACAAAATTCAATTCTAAAAATGTGTCACTGAAGTGCACTTCTCCAAATATTAATTGCACTTTCTCAAAAACATCTTTGTGTTAAATTTATTATCTCTACGTTCAAATGTCTATGTTTTAAATAGGCAGATAGACGCATATATATACTATTCACTTTTATTTTTGGAAGAAAGTCTTATTTTGTGAATTAAAATTTTTAGATTAAAGTCAGAATATTCTACACTTGAATTTTTGAATAATTTTAAACGAAAAATTTGAAGATACCTGCCAAATTTAAAGCATAAGCTCCTGTGTTAGAAATTCATTTCTCTCTCTCTCTCTCTCTCTCTCTCTGTGTGTGTGTGTGTGTGTGTGTGCGTGCATGCGTGTGTGTTATCTGAAAGTTTATTAAGTTCCTGAAACAGTTTTTATGTTATTTTATGAATTAAAATTGAAATTCGAGATATTTTAACTGTAACATTACAAGAAAATTGCGTAATAATACGGTAGAAAGCCCTTTTTTGGTACTTTTTTAAAATTTTATCCATTTACTATTTATTTCATTTTTATAACATGGCACTGTACTGAATATTATTTTAAAATATTCTGAGTGAGATTTCTTTTGTCTTTCATGACATTTAATTGAAAACCCTGTATTCTCTTGATTTTCCGTTGATGCTGTGAAAGTAGAATGTTTAGGAAGCATATGAAGAATACTTATAATAACTATTAATCACTAAATGCATATGCAGATAAGTAAACATAATATTCTAGTTAGATAAAGAAGTACTTAAATATGACAAATCTCAAAAGAAAGTGATTAGTCAAAAAAAATGTAACTAAGAAATGTACACCTCAAATTAAAAATTGAAAAAAGAAATCGAATAAATCTGGGAGAACAGAAAGAATAGTTTGAAAAATTGGGAAATGCAGGGAAAAAAATTCTTACTGTGATGTGTAAATTAAAATCTTAAAATTTATTTCGGTAAAATGTTTTTTTTAATATTTTTTTTTATTTTACGATGACAAACAGAAAATTTTAAATATGTCATGGTACTTCCACTTTGCAGCTGATTTTTTAAAAACTTATATGACATGGAAAATTAAAATCCGTGGATGAAAGCTTTTTTTACTACTTACGGCATATCAAGAATAGCTTTTGTATTTAATTCCTTCTTACAAATCATTTCAATAATATTAACCTCATTTATTTATACTTCCAACTTAATAAACAACTTATATTTAAATAACATAGATTTCAGTGTCCAAACCTATTGAATTAAACAAATGAATCAAAAAGAAACAAAATCAAAACTAATGAAAACGAAACTATTTCGTTTAATGCAAATCGTAGAATTTATGTAAAGTATTTTCTAAAATCTAGGTTATTTTTTCGAAGGGGATGCAGTATTTATATGAGAAGAAATTCACTGATTTTTATCATACATTTTTGACTAAATTCATCTAAAAGCAATTCATGTTTCATCGGAAACAAAGTGGAAACTTCGTTTAATGAATTTTAAAATGCACTATACTGTATTAAACAATAAGTCATTAAGTATTCCAAATTGAGTTAAACACCATGCTAACTTTCGCCAAATCTGACACTTTTAAGATAACGTTTAAAATGTTGCAACCTCTTCTAGAAGTGATCCTTTAACAGTAACAAAACCGCCTTGGAAACAAGACCGTTGATTGACAGTTTTACGACTGGTACGCACAACAAGTGTACGCATCTGTCCTACTACGGCAGCAGACACTCTTTTACGCTCTTCGGATGCAGTTAGCATTCACAAAAAAGAGAAAGGGTCCTTGATGTGTATCTATCTAGTTGACTACTCTCTCTCTCCACAGGCCACCTAGGCAAACTCGGGCGATGACAAAGAAGGGTTTCATCTTACCGCAGCGATGGGACGGGCTCTTTTGTTCTTGTTCATCGTCCCTCATCGAACATACAGGCAGAACATACCCCATACCCTCCCCCTCCCAGCTCCCTTTTTTTGACGACCTCCATTCACAAAATACTGGTGTTAAGATGTACAAATAAAGGAGCCCGCTCTCGAACCGGGGGAAAAAACCCGCCGGTTGTCAATAAGAAGGACGAGCCCAAAAAACCGGCCGAAGCAAAAAACAATGTGTCGGGTGAAGCCGTTACCATGTTTGGATGTTAAGTATGTGTCACTGCTCCGGGACTCCATCGAGTTTCTTACATCCAACCACTTGATGATCGTGAAAAAAAAAAGCGGGTGGGGGTGGTTGAGTGAAAGTGAATCCGTCAGTTGCAGCGGCCATCGAGGTCAGCCGAAGTAACAGAGGCAGCTGACTGAGGGACATGTCCCTCCGTCCCATTAATATTAACTCGACGCAACCTCTCAGAAACATGTCCCTTTTTATTGATTCCGAAGGCTCCTTTTTTTCGATACTTTCCTGTCGTGTCCATCGTTTTTGGAGCCACTCACTTTCCCCCGTTGACTTCCCCTTTTGTTTGAGCAGATGGAGGGGGGCCTCTCGCTGATTCCGGGTTACATGTTGCTCCTCTTTGGGAAGAGCTTTGGTTGCAGTTCTGAAAAAGATTTCCTTTTTTTAAAGTCAACTGTTTTAGCTCAATAGAAAGCTGCGGTGTGATTTGCTAACCAATTCCTCGATACGTATTTGAAGACGTACTTACTTTCTAAAACGATAACTGAAAAATTGTAATGATGCCTTTTTCCAAAATGAATTTTTTATTTACTAGCAATTAATAATTCCATGGATTTTGTTTCTGGAAAGTAAATCATATTTTAACGCAGAAGTTAGTGTAGATAAATCGTGTGTTAACTAAAGTCATTCTCTAATCTCAATTCGAGAAGCTCAACCTTACGTCTGTTTTTATCCAAAAAACGATTTGGCCCGAATATTTCAAATTTAGAAAGATGCAGAAATTATAAGAACATATTAGAACAAACGGGAAAGAACAGAAAGTAAATCAAAAACAAAACCATTTTTAGGCGACCGGTCTGCAGTGAGATGAGAACTTGCGCTTTCAGTTCATTGTCATTATCGCTATAAACTCTTTCTCTTTCAAACTTCTTTCAAATGAACAATTCATAACATTCTACCAATGAAACATTCAGTCTGCACCGAGTTAGAACAAGTTTCGTTACAACGTATATTTAGAACAGCCGTGAACTTGGGGAAAATTTTGAGCCGAATAATTGCTTAATTCTACTGCATAAGTATTTGGCATGACATGGTTAGAAAACTCTATTATCACAAAGCCATTTGCTAATTTGCTAAATTTGAAATCAATTCCCTGATTTATTAATGGATTGCTATACATTTTCTATAACCCAAAAATAAAATAAAACTAAGAAAACTAGTGAATTTACAGTCTTAAGTTTTCTTCAAACTTTGATTTTAATGTTTTACGTACTAAATTGTTGCATAAGGGATAAATATTTTTTGTTGTTGTTATTTTAGTTGAATGAAGTGGAATACAAATGAACCAAGAACATTATCAGGATATAATCCAGAGCTCCTGGCTCAATAAAACTGTATCGCACAGGGTCGTACTCGAATGAATTTTTTCCATCATTCCGATGTTTTTCTACACGAAATTGTTCCTTAACTAGGGAAGTGCAAATTTAGAACTTAACTCGGAAAGTCCGGCTGACGAGACTGCACTTTTTTACATCCAAATCAAATTTTTGAATAAAAGTATTATTATGAAAATCAGTCAGTGCTTTCTACCGATATTTCACTTGAAAAGTAAAGTAGTTTTAGAAATTTTTAAAAACATCATATCATTGAAAAGAGTCATTGTTTTCGAATATACATTTTCTTCTCAAATTACAAGTTACAAGAAATAATATAGACAAAACATATCACAATTCTTTGTAAAATCATATTTATTTTTCTAGTATTTAAAGATATATAGAAAATAACATAGCGAAAAATTCAACAATTATATGTTTAAAAAAATGACAGTGCGTAAAATGGATCCTATTTTTATTGGCGTCATTTCCGCGCAGAAACCTTTGAACATTCGTAGCATGCTTTTCGGGGGTATTTTAAACATTCGGATTAAGTACTAATGTAAAATTCTGCCAATAAATTCCGTAGATATTCCTCTTGGTATGTGAGTATGTTTTAGAAATATTTCAACATACATTATCGCTTGAGAAAATTAATTATATTTGAACATACCCATCAGAATCAGTCGAATGCGAGCTTTCGCCAAAAAAAATCGTCCCTTAAATTATCCTCAGCACTAAATTACTTTTATGCTTCATTTAAAAGTCACCGGATCTCAGCTTCACAACGGGGATCAGCAGTTTGGAGGGTATTTCGAGGACCAAGTTGTGGAGCCATCTTCTTGTCCTTTTTATAATACTGGAACACACAAAAGGGAGCGCGGTCTCCCAGACGTGGTGCACCGAAATAGCTGAAATATTTTTAAAAAGTATCCGCTGAAATCGGTTGAAAAAGTGCACGTGTAGTGGAGATCATGAAACAAGAAGTTACAGTGTCGATCCATTCGATTGAGCTAAAAATAGGATAAGGGTGATCGAAAGTCCAACCTCAGCGGTCTGAGATTCCGTACTTCTCAGTCAAGGGTTATATTTGCAGAGATATCTATTAATCGAACACCGGACAGTTCTTCTAAAAAACTGTCGCTAAAAACTAAAACCATTTCGTACTTCAAAGCTGTAATAAGGCAAATCCATTTTTAAAAAAATCATTTATGAAATATCTCAATGAATTTTTCATTAAAAATTTCTCTAATGTCAACACAAAATTTAGTTTTTTTTTTAAATTTTAATTTCAAAAGAATCTAAATAGTGTAAATAATAATATTTTATTTTGCTTGAGTCAATAATTTTTTTTTTTGAAAAAATTCTAAAGTATACATTTTTTATAATCCTTTAGTCCTAAGGAGTCATACATTCTTGAGTCTTTCATTTCCCTTTTATTAAAGGCCTTTTTATTTTCTGTAGCCAAATTTGACCGAGTTATGAAATTTAGGTTTTTAAGAATTCAACAATCTCATAACTTAAAGCTAATCACCCTTGTGAAAGATATCATACTTTGCTATGCACGATTGATTTGTCCAATAGATTTCACAATATCAATATTCATTTGGATCCTATTCTTGTTCAAACATCAAGAAAATGAGAAAGATTTAATGTTTCCGCTGGAAGCAAAACGATCAGAGTGAAATGACGACGCCACCCTCTTTCACTCCTGGCTGATTTCTATTAGAGGTTTATATGCATTTTCTAACATATTTTTATCTTGTGGATCTGCAATCTGACCCCTTTAGTATAAAGTATAGTATAGATAATATTTTAACAATTTCATCTTTGAACATTGTCTGTTCAGAAAGAAGCTGTACGAATAACAAAAATATATAAAGTAACAATGTCAAGAAGAGTGGTACGCAAAATGAAGAAGGTTTTTATATTTAAAAGCAAAACTTTAATTCTATTTTTTTAAAAAAATGTAAAGCGCTCGTGATCAATTATACTTTCCTAAGAAAATATATTGTAGTTTCTGCGTTCTGTAGGAATTATTCTGTATATCCATCCGGAAATTCGATGAGAATTTGTGAAAGTAACTCAGGAGAGCAAGAGAAACGTTCAACCTTACTCAGAAGAAGGACTCTCGCGGGTCTCCGGGAACGGCCCTCTGTATTGGGCAGACCAAAACATTTACCAATTAGATTACCTCCACTAATTGACTTCCATTGAAAGCAAATATATCCAGATATCGATAACTTTTTCGGGAAAGACTCAACCTACTGAACCCTTCTAACATTCGGTTAAAGGGCCCAAATGTCAGCATTTCCAATAAGTGATATATTTCGGTGTGAGAAACTAACCATGCGGAGCAATTAAAGAGAATTAAAAAGATGTATATGCTCTCTTATAAATTAATCACGTATATAGTCGTGGAGAGATTTTAAAGACGACATTGGCAACATTTACCAAGTATTTACGCTGAAGCTATTGGGGGATTTAATTTATTTGGGGAAACTACTTGAAGGAGCAGGCGTCAACTACAGAAGGCTCATAATACCCAGAACATACAAATATACCCACTTGTAATAATGAGTGGTGGATTTTGAACATTTTTTATGGAGGTTCATCAGATAATAAATCACTTAGTGACAGTGAGTGTACCTAAAGGTTATTCGATATCTAGTTTTTTCATTAAAAGAGAATTGGATATAACCCTTTTTAACCGGAAGATTTTGAATGGAAACATGGGCAATACTTCAACCACCCAACGGAGAAGACTGACATTCGTTTTGATTCCCACGAATGGATAATTTTGAAATCTTCACAGACGGGGAAAAAGACACTCACTGGCTTGGAGCGACCATTGTGACGTATTGTCATAGCTGGGAAGTCGTCTTTGGGCTGGAAAAGTTACCTGCTCATGTAACTGATTTCCAAGCGAAAGTTATTGCTGCAAGACTGGCATTGAACTATTGTGAAACAATAATGAAATCGAAGGCTGGCTAATGTGTTCTACTTTCTAAGATTTGTTGTCGGTTCTTTAAGTCATTGATTCACCTTTTTTCAACCGAAAACAAATCTTATAAATAGTGAGATTCTGTTTCCCTTTCTTTTTTTTCTTCAGAGCTCCCAACATTATCAATGAAATAATCTTTCCGTTTCGTTTGATTTCATGCTACAAATCTTCATCTCACCGGGATTCAAATTACAAGGACAGTCCTGAAGTACCCTAGAATTGCTTTCAAACAGATCTTTAATACAACTACTCAAAATTTTATAGAACGAATAAAAAATTTGAGGAAATTCGTAAATAAAGCAAAATATTTTTTGTTCATGAAACTGCATCCACCCTTCTACATCTCATCTTTAAACAACCTTCAAATTTTATTTCTGACCTTTTCTTGTATTAAAAGGCAATTTTTCCATTTTATTAAAAAATTAAGATATTGTTTTTTTAATGGTAGGAGGCTATTTATAATTGTTTTAAAAAGGCCACATTCAGGACCCTCTTATCAAAATAATTTGATACAAGATGTGGGAATTCTTGCTTATTTCATGGCACGGACAAAAAGAGTCGAGAGAGTGCCACCCAAAACACAAATCATACTTACATAAAAAGCAACAATCTAAAATGTCTGTTTAGTAAACGCATTAATGGCATTTGAAAATGTTGATCTTGCCTCGAAAATGGCAAGGTTGCCAGAATTTCAACTAAAGTAAAAAAGACACAAGCGAAGATCTTTTTAAACTAAAATCCTTTACGAGCAACAACCAAGAATTTAATAACAAAACAAGGTTTAAAATTCTACTTTTTTTTCAGCAAATTTGAGGAGGGAAATATTAACACATGCAGGTATTTTGAAATCTCTATTGGATGCGATAGGATGTAAAAGAAGATTTTTTTTTGTTTTCTTTATTATGAAAAAGCAAAATTAAAAAAAAAAGAAATACAACTGCATTTACGTTTCAATTTATTGCAAATTTATCCACAATTCCTTTCATGACTCTTTTCATTCTTTAAAGGCTTCTCTAAATTAAAATTTCAAAGAGAATGTGTTCATTTAGGAAAGTCTAATTTGAGAACACCATCTATTTTCTTAAGAGAGTTCCATCACACAAAAATCTCGCTTCTTATAAATGCCGTTACTTCTCAGTAAAGATAACGCGCAGTTAAAATTTCAATAAAAAACTTGGGTGCAACACCTTTTTTCTGATGAATAAAAAAAAAGTATTATTTCCATTTTCAGTATTGACCTATTTTAATAACAATTTAAAAAAAAAAACTTTTCTTATTTTTTAAAAATAGCTCATTTCACGAGGGAAAAAATTTATTTAAGAAATCATTTTTCCACCCCTTCAGCATTCGATATTAGATGGTAAAATAACAAAACTTTCACAAATCTGAAATACTTTTTGCAATCGTACTTCGATTCTACAATAGCTAATTAACTCAAAAATGTTTTTTAATTGAATTCCCAGATCTATATTCTCTTCCCTCCCCAATTAGCTTTTTGAGTACTTACCAATGTATTTAAAAAGGAATCTAGATAAATAAACGATAGAATTTCCTTGAAACACGAATTCAATTAAAACCATTCTCAGTATTTCATTGACTATTACATTTTCCCCCGTCCAATTGAAAACGCATTCCTTTTCCACTTTCAACGTAGCTTTCGGACACTCGAAGGATCCTCCACACCCCGAGACACAACAATCGAAACAGACGACATGGAAACTGATTTCACCATTCCTCCGCATTCCAGGAAACCTTCTGCCTCCTCTCGAGGAGGGGGAGGCAGCGACAAAAAACACCCGATTCCACAACAATTGCACCTCCACGACACCTCCTCGAAGTATCTCGAGCTCAAATTAATTAAAAGGTTGCCAATAAACTGCTCACTCCCTCGAGTGGGAGGTGGTTTGCCACTCCTGAAAAGGTTTCTGTTCCGGGCGCGATCCCTGTAACCGGCAACACGGCCTCCTTTGTGCTCCCCGC
>JAOUZG010038029.1:1414257-1425996 GCA_026289955.1 Argiope argentata | reverse complement strand
CAGAAATCACCGATAGGTGATTTCTGGAACTAAATTTTTTTTTCGTGAAATCCGTTTCCCCATTTTTTGAATAGTATGTCCACAAATTTTCAAGCCTTTACACTGAGTAGTTCGATATCCAGGGAGGTCAGAGTAGGGGTGTTTTATTTCTGGCCACACGGTATATATATATATATATATATATATATATATATATATATATATATATATATTGAAAATTCGAAATCTGAAAAGATACCAAAAACATTGAACAGGTATCCATTAAAGGACTCCGAGGTTTTGGTGCAATCTTTTTAGTTCAGACATAAAATTAGATTAATTTTATATATATGCACCAAAAGGTTAATTTGTCAAGATTTTCACCATATAGTAGATTTTAACATGTGCCCCGATTGTGGCACGGTATGCATCCAAATCGTGGTTTCAGTGTTTCAAGTAGGGTTTCAGGTTCTAGACCCGATTCCACCAAAGAACGTCTTGTCAGGGGGGTCCGGAGCATGTTACACATCCGGTCCAAACGACCCGCTGGTGTGGTGTGGAGAGTGGTGTGCCAGTTCAGGTGTTCTCCTCGCCATATAAACGCGGCTTTAAATGATGAAGTCCATCCCAAAAAAGCCCCAGGGTTGCTTTAAAATAGGACGTTAATATAACCAAACTAAACTTTTTTTTAAAAAAAATCATTTACTTGAAATGGCCATTGGGAGAGATTTCTCGCATATTTTCCACTAAAGCTCTTATCTTCTTTTTTCCGCATAAAACTGCGAACCTTGGGTGAAACGTAACAGAGGTGCATTCCTTCCGCAACACAGACGAACGATAGTTACGAGAGGTAGAGATTGATTAAATATTTTACAAGTCTTTTTTCCCATCTGGTCGATAGCAAAATTTGATACAAAACTGCCGCCATAGTCACAAGATAAGATGCCAAATTTCCTTTAAGCCATTGCTCTTTTTGATTTATTGAGTTCACATGCTTGTGAATGCGCAGAATGATAGACTGTAAGCTGTTTAAAGAGTCGGGCTTAAAATTTAAAAAAAGTACCTACATTTTAAATGCTACAGTTGAGCATTAAATTTCCTCTTTTGTAGTTTATAATGATCGAGTTCACTTAAACTCTGGTAGCCAGATGGACAGATCCTCTGTAAATTTTTTTTCGTGCAAAATTTTATAGAAATCCACAGCTGTGTTTGCAATTCCATAATACAAGGAGCGTTCCAAAAGGAGTCTGTCAAAAAGTGTTTTTGTGCCACTATTTCTACAGTTGTACAAAAAGACATAATGTCAAGGAATGGGTTTTCGGACTCAGAGAGGTATTAAATTTAGAGTTTCATCAAAACTTTGATTCCGAATTTTTCTATTATTACAATATTTTCTCTACAGTTCATATACAAGAAAGTAAAACACGGTTGAAAAATTATCATCTAAAATTCTGACGCTTCTACTGATGCAGTATCCGTACAGTTGCTCATCAATTCCTAAATAGTTTATAATTGATTTTAAAATCTTTCAAAACACAATACAATGGTTGTTTTCGGAGAATTAAAAACAAACAAACAGTGCCATATGTTATAGTGAGAAGATAATGACGAATTCTAAATATATTTTGTTTGAATCGTTAATACCAAACTGTAGTGCTTTTAAAAAGATGTAATTCCTTTTCCACTCTTCTAGATAGTAGATTTAATATATTCATTCATTAAAATTTTAAAGTGCTATAACCAGACAATTTTGAGAAAATGGCCCTCACACTTTGACAAAGCTTTTATAAAAGTAATTTGCAGTTGTTGTTGCTTGTTCTAACAACAAGCGTAGTAGAACTTCAGCTTCTCGTCTGCGAAACCAAAGCTCGATCCTGGGCTCTCGTTTCCATTCAAACATAACATTTTACATACACTTATAATTAAGTGTTTTTCATTTTTTAACGAAAAATATTCGTTTATTCTTCTAATTCTTGACTTATACTTCAAATTTTAAACGAAAAATAACTAGGCCTTTAGTGCGTTTTTTTAACGTTCAAAATTATTTAAATTAGATAATCAATTAATTGATAACCCCAATTAATATTTTATTCACTTTTGTATGTAAAAATGAATATGTAAATCAAAAAAGAAATTAATGTGTCAATTAGTATGTCATCTCTAAATACTCGAAATATAAGTTAATTGTTAAAAGAAAAATAATTATAAATGTAAATATTTTTTAAAAGAAATTATTAAAAAAATATTTAAATTAAGTTGGCAAATGGTTTCAATCTTATATTACTTTTTTTAAAATAAAAAATGAACGTTCATTCTCCAAATACATGAATTCTAATTGAATTTTTAAGCAGAAAAATGATTACAAATATAAGATAAATGTTTATAAATATTAATTATAATTACCGGCACTAAAAAAACAATTTATTTATCATCTCTAAAAACAACGACATAGAAAACTAAAATAGAATTTATCATAAAATGAAACAAAACCATTTAAAAAATATTGAACAATTGGCAATTAATGATTGTTCTCCAGGGCGACATTAAATAGATCTATTGAGAAATAAGTTTTATTTACATTCAAAAATATTTGCCTTTCGTCGGCAAGTTGGGTAATGTTGCCTATCCATTCAGTAAATGCACAATTGTTTTCTGCTAATTTTATTATGAGGAACGTTTGTTAACATATTTAATAAATTATCTGCTGCTTTCTTTCCATTTTCAATTTAAAACGATTTAGCTGATTTAGAATTAAAAAATTGTCTTGATTGAAATCAAAAATTTTAGATATTTTAATAATTATCTGAATTATACAATCTCTAAAGTTATGTTTAAAAATGTTTTAGTGATTAAAAATTTAACTATAATTCAAGTACCATGCAAATGAACATAATTTTGCATAAAAAATTAGTAACATATTAAATAAAATTAATTGATGTATTAAATTAAAATAAGCTATATCAAAATTAGTAATATATTGCATTAAAATAATAACTCCAAAAATTAGTAATTTACTTAATCAAAATATCTGTAAGTTTTTAGATCAATTAAAATAATCTGTATAGATTTTTTAAGAATCATGTTTATTTTTCTAATTTTTTTCTTTAAAAAAATAAATGAGGAAAATTGTGTGTGTGTGTAAGAAATTCATCAAAAATGTCATCTTTATGAAATTTAATTTAAAAAAACTAGGAAAACAGTTCTTTAAATACTTGAAAATTATACGGAGCCAAATTAAATATGAAGATAATTTTATAATGAATAGTAACAAATAAATATGGACTTTTTAGTATATGCAATAATAATTAATAAACTTAATATTTATGATTTTGAAAAATTGTACATTAATATACTTCACGAAAAATTAACAGATGTCTGTACCTTTATATATGTCAAATATTTAAACGAAATCATTACCAAAAAGTACTGATTAGAATTATTTAAACTTAATATTATCAAAAATTACGTTTTTAATCGAATTAATTTTTATAAACAAATAAACGGCATTCCAATGGTAACAACTTACTTTAGTGCTTTAGCCTTTTTTTCTGACATTACTATGAGAAAAAAATAATTAAACACAATTCAATCAACGGTTGGAGTTGTATTGATAACTTACTTTTTATTTACATTGTTTCTAATGTTTAGCCAAAAGATTTAGTGATAAATAAAACAATCCAAAATTAACTTAAACCTATCAGGATTTAAAAATCAAAATTTCTAACGGCAAAACATTAATAGGTATTTACTTTTTAAAAAATGAATTCAACTTTAAAATAATTAAACTTAGTAATTATCTTTCTAATTTAAATTTAAAAATTTAATTTTCTTACACTTTAACAGGATTTAAAAAATTTGTAATAATAAAAATTCTTAAATTAAAGCAACAAATAAACTCATTAAAAAACTACTAATGAATGTCCAAAAAACTTTTGCAATATAGACGTTTTAATAAAAGAGGGTTTATATTTTCTCTAACTTATTACTCTTTTTCATTACTAAAAATAGGCTTTTTGCTCATTCTAACTGACTCATTAGATGGCACTGAAGCTCTTCAATTATTATTAGGGATGACGAAGCACTTTTACCGGAATGATAGGAAAATGGGCTGATATTGACGTGGGTAAGTTGAAAGGAGTTTGACGTGATTGCTTTGATTTTTATGGATTGTTTGGAGTTTGGTTTACAACTGGTATGTTCCTTTCTCTCTAGTGTTAATGATATATATATATATATATATATATATATATATATATATATATATATATATATATATATATATATATATTTGTGATTGAGTGGTCTTCTATAGTTTGTGTAGTTTATAATTTTTTGTTTGGTTTTCGTTTTGTAGTGAGTGTTTACTCTATTATGATTCTGATTGGATTTGGAAGTAATAATTTTGCTTGGTATAGTACAATTTATTGGCTTTTTTTTTGTGATACTAATTTATCCATTTCTGAGGATTTTCAGGTCCCGAGGGGTGAATATTTTTGAGCGAAAGTCGGCCTTTCATAGAAAAAATCCTTCGTTCGAATCCTTGCCTGAGGGTGACCCTTGAAGTTTTCAAATAATAGCGAAAAAAATCAATAGTAATAAAATAAAACAAAACAGCCTGCTGACCTGCAATGAGACGCGAATTGGCGCTCTCAGTTCGTAGCCTTCTGCCCCTCAGCCAGTCAGACCGCGCCAAGTTCCGTTACAATGTCAAGCCTGTTCATGAAACGTTATCAAATAGTCACCAAAAAAAAGATTTAAAAGTCAAAGATGCATGCTGTTAGATGTTGTTAGAACGGAAATATATTGCCTCCTAAAACTTTTGCCAACTAAAATAACTGTACCAATTTTTTTTATTCCAAACCTTTTCGTTTCTCATATTCAGAGTCTATCTAATGGAAACAAAAACCTTCCGAAAGAGTGTCGCCGGTGGACGGATGGAGCCCTTCAAAATGTATGGATTACGCTTTCTTCCGAAGGAAAAATTCAGTTGTCGGAACCACTACGAGAGAAAGTGACAAAAGGAAAATGCTTCTCAAATTCGTATATTTTACCGTTGCCATTCAAGGCAAGAACGAAACAGGGCAATTCTCGCAGCGCGGACTGGCTTCGGCATCATTCTTCGTCGGCATCCGATAAACTGAATAGCCGGGAAGGATCGATCGGAGTAGGGTGAGTGGACCGCCATTATTATACTGATCGGAGAGTAAACTGGACGCTCGCTGGGGAGATCGAAATTTAGCATATCATGTGTCTCGTTCCGCATCCCTTGGAGTTGGCGTCCGAGGCAGGTGTCGTTCCTCCTCTTCTCCAGTTTCGTTACGGATGCGCGAGAGCGTCGGGCTTTCGACTGACGCAGTGTGAGGGCGAAGAAGTGCGAAAACGCGTTGCTCTCAGCTGGTTCGTATTATTGGGTAGCTTTTTGCATATGTTTCCGCCCACCAATAAAAATGGCAGCTTTCGTTAAGTAATTTTCTTTTTTATTCTCGATGTATAGACTCTTTGTGCTCCAACGATCATACCACAAGACTTACGAACATAAGTCAGTACACAATTGATGATAGACGAAATTTCAAATCTGAAGCACGCAGGCACAGATGCGGAGAATAATGGTGGAAAAAAAGAAAATTAACTGATACAAACAAAAAATGAAACAAAATTGCTCACATACTAACGGAAACATGCAGCAAATGATATAATACAATTGAAGAAGCACGATCAAATAAAAATCAAATATTCAAAATACAAATATCTGTAGGCAAATGCACAGAAATAAAATCAAAATTATACTGGGAAAATAGCATTAATGTATGTACAAAAGAAGAAGAAAAAGGACTTAGTCTGTAAAAAGGCCAAGCTCTATTGTTCTTTAGAAGGCAACTCCAGAGTTTACGTCTTTCGGGAATAAATTTGTCAAATCAAATATCAAATGCTTTGCATCCTGGACTGCACCACTGTAACATGAACAGTCGGCGACCAATTGAAGCGTTTTAAACATGTTTTAAAGTTTCCATGGACAGTCAGTAAGAACATTGCGATAATACGTCATGAAGTGAATCAAGAGATCTTTATACACTAACATATAAACGAATAATCAATAAATGAATGACAAAATTTCAAACTTCTGGTCTGGAAAACACTAGCTAGCAATGTTTTGAATGACGTTCATCAGTTTTGTCTTCGTTTGGATAGATCGAATGAGCCCTTTTATTTTATGCTCAGTAATTTACACATCATCTAATTAGGAAAGAGAGTTTTAAGCATAAAACATTATATAATAATCAATAAATGCAAACGTAAAAAATCTGCTTTAAATTAATGTCTAAATGAAATGTTATTTTTACTACAATATTGGCAGAAATAAACGGATGAAATGCTCGGAGAAGAGATAAAAATTGATTTTCATTTCAATAAAATAATAAAAAAAATCCTTCTTACAAATTCTGTTAATAATAAATTTTGGAAAGTATATTACAATTACAGAAAATTATACGAAAATGAAATCGATGCTTTTGAGCTGTGCAATTCCGAAATTGTATAATGATGGAAAAATAGTTTTGAGGTAAGGTTATCTTAATGTATCGAGAGAAGAATAAATATTTGCATACATCTTTATTTAAAAATATAATAAATAAACAGCAGCAGACGAGTTAAAATCCCGGTTGACTTTCCCTTGTTGCATGTGGAAACAAAGAACGGTTGCTCGAAAAATGAGTGGAAAACTCTAAAGGTGGATTTAGTAATTCGCTTTTTCATTTCACACGAGGATTTTTGTTTTGTTTTGTTTTGTTTTTCCATCGTTTTATGTCACCAGTCAAATGGTATATGTGTTAAAGGCTAAAATTAGTAAAGTGAACAGCAAAATAAAAAATAATACGTAAGGATTCAAATACCGTTTTTCACGTTAAATGAGGAGCGCTTTCTAATGGGAATAAATCTGAAATTAATCCGGCATTTCTCTAAAAAGTTCTTAACAGAGTGTGAAGAAATTGCCAGTGTGAGGGGCTCTTCGGGTCTGATTTCTCAAACAAAGGCGTATCTACATAAAATAACGGCCATGGCAAATATAAAAGTAACACTCCCCTGGTCTCTTTTAAAAAAATGAAAACTGAAACCTTCACGGAACAGATGCGCTCCGCCGATCATTCCCGTGTATAAACCATGCCCTCTCGAATAAAAATAAAATTAAGTTAGTTAAAATTTGTCTTCTTATCTGTTTAACATCTGCAGAAGATATGTTACACACACACCTATAAATGTATATGAATTTTATTTAATATTAATTAACTGCTCAATTTTTATCTTAATTCAGCTCATATTAAAGTCATTCTAAAATAATTTCATATTTCCTGATCTCCTTCCACTTTCTCTATTTAATTAAATCAACTGAAGCTTTATAAAAATGCTGCGTCATCGGTTCCACGGGCCGAGTGATCGCTGATCTAAACAGGTAGGTAGGTATGTGGGATTTAATGGCACAAGGGCCAAGTTTGGCCATGCTGCGCCAAACGTTTGTTTAATAGACCATTGATACTAAAATACTCAATATTTTTAAAAAGTTTTCCAGAAATTAAAAAAAAAGATTTATAAAAATTCAATTATAAAATATTTAAGAGATTTAAGCATGGTTTTTAAAATCGAGTAAAAGTCTCAGAAGAAACATTGTGACAAAACAACAGCAAGCACATCGGAGTGTGCTCAAAAAACACTTTGAAATGAGAAATGATGAAAAAAACAAAAACAAAAGACAAATGCAATAAATGGAATCCAATGTAAAACAAAAATTCTCCTGCTCTGCAAAAGGAGATTGCAGAGGGAAAAAATGCATTTCTTTTTATACTTGGTAGGGATGATATATTTAAATTGTGGTTTCTTTTCCCTAATGGAAGGAGGTGGAGTACAGACATCGTCAGACGTCTCTTCGAGTTCCTCACTCATTTTATACTCCAACATGTCTTCTGAAGAACTTGAGATAGTAATTTCTGTGTCGATTTCCGGGTGCAAGACAGATGTATCTTCTAATGTGGAGCCGTTCAAATGTTCAAAATCAGGGTTTTTCTCAATTTTTCTTTCTGTAGCAAAAGATTTGGCATCTTGCACTGTAGCAGAATTTGATATTTGACGGGGTGAAGTTTTCCAGAATTTGGAAAATAATTCTTTTCCTGTATGGGACGTAGGAGAAACTCGTGGAGACGATTTGTTTTGTTTTGATTTTATTTTTGTGTCCTTTTTTTTTCTTCTTTTTTTCACTTGTTGGAAGCGAGTAAGATTTTGGGAAGCAGAAGCACGTTCTGAAACTTTCAGACAGGACATTTTTTCAGCACTTACTTTGGGCAAATATGCTGTTAAAAATGATTCCGAATATCTGGGGCAAATTTCAGTTGGAACGTAAGACATTTTAAAGGCAGAGGAATCAGTTGGCAGATTAAATGAAATCACTTGCGTACTTTTAGTTTCACAGATATTCTTAGTAGCATCTGCGTAAGTCAATCCAGAAGTGGTTGAACGTGCTTTAACATTTTGCTTAGCTTGAATATAAGATATGCCTTTGGACACTTTTTCAGAGACTACTTCCTTTTCAAAATGCCATGAAGGACATAAGCGAGAAAAGGAAGTGTGTTTCCCTTTACAATTAACACACTTTTCCGGTGCGGTACATTCTAAACTTTCATGCCCACTTTCGGCACAACGGGCGCATGTAAGAGACCCGCGGCACGAGGCTTTGGAATGTCCAAACCTCTGGCATTTAAAACATCGCAAAGGGTTTGGAATGTACGGCCTAACTGGTAAATTCATATATCCAGCTTTAATAAAACCAGGCAATTTTGATGAGTGAAAAGTAAGAATGAGATGTTTCGTACCGTGTAATTGTCCATCCTTCCGTATCGAGATACGTCGAACGTTAGTAACTCCTTGGTTGTTCAAATCGGTGGTAATTTCTTCAACTGGTGTATTAAACAGCTCTCCGCACGAGATAACTCCTTTGGAAAAATTCAGAGTTCGATGTGGATTTACTGATACTGGAATGTTTCCAATGGATTTTATTTTCGCTATCTGTTGTGCTTGTTTTTCAGAAGAGACTTCAATAAGCAAATCCCCAGAGCGTAATTTCCGAATTGAATGTACTGAACCTAATTGACCAGATATGCCTTTTTCTACTAAAAAAGGGGAAACTGAATGAAATGTCTGATTGACAGATGATATCTTTATAACAAAAAAAGTGTCGAAATGCTTTTGAGAGGAAGAATTCTGTTCAAGATGATGCCCACTGAAGGGAGATTTCTTTTTCTTAACCATGCAAGAAAACTAAAGAAATTCGGGACCCGACGGCACCACCCACCACGGAGCCCTACAAGGGAAAGCAGCCACCGGCTCTGGGAGTCCCCAGCCTCGGCACTTACTTTGGCACTAGCCAGGACCTATACGCTCAGAGTAATCTCCAGAAACGTTGACCACCCTTAACGCCAAGCTCCAGAGATTGACCCTTTCGCTTGATCCCTAGCAAAATAATCACACTGTTAGCTTACCAGCCGAATTGATGCACAGGGGATCAACAGTACACCACCCGTCTAATGGGTTGCCACGCACGGCCAACACGTGGGGTTTCTGGCTGTCCATGAGAAGTAAGAAGCAAACAGAGTGGCGACAGCTTCTCATGGAGAGCTCCCTCGCTTGCCGTCGAGGGATAGAAAGACAAAGCAGACAGCAGAAAGTGTAGGAGAGAATACATAATAAAGGGAGTAAAGATCCCTGGGACGCTGATCTAAACAGATTCTTCTAAAGAATCCCTGCGTTTCTCTTGTCAGTATCAACACGTGTGTCCAACAGAATTCCTGTCAGAATTGACACGTTTAAGATTTATGAAAATCTCATGGTATATAAGACCAGGGAGAAATAATTTATTTCCTTCTTGTCTTTTTTTTTTTTTTTGCCGCGTTGCTTGTACATGATGATGAAGATTCTCGAGAGGGAATAAAATGAACTTAAAAATTCAACCTGTCTTCTCCCTGATTTCGAGAATAAGACCTATATTGTTGTTTCATTACGAAGTTAAAATAATTATCTCACTTCTAAAAAAAATAGTGAACTATCTATAAATTCAGTTTATTTGTGGAATTTGTGCTCATAAATACTTATTCAAGTATTAGAGTTTATATTAATTTGCAGTAACTAAACATTTATTTTATTTGAATAAAGAAAGAGCGTATCCTGTCGTTTTGTTTTGCATGATTTTTTAAAATTATAATATTAAATATTAGAAAAGATAATAACTAAACGGAATTTCAAAAAAGATTTGTAAATAAAAACCCATTATCAATCTTTAAAGAAAATCTAATGCCTTGATGCATTTTTAATCCGTTTTACAAACAGATATCAATTTAATTCCAGAAACTTAAATTTAAATACAGATCTTTAAAACCAAAATTGAGATAATTTTTATTTGTAAAATACAAATGATAAGCTAGGTTTTAATGTTTTAAATTCTTTAAATGACTAAAAGGTCGAAGTGTTTAAAAATTGAGCATAATCTCAAGAATATATTTTAAAAAAGAAATAAAGTAATTTTTATAAAAACTAGAACCAGTAGTTGATAATAAAGATGTTAAACCTTTTATTTTAAATTCTTTTTTATTTTAATATTAAATTAAAGATTTAAATAAAGTAACTTTCACAAGAATCTATTGCGAACGTATTTCAGTATTGTGCTGTTTTATAAAAGTTTAATGGGAATAGAATTTCGACCTTCTGAAATTATTTAAAACTGAGCTCGATTTCACTTTTATCATATTTTACCAAATATTTCTTCCAGTTTTTTATTTATATTATGGTGATGTATCAACTTTTTTAAAATTAATTAAAGAATATCAAAATTTGATTAATTTAAGAATGCTGGAAAAGAAATTAGTGAACCGGATTTAAATAATGGTAAGAATTTTAAAATTTCCAAATGAATGAAATATGTCAAACTATTATAAAACTTCATTTTTACTTTTTAAGGGTTTTCTTTTAGTTTTGGGTTTAAGAGTTAAAAATACTTTCTAAAAAATGTGATCAATTTACACTACAATTTCTAACTCTCTGCTGGTAGTTATTAAGGAACTCTTACTGTTTCGTTTCGTTTAGTTATATCAACTTCCCGTTGTAAAGCAACACTAGGGTTATTTTAGGACTGACCACGTAATTTTAAACAGCAGTCAGATGACGAGGACAACATCTGAGGTGGTACCCCCCTCTCCGCTCCACGCCAGCGAGAGACATTTGGCCCTTATGGATTTAACGCGCAACACTCCCCCCCCCCCCCCTTACACGACTGTTCTTCAGTGGAATCGGGCCTCAAATCGGAAACAGTACGACTCACAAGCCGAGATCGTACCACCAAACCAACCCGGCCGAAGGAACTTACTGTCACTACCCCACTCTCGTTGCATCTCTGTTCCCAGCATTTCCACTGCTAGGAATAAAAATCTTATACTATAATACGTGGAATGGTTGTCAAGTCGAAAATCGCCCCAGAATTAATAAACTCCGGTAAACTTGGGGGTCTGAGGTTTTTGGCCACGAGGAATCGATTGGCGCCGGTTTTGAAGCGCTACGGTTGAGCAGTTCGGAGTTACAGACAGGATATTTTCAACCTTTATTAGTTCGCCATAATGGCTACTTAAATTTTCGAGTGGTAACGTGCTGCCATCTATAGCCAATTTGCCATCTATATCAATATTCATATATATATATATATATATATATATATATATATATATGAAT
>JAOUZG010038029.1:1396700-1414157 GCA_026289955.1 Argiope argentata | reverse complement strand
TATGTTTAATGCGCAATAATAATTTATTTTTTTAAATTTGAGTTTTTGTCAATCTGATGGCAACATATTAATAAGATAATTTTTTCCCTTTTACTCGTAACGCATGCTTGGAGCTTAAGTTTTAATTTTATCTTATACTATAATACGAGGAATGGTTGCCAAGTCGAAAATCGCCCCACATATCACAATTGAAAATTTAAATATTCGAGTTAGGTTCGATACCTGTTTTCTCTGAGCGGAGCTCGGTCACCCGCTGGTATTTAAAAAATGGAAGAAAAAAATGTTGTTTTGGCCAGGATCAAGTTCCTGTTTAAAGTTATTGTTTTAGGACAAGTTGGAGCCAGTTCCAAAGGAATCGGTCACTTTGAACAGCAGAAAGATTATGATAAATATACCGAATCGGCTGGCATTTCTCCCAGCTCTCACACACTCCTGGACGAAGGACGAATTTTGCAGTCTTTAATTCCAAGGACACGGCAGAATTCCAGCAAAATCGGATTTCATATATCCCGAAGAGGAAACTTAGGATAGCACCATCTGCATAAAACCTTTAAATACCTCTAAAATTAAAAAAAAAAGATATTTATTATTTTTATCAGCATTAGTATTAGTTTAAAGGAAAAAAAATCAGATATTATGAGAAATTTGCCCTGATTCCATGCCCTGAATTTATGTTAACAATTGCTTTTCCCCCTATCATTTATTAAAAAATGGTCTGCAAATACTTGAAGAGGGAAAATAATTTATTTCTTGTTCACAAATTCCAACCGCTGCCACGATATGAGTAGATTTTTAAGGAGCAAAATAATACAGCAACGATGCAAAAGCGTATCTGACCTGCGCAGGATGTTTCACTTTTCTCTGTTTGATTCCATCAACTATTATCCATTAGCGTTATTGTTTTCTCTTACTTTAGCTATCATTATTCTTCCGAGTGCGTCATTGAACTGGCTCGGTGATGGTGCTGCAGGGTTCACGAAGTATTGCTTCAACTTTAACCAACTGTTCATTTAAAAACAGAAACTTTTTAAACTTGAAATAATAAAAAAATCACCAAAATATTTTAGTATTATGAAAGAATTCTGAAGCAAAAGTTGAAAACTTGCAGATTTTAAAGGGATGAATAGTTGCTTTCTGTTGTTGTCACTGCTTACGGCACTTGCCACAGACAAGCCGAGTTTTAACCGATTTTTTTGTTAGTTTGTTTTCAAGAGGCTGTTCTTGGTCTCATCTAGGGTCGAGATTACGTCTTAGCTACTCACGCGTCGCAGACCTTTCCACGGGGCGGACTTCATTCGAATATTTCATTCACAGATCGTAATTTAAATCTGAATCAAAGAACTAACACCTTTGATTTAATAACCCCAGCGTACTGTCCCGATTTGGAGGACTTTGTGGCTACGGTATATTTATACGTGCACCAGCCACCATATGTACGGGCGACAGGGTTCGAATTTGCAAGCCAAAGGATGCGAATCCAACGCCTTTATATTGAAAAGTATTATAATAGTCGGCGAATAGGTTTTGGGTAGGAAATTTCTTTGTAATTCGCTTAAAAGACAAAGAAAGTGGAAAATAACCTTTCCAGAAGAAAGGGGCCAAATTCTACTTCTCATAAAATATTCTGACTCTGATGCGTTGAAAACTATTTTGCTTTGCGCAATATCACTTCAAAAGTTGCACTCTATAAAAGTGCATTTCGGAATGGATAATAAATATTCCACACGTTGAGTTATCCGATAAAAAAAATCCTTTTCTATTACGCAAATCTGTATTCTTCTGCTTAGTACATATCAAGCACTACTGCCAAGCATTTAAACTTTGATCAGATTGTGGTCTGGTTGGCTGAAATTCCCATTTGATTTTGTTAACACCCAATACGTTGTATAAATAATAAATAAATTTTAACCCTACATTCTGCCATTAAAGCAACTCATATTGGAATATTACTTATAATGACCTTCGACAATCAGCTAAGTATAATAATAAAGGAAAGGGGATTTCGTTGTTTGATTTATTAATGTTTCGTATTTACTAAATGTCTGACGCGACGCACTGTACGAACGTGAAGCTTCAGAAAAGGATCGAAATCGATAAAAACTGGAGTTGGTCACCTAAACTCGCATGAAATAAGATCCATATAAATGAATGTTTGAGAAAAAAGGAAGAAATATCATTTGAAATGAAGGGCCGTCAAGTGACCAAGCAAGAAAACATTCCTGTAGAAACTGTTTCAGAAAGGAACGGAATGGCATACTCATTGAAATTTCAGGAAATTAAAACTTTTACCGATTTCGATATTTTCTATATGAATACATCGTAAAAGGGAAAAAAATAATAAAGTTGATAATTACTTAAAAATGCACATCCTCTTTTAGTGCATTAACCCTTTGCAGTCCGAAAAATAATTAGATGCAAAATTATTCACCTAATACAAATATTTGTTAATTGCTACGAAAAATGAATATACTGTTACGTTTTTTTTTAACGTAGCGGGTTCGGATTGAATGGACTTTAGTTGAGGACAGCACAAACAAATTTATTTACAGCTATTTACAGGATAATTGATAAAGTAAATTTCAGATAAACACAATCCAGCAATATCAGTCACTTACAGCGTAAATACAAGTCTTACGCACAATAAACACCGTTTGCAAAACAGCTATAGTATAGCACAGCAACAGTAAACCACAGCGAGCTCAATAACACAGCGTTAACAGCAAACGCAAACGCAGCTCACAAATACTTTAATCCAGCGAGACGCTTTTTATTTCAGAGCAAACTCACAACTAACTCGATCAAATCACTATAGCAACTAACTAACTAACGCCGGCTACTCGTCCTTATATAGCCGAGAAGCGCGTGCACCTGAGTCTCGTGAAAATTCTCAAAACATCGCGCACAATCTACCGGCTACTAGATTATTCCTTTCGCCAAACCAATCAAGCTGGCGCGAGGCTCCTCGCCAAACGTGGCCAACCTTGGCGAGTTTTCGTGCCGCCCGCCCGCTTGTAACATTGCCCCCTCCTCAAGGACTGCACGTCCCGGGCAGTACAGACCCCGAGCAGAAGGCACTCAAAAGTAACAATTCCATACACACAAAATTACAGACATAATCATTGAAAAAGAATTAACATAAAGAACACTATTTACAAATATACAGGTCATATTTACATAAATAAGGAAACCATGGTTTCAACTAAGTATTTTACAAGTCACCATAATAAGGGGCTAGCCGGTCGTAATGTACTACTCTTGGTTTTGAGTTCGGTGACTTCCTTATTCGAACCACGACGTCATTCAGTCGTTTCAGGCCTGTATAAGGGTCTTCCCAGGAAGACTGCAGCTTCGGAGAGAGTCCCTTTCGTCGAATCGGGTTCCAGAACCATACCTTGTCACCTTCCTTGAATTCATGTCCGGTGGCTCTCGTGTCGTACCTGGTCTTCATCTTCTCCGTCGCTATGTTGATCCGATCTCGGGCAAATCTGTGTACGTCTTCTAAACGGGCCTGGAGGTCTTGAACATAATCCACAGGCGAAGGAGGCGTATCCGGTGGACACCCGAACTGAGGATCACAGGGCAATTGGAGTTCTTTTCTATTTCCATTGTCCGTCTGAGGAAGAGGTCTCAAGATGTCAGAGGCCTGTCTTTCAAATGGTGCGCCTACATTATCCCGCTGTAACGTATCACGACTGTGTGTTTTCGGTCCTTTACGGGCGTTACAGTCATCACATGTTCTGCACCATTCTCGAACATCCTCTTTCATGTTGTTCCAATAGAAACGCTCCCGGACATTACGAGTTGTCTTCATGACTCCGAAATGGCCTCCTACAGGACTGCTGTGTAACTCCTTCAGAACTTGGTTTATCCTCGATCGGGGAAGTACAAGTTGCCACTTAACTGACTTCCCATCTTCGGACTCCCATTTTCTATACAATATGCCGTTTCTAATTTCGAGTGAATTCCAGAGAGCCCAATAACGTTTAGTTCCAGTACTGAGACATGAAATGTCCTGCCAGTCAGGTCTTGAATTGTTTGATTCCATAAATTCCATAATCGGTTTAATGTCAGGATCATTTATTTGTTCTTTACGAACCTCTTCATCACTCCAGGGATCAGATTGAGGTGGGACGGCTTCTGCGATCTGACGCGCAGTTGATGTATCAATCCCATGTTTCTTTTCCGCCGAGGAGCAGTTGCGACAACCCTCGGAGCAGGGCTTTCTTGATAAGGTATCTTCATTTCCTCTTCCAGATCCCAAATGGAAAAGAGTCACGACTTCTGATGTGGAGTGCAGGGAATTATTTTTGAAGTCGATTACAAAATCATACTTCTTCAGAAAGTCCATACCAAGTATGAAATCATCTGTAATTTCCGCTACGTAGACGACATGGTCATAAGTAGCATTTCCAAATCTAATTTCAATATTTATTTTCCCGATAATTTGGATTCTATCACCAGTGACCGTTTCCAGGGTGACGCAGGACGGTGTCCAGAGAATTTTCCTTCCGAGTTGTTCGGCAACATCCCTACGCATGATGGTCACGTTGGCTCCTGTGCCAACGACCATTCGACAGGGAATTCCATTGACGAAGGCTTCAACAAATACGCCATTTTCGCCGCCGCCTCTGGACGATATCTGTAAAACTCTCAAACAGTTTTCCGGGTTGTTTCTAGAAGCGTCTTTAACCCGTTTATCTAAGCGGACTGGACAGTTCCTTCGAACATGGCCCTCGTCGCCGCATTTCCAACATTTCGTTGATCTCTGGCCATGTTTGTTGGACCTTTCAACTCTTTTCCGGATAAACTGGAAAATTGTTTTCAGCATTTCGAATAGATTTTGCAACGAAGGATCCGATGCATCTTGAACCGTAGCACGTCTCACTGAGTGGAGATCCCTCCGTGAAGCTTGCTGAGCTGCTTCAAATTTCATTGAGTAAACCAAAGCTGATTTCAAGTCCTCCAATTCAGCCATTCGCAGAGACTTTTGTATCTCTGGATCCCTCACGCCGTCTATGAAATACTGCAGGGCCAGTGTTTCCCGTACCTCGGCAGGACAGTCGGAGAAGGCAAGATGGGAGAGCCTCTCAACATCTGCTGCAAGCTCTTGCAGGCTTTCATTCGATCGTTGTTGCCGGGTCTTTAACTGAAGACGGCTATAGTCCTAGGCACTTTTCTCCGAAGCGCAACTCCAGAGCGTTTGAAAGAGCTTCAAATTCCAGATGTTGATCTTTAGGAACAGTCCTCAAAATATCAGCAGCTTCTGCCCGTAGTGATGCAGCCAGTTGACGAGCCTTCATGACTGGATCCCAACCATTGGCTTCTGCGACGATGGAGAATTGAGTCTTGTAGACTTGCCAAGATGTTTTTCCGTCGTACGTGGAAACTTTAATACTTGCCTTGGGAATAATAGGCACAGATGGAGCTATATCAGGCTCTCGAACATTCGGGGATTGGTTTTCAGGTTTTATCTGTACAACTTCCACTTTCTTTAATCTTTCATCCATTTTTTTAAATTTCTCTTCAAAACTCTGCTGGATATTCTGAATCTTTGTATCGTTCTCTTGAACCTTTTCCGCCAAAGCATCCACTTTGGTGTTGATTGCTTCAACAATATGAGCTTGACCTTGTTCCATCTTCTTCTCCGTCTTCTCTTAGCCTTGTTCAATCCCTTGTTCTATCTTCTCCATCTTCTCTTGCCCTTGTTCTATCTTCTTCGCCATCTTCTCTTGCCCTTCTTTCATTTCTTTAATGAAAGCAAAAAGCTGTTCAAATTTTGCTTTATCTGCTTCCTCCATCGCTCTAGTCTTCACCATTCAATCCCACTTCTGACACCAGTTGTTACGTTTTTTTTTAACGTAGCGGGTTCGGATTGAATGGACTTTAGTTGAGGACAGCACAAACAAATTTATTTACAGCTATTTACAGTTATTTACAGGATAATTGATAAAGTAAATTTCAGATAAACACAATCCAGCAATATCAGTCACTTACAGCGTAAATACAAGTCTTACGCACAATAAACACCGTTTGCAAAACAGCTATCGTATAGCACAGCAACAGTAAATCACAGCGAGCTCAATAACACAGCGTTAACAGCAAACGCAAACGCAGCTCACAAATCCTTTAATCCAGCGAGACGCTTTTTATTTCAGAGCAAACTCACAACTAACTCGATCAAATCACTATAGCAACTAACTAACTCACGCCGGCTACTCGTCCTTATATAGCCGAGAAGCGCGTGCACCTGAGTCTCGTGAAAATTCTCAAAACATCGCGCACAATCTAGCGGCTACTAGATTATTCCTTTCGCCAAACCAATCAAGCTGGAGCGAGGCTCCTCGCCAAACGTGGCCAACTTTGGCGAGTTTTCGTGCCGCACGCCCGTTTGTAACAATACATAATTCTTTCAAATCGAATTACTTTGAAAAAAAATCTACATCTCTTAACCATTATTTAGGTGTTTTTAACAATTAAATCTGAAAAATAAATAAATAAAACTTCAAAATGATGCACAGTCTTGAATGTCGCGTCACACTCGAAATCGGACTGCAAAGGGTTAAGAATGAGAGGTTTTCGCTTTTAAAGCTTTCATTTATTATTCAATATTTTATATACTATGAACTCACTCTTTAAACGAATGCTTTCTCGAAATCACAGTGAGAGTCGCACGAAAACAAAATTGAGATTTAAATAGTCTATTAACTGATAATCTGTGCATAATATAAAATGAAGTCTCCTGAAAGTGTCTGTATGTCAGAACCACAAAAACTCGAGATATGGTGAATGGATATTGGAGATATTTATACCATTTTGTAGAGCATTTATTGGAAAAGATTTTAGTGCATGAAAATCATATCAAAATAAAAAGAGGAGTTTTATAAGTGCGATTTTAACTTATCCACGCATGCGCGAAAGCCTTAAATCTCGCATGTGAAAAAAGCAAGAGCTATGGTATGCATATGAGTAATATTTCTTTGTTTAAGTCTGATTTTTAACAGCGATTCAAATCTTATAATGTCGAAAAGAATTAAATTCAATCTCGAAATGATCGCCTGTGTTTTGTCTACGAACATATCTTTTTACCTTTGTAACAGTTTAAATATTTCTGAATATGAAATGCAAAAAACCGTTTTGTAACTATTTTTATCACTTCTAAATATATTTTCATGTTTGTTTGATGTCGCGTAACATGCCCATTTCATATCTGTTGAAGATTATACTTAAGTTTGAAGCTAATTTTCCTTCTTGGATGCTATGCCATGGGCAAGGCCGTGCGGGTACTTCTAATTAAACTATAAAAAATTTGAAATAGCATCGTGTCTTAGAAAGGACACACAGCATCTCGACGTTTCAAAACTCGGGCACACATGGAAGCGAATGAAAAAACGGAATAATGAGAGTGGGATCTAATTGTAGGAATTGAAAAAAGAAACGAAAAATGTGAAAAGAGCATTCCAAATATATTAAAAAGTAAGAAAACGGCATTTTCTTCAAATTTGGGCAAATGTTTCAAAACTGAAATAAATTTTGGCTTTAAATTAGCAGAAAATATCATTTCATGATGATATTTCAGCATGTTGGGAATGAAGCTCATGCAGGTTACCATTTAGAAAAACTAAAGGCAATTCGGACCTTGTTCCCACGGCATGTTAATGTTACATTCACCAGTTTCAGCGTCGTCTGATTTAATGGCTTTCGCTGTTACATTCAGTGGGTCATAATTTTTGTCCCTATCTCTTACAAAAAAAAAAAAAAAAAAAAAATACCAAG
This sequence comes from Argiope argentata, assembly GCA_026289955.1. NCBI lineage: Eukaryota > Metazoa > Arthropoda > Arachnida > Araneae > Araneidae > Argiope > Argiope argentata. The sequence goes on along the minus strand of JAOUZG010038029.1, from coordinate 1,406,384 downwards.
CTAAAAAAGAAGCATTATCATTTTATCTATGGTGAAAGGGAAATTATTGTTTAAAACTTGAACTACAAAGAAAAAATTTTTCTTTTAAATTGTCAAGAGTAGATAGGAGTTGAAAGTTTGATGAAAGCGGAAATATGAGAATTTCATTGCAAGCATAAAAAGCATTTTCTTTTTTTACATAAATTTGGCTTTGAAGTTATTATCTTTTTATTTAAACGAAAGCAATATTTGCACGGAAAAAAACTAGTAATATTAGAAAACAACTCGTCCCTTCCCAGATTATAAAGGAGTTTAAAAATGAATTCTGCTCAACGACAAACTTTAAAATTATGGAGAAAAATAAGAATGCACATTAATTTTTAGTTGATTAAAAATATAATTAAAACTTTGAAAAATCATATTTTGGCAAGCATCTGCCCTCTTCAAGAAGTTAGGTTACAAATGGAATGACTCCAAATCCAAAGATCTGCCTTCCAATTGCAATGTGGACGATTTTTATATCATAAATCTCGAATGGCGCCATTTACGAATAAAAGGACACCCTACGAACCTTTTTAAAAAAAAGGACTTCGAGTCGGAATGAAGATGCGACACACTTTCGGCAGGGGCGGGCGTCGCGGCCAATTAGCATGCAAACTAGCTGGGGGTCGGGTCGCCAAGCTCCGCTAAGTCTTGGCGCGTGGCAGCTTCCCAATCTCTGGCGGTGACAGTTTCAATTGCGGTGCGACCACCTTGCGCTGACAGGCGCCATTGAGAGGGGGCTCGATTGGAAATTACATTAGGCCACTTGGGCTCGAGCGACGCTCGAATTTAGATGAACCTGCGGCCTCCGGATTAATAAAAAGCCCGCTCTATTAATGTCATCCATAAAGCACTCGCAACAGATTGCCGCCCGCCCCTCTCGGGCGCCCCCTGAGCACCTCGCCCGGGGGATGCCGGCTCTCTTATTTTTTCTTTCTTTATTCGTGCGTTCTTCGATCATTTTACATCTATATATCCTGTTTCTCTCCTTAAAGGTTGCGTTATTTAGAGGTTTTGAATGGAATGCGTTCTGAAAGGGAGAGGGAAATATCCTTTCGAGAAAACGGTGGGAGCACCTTTGGAATAGGTTGGTCTTTGGGGGGGGCGAAAGGAAAATATTTTTGAATTCATTTAAATTCCAAATTCGAATGACTGATCCTCCGTATTTTTTACGCATTTTTTCCTATCGTGAGACTATCCGATAGAGAGTGATCCACATGCGATATGTTCACGATTTCCAAATTTTTTAAAGTTAATGAAAGAAATACATTTAGTGCATTTTAACTCGATGCTGTTTAGAGGTCGAGTGTTATCTCTCTACTGCTTCGGCTGACGTTTAAGATTCAAGGATTAATCGAAGCCTTCTTTGAGGTATATCTGATGATGCAGATTGTCTGTGAGACTTAGAGCTGCCATACCTGATATGCAATGGAAGGATTTTCAAATTTTCGTTTAGATTTTTGATTAAAAAGGAATCAAAATATAATTTTAAAAATGTTTTTGGGCAGAGCTTTTTTCAACTCTAAAAAAAATCAACATTTCAGAGACTCCTTTTATTTCAGCGTAATTTTTCTTGTAATTTTATGCTTGTAAATATGTTTTGTAACAATATTTTTGATTGGGTTATTTACTGAATTTTTAATTATGCGTATTGTAAAGGTGTTGATACTTTTTTAGTGTGCACATTGTTGTGACTACATATTTAAAAATACATTTTAATAATAAAATCAAAACAGACGAATCAAGATCAAGACAATGATTTTCATAATAGTGATCTCGATGATTTTAAATGCGAGTTTTGTATCACTGCTTTAATGGTGAAAAATAGACGAATCATGCTTAAAATTTTACTATGGTGCAAAGTTCCAAAAAAGAGACGCGAATTGTTTTTTTTTAAAATTATTATTATATATCATATAAGAATAAAAGTGGAAATTTCCCAATTACGTCTAAGAACTTTAGAATGATTTTAAAGATTATCCAGAACATTTATAATTTTGTAGAAGCAAAAAAAGCTTTAATTTTAAATTAAAAACACCTAGAAATGAGCTGATAAAGTAACGATCAGAAATTTTCTGTCACCGATAAAAATCAATAGGATTGTTCTTTGAGTATATCAATATAATAACTTTTTTAAAAACATGGAAATAAATTCTTAAAGAGCTCTTCTTAATCCTACTATTTTTCAGTCAAAATTTTGCTGAATTAAGGTCTGTATGGATAAGGTTAATTTTTTTACGAAATTAAATTGGAAAGTTATATGTCTATCCTCATATTTAAAAATTCACACAATAATGCAAAAATAGCTTGTATCCTTAAAAATGTTTTATATTTCAACTAAACAACTTGTACATATTTGACCAGCATGAATAGTTTACGGAGGTGCATTAATATCACATAATATGCAATGACTTAAAGAAACTATTACTCTACATACTAATATAAGTAATTACTTTTAAAACGTCTTTTTTTTACTCCAATCCCCCTTTTAAACTAAAGAATCTTATTCTTCAAACATAATAAGTGTGGTACACATTCTTTGCTTGACTTTGCGTTCATTTTATGAACAAACGTGAGTTGAGTCAGAAACTGCCCTTTTTTTGCAGGTGACTGGTGTGTAGCGCAATAGTTGTGTAATATGCAGAGGTGCTGTGCTTCTGCAGAGGTGCCTTCGATCGTCCACCAACTTAAGCTTATTCTATATCCGGCTTTTTCATTTAAACTTTTTTTAGCACCAAAATGTTGTATTACTATTATCTTTATTTAAATATATGAATGCATCTAAATGTTTCTATCCTTTTCTACTTCTTTAATTTTTTAACACTTTTTGTTCTTTCTACTTTTAAAGTATTTTTTTCCCTTTGACTTTTGTTTTTTTTTTAGTTGTGTTCACTCTTAAAACCCCTTTTGTTATAAGCCTTTTTAGTTTCTGATCCTTCGTCTCCCTTCTCCCTCCCGGCGGATTAATAACTGAGCTGCCCATTGGAAACCCGAGCTCAATGGCAATTTACTATGATGGTTGAAGGAGAAATAAAACGCTCTTTTCATTTATAGATTAAAAATCTTATTGCAAATTTTTGTAAATATTTTAATTTATTTCTTTTCTTTTTTTCACTTTTTATATCATTTTGTTTTGTAAACAGCATTTATTAATACCTTACAGTTTGCCCATTTTCTGCTCTTATCTTGTGGCCCTTTTTGTCACGTTCATCAGTTCTTCAATATTCTTGTTATTAATGTATTTCAATCAAACTGAAATTTTGCCTCACATGGGAACAGTTCAGACTCACTACTGATCCCTCTTCCTTAAATTCTTAATAATAAACAGCTGGAATTTGACCCGGGTGAAGTCACAAGAATCACGGTTACTCTCACAACATGGGAATTGGTTTCCATATTCGTGACACTACTTAAGTAATCTTACGGTTGCATTTTAAATGATTATAAAGTGGCGTCTTAAATAATCATAAAGTAAAATTGTAAACAATCATAAGTTATTTCAAATAATTATAATGTTACATAGTAAATAATCGGAAGATTATATTTGCAAGGGCACGAGTGGTGTTGTGCTATGTATAAAGATGCACTTCAGCTGCGCTTATAAAGTTTTAAGCATTTTTTCTTCTTCTTTTTTCCTGTTTTGAACTTCAGAGGCAGTTGCTTTATGATTGTGTTTACATTTCGACACATAATGAGAAATCTGAATTTGATGTTTCCCGCATTTAATGCTTTTCAGTATACAGCGTCATTCTCCATTGGTGCCCAATAATTTCCTCTACTTTGCCACGTTAAAAGTCTGGGATTTAGTCTTGCCACTTTGAAATATCTCCCTCATTTAACATCTTTTTTTTTCAGGAGGAAGAATTCAATGCATTTTTCCCAACATTATCGGCAATTGTAAAAGGGGGGGGGGAGAAAAAAAAAGAGAGAATTCTTTTTTTTTTTTTTGACAACAGGCGTAATATGGTATTTCCAATCACACCTCTCTTTGCAACTGATTGTGTTAAAAGTATGAAGACCACTCCTTATTTTCCCTATCCTCCCCTTGAATCCCTACTTATTACAGCGCATATCTTTATTGTAATGTTTATTTAGTATAGCTGTGTTTTTGTTTTCATTTTGAGGGAAATATTCGAAAAATGACCTCAAAATATCTCAAATAAATAATTGCCTTAGAATTCCAGTTCTAGGAATTTTCAGTTTCCATTTTTTAAATTAAAAAAAATAACAAATATTTTTTAAAAATTTTGAATGACAATTGTTTTCTTTCTTTTCTTTTTTTCGAGGTGCTATAATTACCTCCCCCCTAACCCACAAGCTTTAGAATCGTATTACGGACAAAATAGATTCGAAAAATCTCCCAAAAATGATACAACACATTACATTTTTTTTTTGCTAAGATCTGTATTTAATCATCATTACGACTGCTTGTGAGCTAACCTTCATGTTTTTAAGTGCGATAGATTTGCATGAACAACGCCTGGCGCACATGCAAGCTGCGTATATGCGTATTTTTTAATGAACTTTTCCTAATACTTTTTGATCATAAAAATATTACAAATTCCAAAATTTCGTTGTAATTCAACACCATAAGAAATTCCAAATGCATGCAAATAATAGCACTTCAATAGTTTCAATGCAGTTCTTTTTATTCGTCTCACAAATATTTCCCTGAAGATGGACAATTTCATTTTTGTTCACATCGAGTAATAAGCGTTTTCTTTGATTATTCTAAAATTGGTTGTAAATTTAAATGTCATATTTCATACTACTCCATTGTATCTCTATTCCATAGAAAATATTAAATCATAAAAATATACCAGTCATAAGAATTAATTTTTTTTATTTAGAAGCGATTTTCAAAATGGAATTTTAAATTATCATTTCGCCTTTAGTGAAAAGCATTAAAGTTAGCGTTCAGTTCAAGAGAAATCTCAAAATTAATTTTAAACCACCCTTTTTATTTATATTTTGTAATTTGATTTTCACCACCACCCAAACAATAATAATAAATTAACTTATTGTCCTTCTGAATTCAAAGGCCTTTATATTATTACAGATTTTTTAAGTCTCTTTCCCCACTCTCAAAGGCAATTTAAAATCCTTAAGGAAAGCGCGTGACGGAGAAGCAAATAAAAGAGAACGCGAGAGGGGGGAAAAATCGCCCGGTCCGCTTTCTGACATAAAAAGAAATAAAGTTGGGAACAGACTGTGGAAATAATTATAAACTTGACATAACTGAAATATGATTTTCATGCGCATCGGTGGCTCTCAAAGGGGATCAGGACACCTTCCGGACAGCAGGTCCTGGCAGACGCCAAGCCTCCTTTTATTAGACTGTAGGGAGGCATTAGAAGGTGAGGAAAGCTCCGTCAAGCTGCATAAGTAAATACTTGATGGGGGAAAAAAAGTACGCTTGTACCGTTTAACGCTCCAAAGCTCCTCGATTCAAATAAAACTTAGTTAAGGATAAAATTTAGTTTTGAGAGAATTTTTTTGTCTAGCGTAACGATGAGATAATGGGAAAAATGGATTTTTAAAAAAAAGCATTCGTACGCATTTTCAACTCTGTGGAATTTCTTTATTTTGTTTTAAATTTTAATTCATTCTAGAACATATGCAAGCAATCGGTTTTGTAATAGCTAATTAAAGAGCATTTAATTTTTCTGAAAGTTGTTTAAGAAAAAAATGCCTTTTTAAAATTTTAATTGCAAATAAAGATCTTAATATAACAAATGTTAAAGTATCAGCTTGAAGGGAAACAGGAAAATTTATTGTTTGTAGTTTCTTCTTATATCTTTGCGTTTTAAAAAATAATTAACTCTTTCATTTATTTGAAATTTTATTCAATTTAATAACTAGCAGAACCCACACGGCGTTGGCCATGTCAGAATTTTCAGCGAAGTAATATAAAATGCAGCTGCAAAGGAACGGCGGAGTTTCTCGATAAGCTTTCATAGGCCGTAATGAAAGCGTTGAGCGCAGATTGAAAAGCACTAATTTGGCAAACGTTTAAAAATAGAACACGTTCGGCTTTTAAATGATCCACGACTCACAATTATTTAGATACATTTTAGATTTTATTTGAAATGGAAAAGAAACGCTCAATAACACAGATTTTTAAATCAGTTTTCTTAAAGTGCATGTAACTTTATTTATTTTCTAAATCAACATTTTTCAACTTTTTTTTTTTTACCTTTTCTACTATTAGTACTTCACCTACTCCAGTCGTATGAGTTCCCAGAATTCAATTTGAGAGTCAAAAATCGTTCAGAATTGAAATTTTATATGAGCCTAAGATTTTTTTTAAAAATAATTTATGCAATATCTCAAAGTATTATCCAATAAAAGTTTCTCTGACATATGAAACACAGTTTTCAGTTTCAATTTCAAAGGATCTAAATTTCGTAAAGAATAATAATTTATTTTGTTTCATTCAATAAATTTATTTTTGGAAAAATGGTGAAATCTAAATTTCATATAATCCTTTTCACCCAAGGAATCCTATTCAAAGATGTGTATTCCTTACACTAAATTTTAAATTGGAAAAGCATTACTATTTCCTGCAACCAGATCTAGGCGAGTCATGCAGTTTTGATTATCATTTTTTTAATGACACCCCACCATTTCATAAACCTACGCTTGGTGAAACTACGGATGCTGATCTGTGTATCTTCCTTTAGAAGGTCAACGAAGTGATCTAAAAGAGCGCTTTTTTTATGAGATTAATATTCACATTTTCATAGCTCATTCAATTTTAGATTAGATTCAGATTAGAACAGATTCAGCAATAGAGCAGATTTTTTTTTCATTTAAAATGTTAGTGTTTCAAGAATATTTTATTAACTATGATTCGTTGGACCGTGAGTTTCCCTAAAAATTTAGAATTTATAATTTGTCAGTGGCAGTGTTAACTCAAAGTACATAAAATGTTTCTATTTAGACCACTTTTCCAATTTGTTGTCTGTCTATTATCACCTGTGTAGAAATTAGCTGCTGAGCACTGATTAGAGTAGATACCCTGCATTTATAAACTGAGTTTGCCTTAACTAAGACAGAATTATTGAATCAATAAGAAAGGCAAAATTTAACTAAAAAAAACTCTCTTGTATTTAATTTTGCTAAAAAATCATGTTTCATATTTATTTCCTTTCTTAGAGACATCTACTGAAATTGATACAGTTCCATGTTGAGAGTTATTCCTCCGGAGGCACCTCAAAATGAGGATGAGATGCTTCTGGCATAGTGGTTGGATCTCGCTATTTTGGAGGGTACCCTAATAGGGGGTAGGTAGGCTTCTCCCATCGATGATGAGAAGTACTTCCTACGGAAAGAGTTGAACCGTCGCCAGTGATGGCCCTTAGAACTCAAGCACAATTCCCGCCAGCGTTGCTGTTGCGTCTGGCCAGTCATTCAGTTTGGTGGTTTATGATTTAAATCCGTGTGCCTACGAAAGAGTCGGAGAATCTGGCATGACTTATGGCGAGAGTTAAACTTTTGTCAGCGTAATGGCAATTTTTTTCGTGCACAAGTAACGTGTTTGTTCAGGTAAAGCTAAATGAATATTAACATCAGTTCATTATTGTGAGTTCTCACTCATAATATTATAAATGTATTGGAATAAGATTAAAAAGAAGCGATCGTATATTTTAAACGTTGTTATCATAATTACGTTTTTGTAAATGTTTTATTTATTTATTTTTTATTCACTGTTGCGTTTTTGATTTTCGGATTCACAGACTTTCAAACTAGAATGATCCAGTGCAGCAATACATAATTGCAGCAATGAAAGCATAAACTAATAAAAAAAACCCTATTTACATATGGTTTAACAATTCAAAAGAAATTTTTTTTAAATGGATGTAGAGGTTGCGTTTTTTAAAACTTTTCTTTTATCTTACCAAATTGATTTTATTAGATGCTGTAAATATTAAAATTCGTGCAAAATAATTCCATAGTACAATTTTTAAAAAAATAAATCTATTTATTTATTTATTTTTAAAACACAAAAGGTCCATTTTTAAAAATCAGGACAATCTGGACTGGAAATTATTTATCATCCGAAATCTTTAACTGAATAACTAATTAAAGATTCCGATATTCCTAAGGGTAGGAAATAATAATCGAAACCTGTGCGTGAAAGGGTCTGTTTTATTAGTTCTCCTGTGCGCGCGCATCTGAATGCGGTTACGAGAGTGAGCTTCGTGCATTCCCTCGGATTGACGCGCTTCATGCTGCCATCTGTTGCGGACGGCTGGAGTTGTTCGGCATTTCTCTCTTCCTCATGCACGGAATGTAACACTTTTTTTTTTAACTCAGTTATACTTTAACATTCCAATGCAAAATAAGTGGATAAATAACGTCTTTTAGGATGAAATGAAGATGAAAAGATAGAATAGGTCGTTTCTATTTTTGTAACCTATTTTTTCTTACTGAAATTAATCGTGATTTCTTCAATCAAATACAAAACGTTAAAAAATGAAAACAAAAGGAATATGCAATCAGATTTTAGTTTTAAAAAATTGATTTAATCAATTGAAAAGCATTAAAAGTAGTAGCAAAAATAAGATTTTGCTTGTGTTTTTCACAAACATGCTTAACGTTTAGAGGTATTGTCCGTAAAAGGAGGCGTGGCATAATATTTTTGTATGAATTTTTCAAAGTATTACTAGTTTTTTTTTTTTTTTTCATTTACATGAATCATAATATTTCTAATGCTCATTCAAATTCATAAATGCGCCCCTTAATATTCAACAACATTGAAATGTGAGATTCAGTTTGCGAAAGATTTTTTAAGAAACGGCTGCAATAACAGCAAGTTTAACGATTTTTCTCTGGGCAGTGTTTAAGGATCTGAGGAAACATATTATGGACGAATTTTTGAACCATTTTCGTTAAATTGGCCGACTTTAACTCTCTGACTCCCAAGGCGGCCGAGACGGCTCCGCATTCAGACATCCACGAAACGGCCGAGCTGCCGAATCGCCACCTGTTTATTTTCTTCCCCCTTTCTCAGCGGGGTCGTAAGACGGTGAGGGTGGTTGCTTCCGTTTTTACTGTCACTATTGATTAGTATCTTCTGAAAGTGTTTGAGGGCAGATGCTTAATTTACCGTGCGCTTTCTGCCCGCCAGCCGCTAACTCGCTTGCTCAAATGTTGGGATATATATCTCAATCTCTTATTTCTTCTCTCATTTTCGATCTCTCATTATTTTTTAATATTAGGTGATAAACTTTGAAACTAAGCAAAAGTCCTGTTCAGCCGTAAAAAGGAATTTCTCATAAAATATAATTAATTATAGCGAAATAACCCGAATTCACTTAGCGGTTTTAGTTGTTAGATAGATTTTATGTTTGGAATATCTTATTCCCACACAGAGTAAGGGAATAATCAGGGTGTTACAATGATAGTGTTACAAATGAAATTCATTAGATTCCTTTATCATTTGGATTTAAACATAAGTTTACGATTTCGTAGTTTCTTTAAAAAATTAAAGACTTGATCAGCCGCTTGAAAAAAAATAATAATAAAGAATTTCTTGTACATATACTTTGAAATGCATGCACTGTTTCTTGAAATTATACAAAGTTAAACTCCAAACTTATATATATATATTTCATTTCTAAAATCCTGCGAGTATAACACAAAATCTAAAATAACTTT
>JAOUZG010038029.1:1382646-1396300 GCA_026289955.1 Argiope argentata | reverse complement strand
AAATTATAAGTTGTTATCAAACGCAAAGATTAAAAAAAAACTGGAATGTCTGGAAAATCTTTAGGTGAAATTATAAAGTGTTATTAACATTTGCATACAACCCCTTATTCCAAAGCAGTAATTTGACTACATGAAGAAGGCGACAAGAGAACTCTCCCCACTCTGCAAATGAACTCTTGACCGCAACAAGGGGGAGGGAAATGTTTGTCTCTTGCCGCTTATACTTTCGGCCGTTTTGGTTTTTTAAAGAACTGCGTTTCAAAGAGCCACGGAATTCAGAGGGTTAAATACACAGCCCCTGACTTGGTCCTTCTGTTTCAGAATTAGTCATTTCCATTGTTCGCTAATTTCAAATAACAGCGAGGCTATAGATCCGCGCGGCGGCAAGAGAAAAGACGCTCTTCGAAGTTCAGCCAACTATCGTCGTTCGTCTCCGAACTGTTCTAACTCCCTGCCTTTAAGACGCGCTAAAGTGGGCGGGGCAACCGCGGAAAGTGCTCACTCTTTCCAGACAACTGTAGAACTTCCTCGAATATTCTTTACGAACAAATCTTTATTTCATCGCTTCTACTGCACATTTTAGAGTGTAGCGAAACCCGTTAGCGATCTCATTATGTCGCCAACACACCTACATCGCCACATTAGTCAACTATGGCGATTTTCTGTTGTACATTCCCCTTATAACGATCTTTTCTCGCTGACGTGCGATTCCATTACAAGTAATTTTATACAATTAAACTATTTACAAATATTGACGAAAATATTCATAAATATTTGCATATAATTTACACAAAATCCATAACAATATATTAACTTTAGAGTCAAGTTCTTTTAACTCCTAAAAATAAATAGTTTTGAGGACAACAAACACCGTATTTTGCTGTGTCTTACTTATACAGAATATCAATTTGTAAAAATAAAAAAAAATAAAAAAAAACTTCTAATAGAATTTTTTTTAAAAATGTAGCATTTATTTTAATATTTAAAACTGGCAATTTTAAGATACTTTGATTTTGCTAATAAATATTTTCTAATTTTATGATTTTTTTATCTAATCGATGTTTGTTTCTCTTACTAAAAGTTTCTCTGAAAAAAAAAATGTAATAAAGTTCCAATAAAAATAACATGTAGATTTTAAATACTGGAATATAGTTGATTGACTATCGAAAGGCGGCTGTCATTCCTACTTGATCAATTCCTTTATTTTCCGAAATTATGATTTTATAAGTCTTTTATTTAGATTCTAAGACTTAGCATTAACAACATTTCTATATTTCTTAGCATTCTACATTTCTATATTCTTAGCATTAACAACATTTCTATTATACCAAATTTATAAGATTTTATATTTTCGAATCTACGAAATAAATAATTTCATTTCTATTTCTTGTACTTCTCAAAGAATATTTAATAATAATAATAAGTCGCAATCTATTTATTTGAATTACTATTAAAAGTAATTTTTAAAAAATTAGTTTATTGAAAAAAATCCTTTAAAATAAATCTTTTTAATGAGAGCATTATAATTTTTTTTCCATTAAGGAGAAATTCAAGTTACACTGAAAACGAATTCAATTTTATTGGCGTGATATGCCCGATTAAATAAGAGGATAGCGCTAAAGACAATATCTTTATTTACTGCTTTATAAACATAAAAACGACTGTTTATCATCTAGGTTACTATGATTGATATTTGCATCTCAGCTAACGGGTATCCATGAATAGTTACTCGATTAATTTCGGAGAAACAACTTCACAAGAAAAGCTAACAGGCTGTTAGCGCATCTGGCTGCTGCAATGGTGTTTCAAGAGATCCCCCGATAATCATCGGATGGATCTCAGAAACCTGAATCACTCGTAGCTTCTCTCACCTCCTTCAAAATGTTAACCCTTCAAAGCCTTCAAAATTCTGAAATGTCTCTCGAACTTTCCAACAGATCTCCTCCTCCAAAAATATCGCATTTTATTTTCTTTCAAAATTTCGCCTATCATTTTCATATTGGTGCTTTTGAGTTCCGGATTACCCAATAGCTATTCAGAAAAAAACCTCAATGGCGTCCAGTTGACTTGGGAATGTTCGTTAATGATCCACTCTCTTAGCTGATCCTCCACAATAAGTCAAAATTTACATCAGAAGGGCTTTGAACTCTCCCCCTTTTAAGACACGATTTATTTCCTTGGGAGGACGGAAAATGCATGTGGGATTTTTATCTGAACTTGAGTTAATATCCAAATGATACCATTAGGGGAGGGGAGAATCCCCATCTGGCAGTCTGGAGTACATACAAAATTCGGGGGTTACACAGTTTTTGTCACAGCTGACCGAAAATTCCAATTATCTCGTGAGAAAATCAGAGAACGTCACAACGGTCAATCATGTGTCCCAGAGTAAGGGAAATAAATCTTTACATAATATTATAATAAAAATTTAGAAATTCTAATAAATGAAACTGTTTTTTTACCACACTACCAACTTTATTATTGATGATGTATAAAAATCAATAATGTATACCTAATGTCAATAGTTTGATTTTCTGTTAAACATTTTTAAAAAGTATTTTCATTTTGTTGAATTTCTATGCGTCATCCAAGAAGTATTTAAAAATATCTGATGAGAAATTTATCAGTGATAGTATACTTAAGATATAACTCGTATTTTTAACAGGACTTCAAAATGAGTCATACTCAAGCTTTAAAAAATTGTGCATTCTTTGGCAGCAGCGAAATTCTCATACTAACGTGGCATAGACAATTTAGTTATGTGAATAACAAATTATTGCAGTCTTTCACCCATTTAAGGATTATTACATATGGAATTTATTTGCGGCACTGAATACCTAGAAAAACGCTTTTAAGAAAAAATAAATATTTTATTGCAATAGCTTCAAAGCGAAAGAAGTCGGATTTATTCACAGTGAGATTAGCAATGTATTGTTTCCAGTGATAGTCATTATTAGGCATGATGTGAGGATAGCTTCGGTGCAATCGCCGTTTCGGCAGCTCGATGCCTTTACAGATATGGGGTCATAAACCTGTCATCTGACGTTGTGGGGCCATTTTCACTTGTGGATCTCATTTGGAGCTTTCTGAAAATTTTCTATAAACTGATCAGACATCAAAGAACTACAGAAAACTACAAGTGAGAGGGAATAAGGCAAAGCTCGCCAGATGAAGAGGCACACTGGGCTTTTGTGCTGGTGACCAGCAAGTCGCGCAGGGAGAAGGGGATGGGGTTCTTTTCCTGAAACGTGCATCAGTGTGTAAAGCACTTTTAATAAGCATGATTGAATTCTTACTCTTCAGATTTAATTGGATAGATCGTATCGAATATTTCTTTCTACCGTGACCCAGGATGTATAATCAAAGAATCGCCGACAAAATCATATCAAGGATTTAAATCACTTCTCTCTTCGAAAAAATTTGATCATTAGTATTTGTGACTTTTTATTATTAATTATATAATGACCGTTAAATATTCGCTTCCCCAACTTTTGAATAGTTCGAAGGATCACTGTCAAAATCTTATGTTTCCAGGTATCAGAAACCTTCCAACTCAGGAAGTCAACTTCGACTTTCCCCCCGATTTTCGCAGTTCCTAAGTTTTCATTCAGAATAACGAAAAAAACGTCCATTTTGGTAACGGAATTTTTTTTAAAAAAAATTGAAAGTGGTTGGTTTTGTCGAACAAAGCGGAATTGGATATCGCCGTTTCTGTAACAGACGATAATTGAACAATTTAATTTTGGTGGGTACTGCTGCCTTTAGGTAAGCGTCTGTATTTGTTTTTATTTGTGCGTCAGTTGCTGAGTTTTTTTTTTTCGTCATTGCTCACTCATCTTTTTGTGTTAAGAACTTGAATAATGAAGCTGAAATGAAAGATTCAATGATTTCTAACATGGATACAATAGTAAACAATATGTTTTATAAAAATAGCAAGAAAACTAATGAGCTGGTGATTCGCTTAGCATCGAAACAATTTAATGAAATAAATGTTGTGTTCACAAATACAGATAAACAGAAACAACTACCGAAGTTGAACCCTTTCACCGCCCAAGAATTTGTGATGGAAAATGTCAACAGACATGAATACATAGATAATATGAAGTATACAAGGCAGGGTAAAATAATCTTCTCAACTAAGGACCCTTTATGTGTGGTAAAACTATTGTCACTGAAAAAAATTCGTGGAGTCAAAAATTACCACAAACATTATATGGGAGAATGTATGCTCTCGATTTTTAGTTCAAGATATCCCTACAGATACACCATTAGGACAACTTGCGGAAAGTATTGAAAAAAAATGACATGATTGTTGTAGAAATGAGACGGTTTCTGAAACAGAACTCTACTCGTGTGACCTCACCTGTGCTGGTTACAATCCTAGGAACAGCTATTCCAAAAGATGTTAAAATTGGCTTTATCAACCAAATTATAGAACATTTTGTTGATAGACCGCGTCAGTGCTCTAAATGCTTTTCTTTTTTTTTCCCCATCCCGAGTCTGTGACAAACTCAACGCGTGTGCTGATTGCGGCGAAATTCACGATGGCTTATGCCAAAATGTAACCCGATGCATCAATTGCAAGGGAAACCACAACGCAAAGTCCAACAGCTGTCCTATCTATGCAAATGAAAAAAAAAGATATTAGAATTAAAATGTCATAATCATATAACCACAGGAGAAGCAAGTAAAATCTTTTTACAAACGAGACAAAATTATGCAGAAGTAACTAAATCGACCCCAGCAGTATCTGAGGTTCAGGACTCCATTAACGCAAAGTTTGAATCGCTCATGAAATCGATAGACGAGAAATTTGAAAAGCAAGTAACTTTGATAACAAATATGTTGATGAAATCAATAGACACTATAATCGAAAACATCTACAAAATCTTCGCACAGGGAGGACAATTATCCTCTTCCCCTGCTCGTAAAAAGAGTCTTGTTTCTATCCCTAATCAAAATGTATCTAACATTCCCTGGGATACCAGAGTTTCTTATGATGAAGAAGAACTGCCTGACGGTTAGTTGGTGGTTCTTTTTTTTTTGGTTTGCTAGGCTGTTTTCTTAGTCGTTAGTTTCGACTTTTTGTTTTGGTGTTTCACATCTTTTTTGACTTGTAGTTTACTTTGTCATTTATTGTATTGTTGTATCGCATCTTTTTTGACTGGATGGTTATATTGTCACTTTTTATATTGGTGTCAAGTAACGCCTTCTTATTTGCCTTTTTTACTTTCTTTTTACTGCAGCTTCATCAGCTAACTCGAAGTATTGTGCATTTTCCAAAATTTGGAAAGGGGTCGTTTTTCTTGTGCCCTCTTTGTTTGGTAATTTCTTTTTTCGTTAGAAAATCAGGCTTTTCTTTCCATTGATATATATATATATATATATATATATATGTAACTATGTCATTTGTTCAATGGAACTGCCGTAGTATTAAAAATAAACGCATCTGGTTACGCCAGCCTCCCTTTTCAAATTCAGACTTTTGGATTTTTCAGGAAACCTACCTTAAAAAGACGGACAATTTTTCTCACCCCGATAAAATTATTTTTCGTACCCATCGAAGTGACCGGTTGGGAGGGGGTTTACTGATAGGAATACCTAAAAATCTGGCTGCTAGGATCATCCTCAGTCAAGAAAATGATCCGAATTTAGAGCTACTTGCAGTTGAAATTCATAAGGATAAACAAAAATTCATAATCATAAATATTTACGCACCACGTGGTTTTAACATACACCAGATAAAAACATTTTTAGATAATCTTAACCACCCAACTTTCATTTTTGGAGATATTAATCTGCACCATTCCCTTTGGGGTGGAAATTATCATTCCCCACATAGTGAAGAATTTGTTGACTGGCTGAATAACTCCGATTTCACGATTCTAAATACCACAAACCCAACACATATCACTAGCTCCAATAGTAATTCTATCATTGATCTAACCCTATGCTCTAATTCTATTTTTCATGAAATTGAATGTTATAATTTTGGATGCACTTTCGAAAGTGACCATTTACCCATAGTTGTATCAGGGTCGAAATTAAAAATATCATATAAATCCCTTAAAAATATCAATTCGAACCTAATTATGAAAGAAACAAATAAAATATTCAGTTCAAAGAGCCAACCAATCATAGAAGCTATTACTGATAAAATCTCCCATACAATTAACAACTATACAACAATCAAAACAATATCTAATGAATACCCACTATGGTGGAATACCGCTTGCTATAATTTTAGTAGCTTAAAAAAACATGCATGGAAAAAAGCAAGAAGCAATATTTCGACATCTGATTGGATCAATTATAAAAAATACAGAAACAGATTAAAATTTCATATTAAAAAAACAAGAGAAAATTACTGGAATAACCTGAGTAAAATATCACAAAACTCGAGATTATTTTTAAAAATTTTAAACAAAATATCGAACCATACCAACCGCAATATTAAAGATAATGACATTATTTTCTATAATAATCGCTTTATTTATAATTCGAAAACCCAAAGTAATCTTTTTGCAAAGCACTTTTCAATGCAAACTCTGAAATTTCAACCTCTTCCAATTGACTATAATGATAACAACGAATTCCTGAATAAAGCTATAGAAATGTGGGAACTTAAAAGAGCAATTCAGAAATCAAAAAATTCTACCCCAGGTGCAGATAAAATTACTGTAACATGGTTTAAAAAACTAGATGATACATCACTTGTTAAAATACTTCAAATGTTTCAACAACAACTTGATGGTTCCGCAATCCCAAAAAACTGGAAGCATGCAATTATCTTTCCAATTCCCAAACCAAATAAAGATAAAACAAAAATAACTTCTTACAGACCAATAGCCCTTACTTCAGTATTCTGTAAAATGTTTGAACGCATCATATCTCAACGCATAATTCATTATATCGCAGCTAACAAAAAACTGAATCCAAACCAACACGGCTTTGTACCCTTTAGAAATAACCATACTGCAATTGATAAAATTTACGCTGGAATTTCAGAAATTCATAAAAACACACAAAAAAAATTTCATTGGCATAAGTTTTGACATAAAGAGTGCATATGATTCGGTTCACATTGACGATTTAATGTACAAATGCATCCAACTTGGCATTACAGGAAATATCGCTAAATGGATGCATAATTTCCTTCAAGAACGTATATTTCAAATTAAATGGCGAAATGTTTATTCCGAAGTAAAATTTCTTTATAAAGGACTGGCTCAGGGGAGCGTCATTTCACTAATTTTGTTCGCAATATTCAGGAATGATTTTTTCGTGACCTTGGATTCAAACGTTGATTGTTCGATTTTTGCTGACGACATTTTCGTATACTGCTCTCATGACTCGATAAATTATATTAAAACGAAGTTACAAAATACAATGGAAAACATATGTACACGGTGCAATTACTGGAAACTATCCATTAGTGCAGAAAAAAGTGCTATAATAGATTTATCTTTAAAAAAAAAAAACCCTACCCTGTATAAAATATGCTGGTATTCCCTTAACATGGAGTGAAACTATTAAATATTTAGGAATCCAGTTTTCAAGAACTAAAAAAAATAACAGAATATTACAACATTTAAGAACCAAGGCTCTCAAAAAAAATTTCGGTCTCAAAATACTAGGTTCCAAAAGAAATGGTGCAAGAACGAAACACTTAATTACAATCGCTAACAACAGTATACTTAGCATATTCTTGTATAGTTGCCCCATAATTAATAAATTTTCCGAAACACAATTCAAATCTTGTAACGCTATACAAACAATGTCACTCAGAGTAGCTCTCGGAGTACTAATTTGGACCCCCAACATCATCTTATTAAAATTAGCTGGCCAAGAAATACTTTCAGACAAAATCAAACGTCTAGCAATGCAATTTTTTATAAAACAAATATCTAACCAGTCCTTTTCACCTTTGGTTGATAATCACAATGAGATGGATCGTTTTTTGAGCGACAAAGATAAAGAAATCATTAATAACATTTTTCAACAACTTGATTGCGTATCGGATCATATAATTACTATGCCACGCCATCTACAATATAACCCAAATTTATGCAATATTTTTTTAATGAATTCAGGTTCCAGAACAAAGGTTTACCAATCCCGATTATTACTGCAGATTTCAATGAGTGTTTACAGAATCATTTTGAAAATCATTTCATTATAGCTACAGATGGCTCGAAATCTGAAAATTCCACCTCAATTGCAGGAGTCTCTAGCATCCAAAAATTTCTTTACAGAATTCATACATTAAATTCAATATTCACTGCCGAAGCTTTGGTAATCTGCCAAGCGGTGGACGATCTTACAATCCCAGAAAAGCACAACCTTATTATTTCGGATAGCTATTCAGTTCTGTTAACACTTAAAAATGTCACTTTTCACTCTCTTAAGGTCATCCAAAGACTCGCCTCAAAAATTTATATCAGGAAAAAACTAAATCAAGAAATAGTTCTTTTGTGGGTTCCTGGACATTCCGGAATTTCTTTTAACGAAGAGGCTGATCATCTGACGAAGAAGGTCTCGGCATTTACACCTTTTCTAGAATGGATTTCTCCTGAAGACATTTTTTCTACATTGAAAAAAATCTCTAAACAAAGTGCAAACGAAAACTACCTAAAAAGTAAATATCAACTATTATTGGGTGAATTTCCCGACATTATATCCATCTCAAAAGGGACAGGGCACAGATTACAAGATAAAATCATTGCCCGTATAATCAGCAAAACCATCATCACTCCAGGACTTCTTTATAAATACAATCTTACAGATAACCCTTTATGCAGCAAATGTGGAGAGATAAACGATATTTCTCATATTCTTCTCAAATGTCAAAAATATTCAACGTACAGAACGGTGTTATTAAGGAACAAGCTACAAATAGATGATCCCGATATTTACTACGATGTTCTTTTACACCATGTTTTCGCCAACAAAAAAAATATGCTCATCTTTCTGCAATCTCTCAAGTACTTTGATATTTTTTAAGTTGCAAAAACAGACTTTTTTGTTTTGTTTTTTTCCTCACTCCAGCATGTGACATGTGATGCTTCCTCTGTGCATTTCGGAATACAGGAATGTTAATTTGGAGAACTTTTAATCGCTGCTTTGTGGCAACCAGGGGATTATAGCCTTTGTCGCTCCATATCCCATTATATTTACATTCAAGATCATTCAGAAGTGTCCGCCGGAAAACAAACTTTCATCCAAACTTCTTCCCTTCCAGAAATTAAATGGATCTTCAGGCCTTTGGATACCAGGGGACAAAGACCATAGCAACTATTAGTCCCAAGAACTGAAACCAATCAATCAATCAATTCTTTCCTTCCAGAATTTTGTTGAATTTCGAAGTCAGATGGAGGGAATTCAAGATTTCTAGTATGTTTATTTTTGTTCTACCTTATTTATAAAAGGAGTGAAATAATTGAATTTTGAATCTACTGTTAAGCTAAATGCACTTTATTGAAATTCTTCATTTCATTTAAAATTCAGTACTTTTGTTATTAGGAATACTTTTTTGATGTGTTTGCATTTCTATCCTTGTAAATTTGTGTATGGTGAAATTGCATTTGAGTGAACATAATCAAATGCTTTATCAATATAATTCATTAAAATAAATTAAAAAGAAAATAATTTGATGAAGTTGTGCATTCAGGTTCATTTCCTAGTTCAAATAGATAAATTCAAGAATTTATCTATTTGCCAAAGTTATATTTAATAAAAATCCCAAAAGATCTACTATATCTCCTCTGAATGATTTTTTTAAAACTCAAATTGTCATATAAATTGTTAATAAAAAGTTATATTATAGCTATCAAAATAAATTTTGGAAGAAAACAAAAGAATCAGGATGAAATCAATCAAATGAAAAATTATATTATCTTTTCAAGAAATTTTACAATTATCTATTCTTTTGTTTTTAACTAAATATAATAATTAATCTTTCTAATCCATTCATATGTCAGGATTTCTTAAAATTTTATATCATATGAAATTTGTATTCTTATCCATAATAGTCTTAAGAGTTTATTCTTTTAATAAATAAATTCATATAGTATTATACATTTCAGTTTTAAAATAAAGAAAATGTGAAAAAGAATTGTTTCTCATTTGAAAAATTCAAGAATTTATTACAATTCAATCAAGTAAATATTGTGACATATTTGGCCTCTCTGTTTTAGATTAGTAAAGGATAGCATAACTATTACGTGTGCAGTTTCATTCCAATATATCTCT
Source organism: Argiope argentata (assembly GCA_026289955.1). Classification (NCBI taxonomy): domain Eukaryota; kingdom Metazoa; phylum Arthropoda; class Arachnida; order Araneae; family Araneidae; genus Argiope; species Argiope argentata. The sequence continues at coordinate 1,386,049 of JAOUZG010038029.1, read as the reverse complement.
CTTTAGTGACACTAATATTCGTATCTGGGAAAGAAATGGCAGTAGAAAATTTTTAACACCCTTTAATGATTAATTTTCTTACTTCAGTTAAATTTCTAGAAAATATGTATATTTTAAATTTTAATTAAAAATTCTACTATATAACTGTTTTTTTATACATTTTCAAAAATAAAATTCATTTTATTGCCCATTTAATGTTTTCGAGTCCATGCTTAGCACAGTTCATTAGTTAATGAAGTTTATGTTTTTTGTTCAGTACCTCATTATATCTATATCTATCTATATATCTATCTATATATATATATATATAGTTTCACAATTCTTCTCCCTATTATATGGAATTTCATTTATGAAATAGTATATTTGTTTAACACTTCTGAGTGTGTTAAAATTCTTTTAATACACTCTTTTATAATTTAGTGATGGCTCTAAGCTTACTTAAGATTCTAAGGCTAATAAGTAAGTTTATATGGTTCCAACTATATACAATGCAACTTTCTTTGCATTGAATATACCTTTAGGAGTTTGCTGATTGAATTTGGGAGATTGTTATAATATGTAAATATTCATTTGTGTTGTAATTCATTCAGTTTCAGTTAAAATGGAAAAAGTATAATCACACACACCTAAAAATGTTGCCTGTACTATAAAATTGGGTAGAAAATGAAATTTTTGGATTTTTTAAATTTGTTTTTAAATCAATATAAGCTTGAAATTTTAGAGGTATGTGTTTATTTAGGAAGATTAATATTTTTTGTAAAAAAGAATCTTAGCAAATTAATATTGAAAATGTCTTAAAATATGGTTGTAATAATAGTTTCCCAGATTTTTTTAATGTTGGCATAGGCTTTAAAATGTTTTGACTGAGCAATTCTACGAGTATAATTGTGAAAATGTTACAAAACTCTTTGCTATATTTGTAATGATATGCATGAATTTATTTATTTATCTGGACATTCTAATTAATTTTTCTTGTACTTTTGTTTAAAAAAGACAAACATAAAAAGTCCCACAAAACCAACAAATACAAGCAACTCTTATTGGGGAAGTGGAAAGAGGAGGGAAACTTTCAGATCTTTAGTAATCTTTTTCAGAAAGAATTCCAAGCAATGAATATTTTCTAATGGAATATTTCTACTTTTTAAGTTTGGCTATGATTAGAGCTCTCCCAGTAGAAAATTAAAGTGTGCTATATCTATAATTTTTTTTAACAATACCCACCCCTTTTTTAATACTTTTCATTTAAATTTCTGCTATGAAGATAAAATAATTTTCCTTTGTGCTCTATATTTTAATTAAAAACTGTATACTATAAATAAAATTGCAAAAGATATTAATACTTGTTTATTTTTTAGGGCATTTTGAACCATTTAATAATTATTGTGAATGTAAACAGTACTTATTTTGGAAAAAAAGTAATATAATATTTCTGCAAAATGGAAACAGATCAAATGATAGAAACTTTAAAAAAAGAAGTTATAAAAGGGGAAAAGAAAGAAGTTGAAGTGATTACCTTCTCACTAGTTGATGATACTGAACCAAAGGAGGAAAAAATGGAAATAGATACAGAAACTATTAAAGCTGAGGAGGTGGAGAAAGGTGATTTACATCGTTTTTATTTGTAAATTTCTATTGTGATTATTATTTATTTAGTATTGAAACACTCTTACTCTCCCATTTCTGAATACTATGAGTTATTTGTAATAAATCTTTCAATGAAGGACTTTTACCCTTAATCAATCTGGTAATGATTCATAATTTCTTTCAATAAATCTAATAATGTAGCTTAAATTTTATTTTATTGATACCTTTAAAAATAAAATCGATCAATATATTTATAGCAATTTTAACTTAAAATGTTTCTTTAAAATTGTCAGGTAGAATTCTTCTGTTTTTAAACTTTTAAAAGAAACATTGTAGCATTTTTCTTCAACTCTAATACTGCTTGGTTTTCTTCAATATAATCTTTAATGAAAACTTTTTATAAACTTATTTAAACCTTCAGCAAATTCTCATAATTTTTTTTAAAAAAAAAACATTATTATGCATATATATTATTTTAAATTCATAGTATCAAGCATTTGCTTTTTTTCTTTTGAACTATTAGTATATAAATAAAATCAGATCAGAATTTATAAATATTTTTTATGCAAATATGTCCTATTTTAAGGCACAAATCAATTTTTAATATAAATACCAAAATTGAGCTTTTTCCATATTATTTTCCTATTTCCCTATACCACTCATGCAAAACCAATTATTCTTAAAATAGCTTTTTTTCTTCTCTTTTTTTTCAATATAAAGATATTATATAGCTTAAAAGTTTATATTTTACACAATTTACATTTAAAATTTTCCAAAAAAAAAAAAAAAAGTTTGACAATTTTAAAGTTTTGTCTATCATTTTTAAATTACTCAAAAAACATTTTTATCATTTCTCATGCAGTATAAAATGAATTTTTAACATAAACCTCTAAATTTACACTATTAACATTAGTGTGTTGTATCACAACATTAAACAAACCAAAAATGTGAACATGCAAAAGTCATTTTGACTTGAGTATTTGGATTTAAAAAATAAATAATTAAAGGATATATTATTTCATTTATTTTTACTGTACTAATTTTTTTTAAACTATAGAAAATAAAGGATGTACATTTTTATAAATTCCTAGAATTTCTAAACAAGAGAGAAAGGAGGGAATCAAGACCTTACGTGTGTGCTGTTAGGAGATAAACCAACTAAAAATTGTATCTATATCTTATTGATGATGATTGTGATTAATTTTATTTTAAAATTGATTATTGTACATAAAGAGCTTTCTTTTTTTGTTTGAATGGGGAAAATTTGTTTTAAAAGTGTATGTTCCACATTCTTCAAATAACTTTTTTCTTAGTATGTGTATTAATCAATCAGGTATAAAAATAAATTACAAAATATGCTTTTCAATTTTTAAGAAATTTTATTTAGTTAGAATTTTATTTTCTATAAATTTTATTAATTTTATTTAAACATTTAGTCAAATCACTCATTTATTCAAATTATTTGTAATTCTATATGAAAGATTGTTAATCAGTTTAAGTTTTAACGCTCTGATCTTTCTGAGCTGTCAAATGTTTACTTTCCATCAACTCTCTGCTGATGCATCATTGCAAGATCTATGAATTTGTATTGAAAGTGAGGTTGATGTGTCATCCCCCATGTTTTCCTATTCTATTTTCCTCTCTTTCTTTTTATTTTTCCATAAAAACTTTTATAAATGTTTTTAAAAAAATCTTTAACTGTTGCTAGAAATAAGGGTTAATTGTGACTTACATTAGAAAAGTTATTATATATATATATATATATATACATATATAAATATAGCAATATATATATATATATATATATATATATATATAT
>JAOUZG010038029.1:1339004-1378999 GCA_026289955.1 Argiope argentata | reverse complement strand
ATATATATATATATATATATATAATGGATTTTAATTGTAAGGCATAGGGAGAAAAATACTTATGTGCATATTTTTTTTTCTATTCATGAAGTCTAGGTTTATAAAATAACTCAAAAAATTAATTATTGTAAAATAATTTGTTTTGTTAAATGGGAACCTGTGATGTATAAACATGACCAGAGTGCATAGACTTTGAAGTACTTTGCAAGTTTGTATGTACTATATGGGATTTAGACTAAGAAGCACTAAGTTGTAAGACTGGGCTTTCATAGTGTTGAAAATCTAACAATTAAATGTGTTGTGTCCATTTCTACCTATTGGGATTTTTCATTAAATCAATATTTAAGATAAGTTAATGGAAATGGAAATAAGAAAGTTAATTTTCATTTTGAGGAATAAAAGAAATAACTTCAAACGAAGATATTTTACTTTATGATATTTAAAAAAAATACTCACTTCAGTGTATAAAGAAAAAATAACCATTATTTTAATTGAATTTTCCTTTTAATATTAAACTTTCTTCAGATAGAAATATAAATTATGGTTCATTTTTTTAAAACTTTGAACACTCAATAAGAATTAGTGTATAATTTTTTAGTCAAAATTCATCCTAAATTAGTGTACAATCATTCGAAAATTTAAATTGGATAAATATTCATTTACAGCTTTTAATGTATAAAGATTACTAAAAGACAACAAAATTTCACATTAATAATTTTTATGGATTTTTTTCAAAAAATATTTTGTATTATTCATAATTACATTAGTAACTTTTTATGCTTTTATTTGTTTTTCTTGCTCACAATTTCAAGCATATATTGCAGATTCACTTAATATTCATTAAAGTAATTGGTTTTTATGAAATGTACTAGAATCTACTCGCTTTATACATCAGCTAAACAATTTAAACTATTTTTTTAAAAAAATTAACAAATGTAAAACCTTCATGTATTTCATTTTATCCTGCATGCTTTTTAGTCATCCCTTTTGTTTTGAATATTAGGGGATTTAATTTATTCAGAGAAAATTTTGCTCAAATTTTTTTTAAATCCATCTGTCAATTTTAAATTCTTTTGTAAATTAACACCTTTACCTCTAATGAAAATAAATCATTTATTTTTATTTCAGTTAATCTTGTAGTAGAGGGTATTGAAACTGAAAGTGATGATGATGATGAAGAATTTGTCATAATGACTCCAGAAGTAAGATGATTTAGAATATTCAGATAGAATGTTTATATGTGAACTTACCAAATACTGAAATGTTTTTAACAATTTCTTGATTTAAACTTTGTTACAGGCTTGTAGAAAATTAATTTTTTTAAATGGTTGAATACCTTTTTTATATGTAAATTACGTATTTTTCTCTATAATCACTGCTTTTTTTGCATTTCATTTTTTTATGAAGCAATATTTCTGTAATTGAAGATTGTTTGAAGATTTCATTTTCAGTATGTTATTCTGCATGTCTATTTAATTTCATCCCATGTAAATTAAAATGATAAATTTTTCTGAAAAAAATTATTTTCTTGTTGTCACCATTTTGACCTAATATTATAATGTTAATGTTACTCATGAGGAATCTTTTTTTTCCAAAAAATATATTTAGGTCAAATGTTCTTGCATATTTCCTATTCTTTATTGTATCATAAATATTATACTGTGATTCCAAAGGGATGCAATTTGTAACTGATGTTAAAATTGTTAATGGTTAAAAGATATTTAATTTAAAATATAACAAATTGTAACTATAAATTTTCAATCAGAATGATTCTCTTAATTTTTTTCCCTCACCATTTTCCCAGAAACTAACCCCCTCACAAATATTGTAATCGTAATTGATTACAGACAAAAGTAAGCTCATTATCTCAATTTTAAAAAAAATTCTTTTTTATACATTTATTGAAATTTTTTGAAAAGAATTTTGATAATTTACTGAATGAATTTGATGTTTTCTATATGCTCCTGTTTCTCTTGAATCTTCTAATTTTCATGATCTATTCTAAAAAAATTTGCCACCTGATATTGTTATTAAAGTTCGTTTTGCTGCATGAGTACATATTGAACACAGAAAGGTGCAATAAGTATTTCTATATACATAAGAATTAAATATATGAAAATTCCAAACTTAAAGGGATGCAAGATATTTTATATTTTAGAAAATTATTGTATAATTCTTGTTTTATATATTTTGATTCTTTTATTTCATAGATTTTGATTTTATGTTTATTTATATAAGATTTTTTTTTCTGTTTTTCAAGCATTTATGGCAAATTTTCATTCATGAAACTAGATTTCAAGGATTTAGAGACGTTTCTTGAGTATAATAAAGTTGATATTTTTTTCTTTTTTGTAGATCATTTTGAACTCATTTGCACTGAGAACTAAGTTGTTCTTTTATGGAATATTATTTATTAGTCAGAGCTAAAAGACAATTTTGTCTTATCTCTTTACTTTTTTGAGGGAAATTTATTGTATCCTTTTTCTTGCATGCTAATGTGAATGAATCAAAGTGCTGGAGAATGTGGCATTGATTTGATCTGTGTAGTTTGGAAGTCTGTAGATTGTTTCATGTATTGGACATCAAATAAAACTGCACTTATCTATTAGAGCTTGAGGAAATAAATTATACTACTCTGAGAAGTTGATGAGTATTTGTTTCGGCTTAAAATTAAATTGGAAGAGAACAAGGATGTTATAAAAAATATTTCAGTTTTTTCAGAAATTAGTGTACATAAATTTTGTCAAATTAGGGAGAAGATTAAATGAACTGTAGTTGGAGAGATAGTTAGTTTTTTTTCAGTTAAATAGTTAGGATAACTACTGTTTTCTAATACATTCTATAAGTACTAGTGGTAATCGGATGAATTTTGATTATGGCAATGCACAGGAAATTTTTTACTAATAATTAGTGAAGTTTGAGACCTTTTTGAATACTTAATTTCTTATTTCTGAAACTATGTAAGCTTTTGGGTTCTATATTTGATTCTCCATTATCACTAAAAATATGCAAATTATATCTTTAAAGGTTTTTTCTGTTATGATTATACATGTTGTTTAGTGTAAATTTGCTTAAAAATTTGAGGCAAAGCTTCTGGTTTATCTATTTTTAAGATTGTTACTCTGATTTGGCCTTAAAGGGTTGCAATGTATTGTTCTTTATATGTTTGGTTCTTTTCGATAATTTGGAGATTGAGGAATAATTAGTTTTAATGCTCAACCTTTTGTTCATTTCTATGTAATCTGTTTCACTAATTTTCTAGTTGGATTTTTAGTGAATTGTCTTTTTCTGAGTGTTTTATTTCAGAATTGTATTACTTAATTGATTTCCTTATTAATATATTGATATTCAAAGTTTATGTTTTTGGAATTTTTATGGGAAATTCTTCCATTATTTTATCTAATTATATTTCTGTGTGCGCAGAGATAGTAAAAGTTTTTTTATTTATCAAATAACTTCTAAATTTAATTCTTTTTATTATTATTTTTTTATTTTTTAGATTTAAAGTAGAAGCTTAAAATTACGGGCTGCTGAAATATCGTAGAAGGTGACTTGTTTATAAAGGAAGCTAAATGACTATCATTATGTATATGTGTGGGGGGGAGGGGGTTGTAGATAGGACAGTGTACCTAACTAGCCATTGAAGTAAATTACTGAATTTTGTGTTTCGTATTATTTATTTATTACCTCAGTTATTATGATTAGTGTTAAAATCCCCTCAAGGGATGCATAGATACCCAAACTACTATGAAGTCCAAAATTAATGTGTTTTTACCTAATATATAATATATATGAGGAGGATATGCTGGCGATTATAACTGAATCTGACTTTTTGAAAGCTGAGAGAAATAATTTCAGCTTCAATATGAATTAAAGAGGAGATGAAGATCTAATGATGGGCAAGTGACTGGATCTTAGCATCATTAAAAACCCTTGAAAACTACTTGTTTTTAATGAGTTTGTGTAAGGGTTTTAAAAGTATTTATTCTTTTATCCAGTGGCCTACTTTTCTTTCCGAAATAATAATTAATTTTTTTCGTGTTAGATTTACTGCATTATACGATTTGGGGTGGGGGGTGGGAGAGTCTGATGTTTTATCTCTTAATGAGAAGCTCTCCTTGAGGGTCGTATATATTAAAAAAAATTCTTTCAGTTTATGAAAACAGTGATAGTGTGAGGAAACTATATCCCTTTTATTGAATTTTCTTTTCTTTCATCTTCTTTGGTTGTCTAGATAAGGTGGAAGGAAAAACTATTTTTTCCCCAAGACTAATATTATGTCTTTCTAGAAGAAAGGTGAATTTGTTTTTAGGTTACTTTCACTCATTGTGACTTTTCTGCATGTGCTACATCTTTATAGAACATTTGTTTATTATATTTAAATATTTTACTATAAGTATTTTTTATCCAAAAGTTTTAGAAATTTTTTTAAAAATGCCATAAATGTGTTTATTTTACTTTGGATTTTTAGATGTGAATATACTAAATGGTTAAAGGCATGAAAAAAAACATTACCAAAAAATTAAAAAATATCATTAACATCAGCCAATTCAAAATCTCGTCCATTTTTAAAACAACAGAGGAGCAAAAAAAATTTTTTATCAATGATATAAAAAAGCAGTTGAGTTTAATTTCTTAAACTTTTCATCAAAAAATAAATCTGTTATAAAAAAAGAAATTATTATAATTGTGTGTAAAGTTATAATGTTTGGACATCGAATGAAACAAACCAAAACTTTTTTTTAAAAAATGTATTTGATAAATCAGATTTTAACATTTTTTCAAATCTCCCCCCCCCCCCTATATTCTTTCTTTGCTTACATGGTTTATAAAATCTATAAATTTTTAGATCTTATATTTGTTTGCTTATGTTCTCAATTTTGTTTTTTCTTTCAAAAAATTGATATGTTAATGCAGATGATGTCAGGCTTCTTTTAATTTAGCCAATTGTAGGGTAGTAAAATTTAGATAATACAATGAAATGGATTTAGTTTGATTTTTTGTAGAAAACTTTAAATAAAAAAAAAGTTCAATATATGGGAAAATTGTACAGCAATTACTGGTGTTCTTTCTTTGTATTTGTATAAAATAAGTTTTTTTTTTTTTTTTTTTTTTTTGCCCAACTGAGACAGCCTTATTGTAATTCATTGTTCTACATTGAAAATTGCTATTTAATGTTGGCTCTAATTTTTTTCTCTAAAAAAATATCTATATATGCCTTGGTTTTTTCAAGATAAAATTTTACAATTCATTCAGTGTGAGCTTTTAATTAGAATGTCTCTGCTGTCATTAGGCTTCACTGCATCCTGATTGTATGTACTTGTAATTATAGTTTGCTATCTCAAAGGTTTTTTTGGGGGGGGGGTGAAGGGAAGGCTCTCAGATATGCTTCTTAGATAAAATTCAAAAACTCTTGACATTCTAGAATACTCTCCCTAGATTATGGGCCATGCAGTTTGTTTCATGGGGATCTTTTGCAGTTTCAAGTAGAATTTCATGTCTTTTTTCTTTCTTTTTTTCCTGAAGTCACGGATTTAAATACTTTGAGTGACAGCAGCAAGATTTGTAAAGGATCTCAATGAACCTCTAAATTTCCTTGCACAAAATAAAAGGTTTTTTTTTTTTTGAAATTTTGCAATACTACATCATTAAAAATGTAACAAAATTTGCATTCATTTTACAAAATTTTCCATTATGTTTGTATATTTTTGCACTGAAATAGAAATATCATCGAGTAAGCAAAGATTACCAATTTCAAGTGGTAAATATTGACATAATTGGACTTACTGAACCTACTTAAACAAACAAACAAAAAAGTATTATATTTAATGGGCCAACATTCCTGCTAGCCTGAAGCAGTTCCATTGACAAATTTGATGCCAAAATCTACATGTGATGACTTATTAGAAATTTTTATGAGAACCAGCATTCTGGATATTATTGCTAGTGAGCAGGGAACCAATTTTATATCAAAACTCACCCAAGAATTTCAAAAAAATATTAGGTGAAAAAAATATTAGAAATATTGCTGATGATACAGCAAGGTTTTAAATCAGATGTTATATCATGTGAGGAGAATAGTAAATTGGGATTAGCACATTTCATTTCTAATGTTTGCTTATCATGAGGCTTCAAACTGTACAACTGGAGTTTCACCGTTTCAACTAATGTATGGAAGACAGGAAAAGGGTCCATTGGCAGTGTTAAAATCAACTTGGTCTGGAGAGATTTCTTTACCTATGAATATGAGCCAATGTGCCATGGAATACTTACAGGAATTGAAAATGAAAATGGAAAAGCCACTGAGCTAGTGAAAACGTTTGCCAAGAAGAGACAACAATCCTACGCTGATTATTTTAATAGGGAGACTGAATCAGAGAGCTTTGGGCAGTTACTCATTCTGGACTCGAGCAAAAAAATTGCATGCTCGGTGGTCTGAACTTGGTTAAATAGTCAGAGTCGTTCTTCCACATTCCTAGATAGTCAAATGACCTGATGGAAAAAAGAAGAGTCCATGTGAACAAAATACAAAAATTCCAGACAAGAATCTATGCTGTGGGAGTTATTTTTGAAGATGAGAACAAATTCGGAAAAATTATAACACTTCCTGAGAAAGATTATTCTGTGCCTTTGAAGAATAATAAAATGAATTATATGGAATTGGAGCATTTGAATGAATGACAGGCAAAACAGATAAAAGCGCTGATTAATAAACGCCGAGGATTCTTTACTGGAAAACTCAAAAAAGAAAATTTGAAGGACATAAAATATGCTTTATACCAAATATAGAAAAAAAGAAGCCATACATTTATCGAATATTGGCAGCTTTGAAGCAAAAAGTTGATGAACTGGTGGATGAATTACTGAATCAGGATTAGTAGAAGAGAGTGACTCTAATATAGCTAATCCAGTGGTCTGCATTAAAAAGGAAGTTGGGAGTTTGAGACTTAGTTTAGATGATGGAATCCTGAATGCTGTTACATAACCAGATTAGTTTCCTATGGAAAATGCTATTAATTTAATGGATGGTATAGTAAAGCTAACATCAACCTTTCACCTATTAAAGGGATACTGGGCTATTCCAATGGAAGAACAGAGTAAAGGCTATACACCTTTTAAAACTAATAGAGCTCAATGTTTTACCTTTTGGACTTAAAAATTCTGCATCTACATTTCAAAGTCATAAATAATATTTTAAAAGTTTGTAGTGAGCAATAACATTACCAATTCAATTAATTAATACTTAAAAGATATGCAAGAGTTTATATTGATGATACTACAATATTTTCTTCTTACTTTGAAACTCATCTACAACACATCTCGATTTTATATTCACTAAATTAGATAAAAGTGGTTTTGCTGTAAACTAGAAGAACTGTTCATTTGCTCAAATCAAATATTTCGGACACATTATAGGATCTGGGAAGCAACAACTTAATCCAGAAAAGATGAGAAGTACCATAGTTGAGAATACCAAGAACAAAAATTCAGCTTAAAAGTGGACTTGGATTGCTGAATTATTATAGAGATTACATTCCAAATTGCTCATCCCCTTACAAATTTGATGAAAAAAAGATCACCTGAAGTCCTTAACTGGAAAGAAAGAACATCAAAAATCCTTTCAAGAACTGAAAGATAAATTGTCAATAACTACAGAACTTCATACACCATCATTGAAACAGCCTTTCCTTATTTGTACAGATGCATCTGAAATAGGCATTTGAGCATGTATATCACAGAGCTACTATGAAAAGCAATATCCTATTTGCTCTGCGAGTCAGAAATTGACTCAAGCTCAAACTCAATGGCCAATGATAGAGAGAGGCTTTTGCAATAGAATGGGCTTTGAAGAAATTCAAACTTTGAAGTTTTGCAGCATATATTAGGATAAGATGATCATAATCCCTTTACTTGCATCGTTAAGAATGCTCCACAGTCATCTAATTTACAACTATGGACTCTTAGCCTGCAGTGGTATCACCTAGATATAAAACATTCCCCGGGAAGCACACTTATGAATACAGGTGCGTGTCTAGACTGCCTGTCTCTACTGACAAATGTAAATAAAATTTTCATTTATAATTTTTGCAAGTTTAATTTTTTTGTAATCTTTCATATTATTTATTTCACTTGTGATTTAATAATTAAGACAATTTTTTAAGCAGCCTTTAAAATCATTTTTAAAGGAGTTTTTCAGAAATATTATCATGTGTGAGCATGATGCTGTTTTGGTTTGAAATTTTGAAACCAAAAAAATACACGGGAAAAAAATTGGCAATTTATCGTTTTTGAAATATCAGCTTTTTTCTTCTTCTTTTTTTGCTTTTAGTTATTAGAAAACAATGAAGGAGGTTATCAAATTAGGGGACATATTGCCAAAGGACAGTTATAATTTGGCACAGATGTCTGTCATATACCTGATTCTTTTGTTTGGCCAATAAAGGGTAGGATTGTGAGAAACAATTATCACAAGAAAGCACAAAGAAGGAACTGGGAATTAACACAAAACAGTGAAGGGAGGTATTGAAATATGTGTAAAATATAATATAGTATTTTTTAATTTTCAATTTTTCTAGCTGTTAATATAAGATTTGGAGTTTTAAAAAATATTGAAATTGTGTAGGGGTGTGTTTTCTAAATTTTCATGCATGCATTATCTGATATTCACATGATTAATTAAAATCGGTTTAAACTGGATTTTCATGAAAAAAAATTATAACTCGATTGATTTTGAAAGGGTAAAAAAAGTATACTATTTCTAAATGTTGGTATTGTGATATATGAATCATGAGAAAACATGTTTTTTTAATGTAATAATTTTATTTATTCCATTTTTTAAAAATTTGTTGAATGAATTGTGTAGCAGGAGTATAATTAAAATCGTATTGAATTTATCTTTATCACAGGAAATACGTGTCTTTCTAGAACAGAAGATATCTGAACAGGTCCAAGATCCTACTATAAATCCTTTGCTTGCATTGCAAAATCATTCTCAAGATCTCTTAGATGAAATTAAATGCAAAGCTGAGGAAATATCTAAATTAGGAAAAGCAGTAAGTAGAATTCTTTTTTTTCCTTCAATTTGTGAATTTTATTATTTGCAATCATATGTAAAAGTTTTTTTTATTCCTAAAATAGTAAAAATTAAACACCCTATTACTTAAATTAGTGAATCAAGAAAAATATAATAAATGAAATTTATCACAAATTTCATGGTATGTAAGAGCATGATTTTTTTAAAGTCACAGCAGGGTTGTCACACAACCAGGAAAACTGGGAAAAAATCCTCAAATCAATACCTTATAAAGTAGGAGCATAAAGAAATAAAAGAAAGACTGTCCCCTTCTGGAGGACAGGAAATGCCAGAAACAGACTTTCAACCTCAGTGAAATCAGTCTCCTGCCACCTTAATTGAAGTCATAAAGGGAAAGGAAACTATGAATTGGTTCAAAAGTGAAAACAATAGTTATTCTTAGAATTACAGAATCATTGAAATCATTGAAAACTGCATATCACCATAATATAAGTTATTAGCGTTTAGTGTTTGTAAATATAAAGTCGTTGCATGTTGAGTTGTCAATTTCCACTCCAATGTCAGTGTCAGTGACTTCACATTTGACAGTATGTATATACCACGAAGATAATCTTTAATCACCTTTGATGTGACTTTTGTGGTGATTGCTATACATATAAGTCAGATAACATCCCTCGGACCGAAGTGCACTTTTGGCCCAACGGATTTGTTACTCGGCTACTAACCATAAGATTCGGAGTTGGGCCTAGCGCTATCTGCTATTCTGCCTACACCTATTGACATTCTTTCTGCAAGCACTGTCTATTATTCAAATATAGAGCTAAAGTGAAAATTTTAGATAAATTGCACATTTTTTATTTCAGTTTATTTAGGAAATACTTTACTCCAATAAATAAATTAATTAAGCAATTTTAAATAAAGATAAAATAGATCATTTAAGTCAATCACTTAATTTAACTTACTTAACTGTTACTTAATTAATGAACTAAATATTAATTTTTTATAAATTGTATTGATATTAAATAATTTTAAAATAAAATTATGATTAAAATAACTATAATATGGGAAAAATATTTGCAAATAACAATAGCAAAGATATTTATTAAAAAAAAATCTTGGATTATGAATCTAAACACCTGTAAGAGTATGCATTTGTAGGAACTCTGAGAAATGAGATTATATTTTGATTAAATACAATAGTAAATATGGAAATAACCATCAATAATTTAATCCATAAGGTATAAAAAACTCGTGTTATCAAGAAAAGTGTCATCGCTTGTGTTAAAGCACCCAACAGTGATGGTTTTTAACTATCTCAAAATCAATTGAGTTCTAAAAAATTTTTTCTTGAGACCAGAATTATTTTTTGTGAAAAATCAATTTTAAATATTCAAGTAACTTTCAGATTATGCATGCATCAATATTTTTAAAATGTTTTTTTTTTTTTTTTTTTTTTTTTTTTTTTTCAAAATCCTTTAAGCTTTAAAAACATTTCCTTCAAAGCCAGTTTTTTAAATTATTATTTATTTATTTATTTATTTATTTATTTTTTAAAATATGATTTAAACTGATTTGTAATGTTCAGGTGACTATTATATTGCATAGTCATCAACTTTTAGAAAACTGATGCTTTTTTTTCAACCCAAAATCATCTGAGCTCCAAAATTTCTTTGCCATGTTACATGTTCATATCTTTCAATATCACTCCTCTCTGTTTCGCGTTCATTTTCTTTTTATTCTCTGTTTCTCTCTCTGGCAATAATTTCTTACAACTTTGTCCTTTATTGTTGAGACAGTAGAAATGGGGGCATGTCGAACATTTGCACCGAGTTTATTGATTAATTCACCAATTTTCTGCAAGCCTTTTGAGGTTATGAAAAACTCAAACAAAAACATTATGTTTTCATTTATTAAAAATAAAATTGAAGCTTAAAAATAGGATTCTTAGACAGAAATGAAATATGTGCTAATCATTTCTAAAAATGTTTTACTTTTTTAAAATAATGAATCAAATATATTTCTATTTTATGCTTTTTACATTTTTTTCTATTTGTACTAGCTATGTTATATTTATTATATATTTTGGAATACCATCTATATAAGACAACATTGTCATGTCCTTGCATGTACACATTACATTTAGGAAATTACATTTAGTCACTTTCATTTAGGAAAAATGAAAGAAATCGACTGAGATATTCTTTATTATTAACCAATTGCCTATGGTGACCAGCTGACTCACTTAGAATTTTGGCTATATTTAATTTTAATCAAGTTAGTTTAAAATAATTTCATATCCATATTTTTGCTAGTTGTCACATTTCAAATTTTTATATTTTAATAATTTTATATACGTTATTTTTATTAAGTACCTTAACATTCCTATTACAGATCAATAATCCAATATCATATCTCTATTACAAGTATAATTTCCTATTTAAAATAAAATTCTCTTTATTAATGTTTATAACATTACAATTTCACTTATTTATACAACATTTAAATTACTCTGATAATTATCATTCTCCTTCTCTAGCTTTCAACAATGAAAGGAATGCATTTAAATATTTTATTTTTGATTTAAAAAGGAAAATGTCTTGAATTTCAAGCCAAAAATGTAATCTTGTTACAAATTAAGCATTAAAAATGTTGCCGAAATTCAGAAAAATTTGCATTATCATTATTATTGTAAAGATAATTTTGACAAAATTTTCACTTCTTAGAGTATATTTGCACTGAATTTGGCTACCTGTTGCACCATGGTTGTAAAAAGCCCCTTTTCTGTGTTCTTTCTTTAGTGTGAGTGGTAGAGACAGTGATCACTTCAAAATTTAGTTCCAGATTGATACAATACAAAGAACAAAATAAAAAATATATATTTAAAAAAACACACCCTCCACTGTTCTAGATTCTAGATGAACTTCCCCACCACCTGTCCCTCGGAATTGCTAGAATTGGCGGGCCTTATAATGGTATATCGTACAGAGTGTTTATGCACACACTGACATATATGTCCAGCTGTATTATTATTAAAAAATATTGGTAGTTAAATAAGAATATTTATAAATATCTTTTAGAAATATGACATCTGTTTATTTAAAGATTTCTTTCAAAGGCTATTCCCTAAAACTTGTTAATTTGTGTAGAAGCCGAAGGAAAGAATTGGTGTCTGTGCAAGAGAAATGCAAATTCTTATATTTATACGTTTATATGCATGAATATATTCATTTTAGCACTTTTAAAAAAAATTTCAAGTGCCAGAAAATTTCTTAAAACTTGGAAGTTTACATTACTTAAATTTCTGATTCGATAATTTCATAGAAAGCAATTTTATTCATAAAATTAATAATTTAATACACACTGTAACTGATTTTATCTGTTATTTCAGAAAATAAAACTTTTTATCTAATATTTTTAATATAAAACCACTTTGTATAAATTATTTTAATGAAAACATAATCCTTTTATTATACTACACCACTTAATCGACAGCCCTTGAGTTTGATCAATTCTGCCCTTGAACTTTAATCAATTATAGTTGCTCGAAACTGAATACATCTGTTATTATTATTTTTTTTTTTTTTTCATTTTTCTTAGGCACAGTTAAATAACTATTATCTTGTTTTGAAAATAGTGTAGATCAGAACTTTATTGTTGTTGTATGTTAAAATTATTTATGTCATCCAAAATTTATAAATATTCAATTAAAATTCACAGAATTGGATCTTATTGAAAACTAAGATTTTGATTTTTAAGTAGATATTAAAATATTTCTAATAAAATGATTTACTCTGATGTTTCTGCTGAATTCCGTAAAATTTCAATTGATCTCTGATTAATTATTTACATTAATTTGACTTGTTTTGTTTGATAAGTTGATGGTATTTTTTCTTTGTTTTTAAAAATAAATGTCACATTTGGTTGTAATTTGGCCCAGTTATATAGGAAGAAATATAAAACCTACATATATGCACAGATATTCACAATGATATTTGTTGAGATTTAGATGCATTTCTCTAAAGACTATCTCCAGGATATTGCAAACCTGCATTTTTTTTTTTTTTTTTTTTTTTTTTGCTTTAGAAATGTGTTTTTTTTGTGTGTGTGTGTTAATATTTATTTTTGAAGAAATATAAATAAATTCTTTATTATTCTTTTATTCTTGTTATAAAGATTATTTGCATTCTTGTTATAAAGATATATTTATTTTCAAAACAATTATATCTTTACTATCCCAAATTTGTATTTTATCAGATCATATGTACAACCTAGCTATAGTGGAGTAAATTTTAAAATTAGTACTTTTGAGATCATTAAATTTTTTAAAATTTAAATTTGAGGGTGAAATTTTGCATTTTAGCATATAAAGTGTTGTATGTCTCTAGAAATAGCATGGAAAATGCTGTAAAAGGGCACTCTTTGTAGCTTTATAACTCAATTGGGAAACAGCTTAAAAATTTAAAAAATTCTACTCATTTTTTTTGATGCATTTTTGAAATTTTCTTGGTTACAACCCAAAAAAAGAACAAACCTGTATGAAATCTGGTGTTTTGCCAAATCTATATAAATAATATATCTGGTTGAAATTTTATGAAAATACAAGATGGTGAGATGAATGTTGTTTTAAAATTGGGGTAATTTGACCTTGAATGACCTCTTTACTTTTTTTTAAAGATGGACTTTGAAAAGGAATCTAATTTTTGGTAAAGTTTGAAAAAACTTCCTGGTAATCTATAAAATTCTGGCAATTGTTTATAAAAATAAAACATTAAATAAAATAGCTGTTAACAATTTGATCAAGCAGTACAGTAAAAACCATAAGACTGAAAAGATAACTGTAAGCTAAGAATAATTGTCAGTCTCATCATGTTTTTATCAAAAGATAAAGAAGAGCATGTGTGATACTTTGCACTTTCTGTTCACTGCCTGTATAAGTATTAATAAATAACATTTAGAAGAATCTTTTGTGTTTATGACTATGACTAAAAATCTGTAATTGACAAAATTGTGAACAAATTCATCTTCATTCAGTTATGATTTTTTATATATTTATTGGTTGTTATATAAAAACTGCTAGATCTCCCTTTCAACTCTCTAGACTTCTTAGTTCTTGTGGTTTATTTTTATTTGATGTAAAATATTCATTGGTACTAAAATAATGATGAAGACTGATATCTGATGCCTTTTAGAGGTATTTAAAAAATTAGAAAGAGGAGCTGAACGAAGTCATTATTTGTATGTGAAGAATATTTTGAGGAAAATAGTGATATTCTCTAAATTTTAAAATATAAGTCTTTCTTATTTCCTCAGTTTGCATATTTATTAGACAAATTTAATATTTGAAAAAAAAATTATTAATTTCTATTATAATCATAAAATTTTGAAGCTATATAATTTTCAAAAATTTTGATGCAATTATTATTAGAGGTAGTATTATGTAAAATATCATCTTTTTTCTTTTTTAAAGATGTTTATGCATTTCTTTGTGAATGTTTTTGCAGTTAGAAATAATGTACAGAAATCAGGAAAAATTCCTCCGACATGTGGACATTTTCCCAAAGGTATTTCCATTACTCCTTTTTCAAAATTTTATTCCTGTTTTATCATGTTAAATTTCCTTGTTCTTGATATGACAATAATTAATTTTTTTTAACAAACTTTATCTTGAAATTATAAAAAAATATATATTTAAAATGTTAGAAGGGTCTTAAAGATTCATTTCTATTATTTTTCTTCAAAATATTGGTAAATGAAATTAAAATAGTGCTTTCATAAAGCATTTCGCTTTAAATAAAAAATATATATTCTTAATTGTAGTTGGCACTTGTTTTTCTTTCTCAGTTTACGTATAAGAAAAAATTAAATTTATAACAATGTTCTTAACATCAATAATTGTCTTTTCTTTGTATGAAATATATGAAACTACTAACTTTCCCTACAGATGTGGAGAAACTGTATTATGAATTTTTTTTGTGGTGCTCTTGAATAATTGTCTAAAGTTGTCCTAATTTATAAAGTTTATTTGTTTTTTATTGGTCAAAAGAATTTTGTTAAAATATGCATATATGTATGTGTTTCATATTAACATTCTGAATAATTCAAACTTGTCACTTTTTATTAAAAAGTTAGCATGTTTTTTGAAAAGAATTGCTATCATCCTTCCAGGTTGTATAGAACTTATCAATGCATTTTAATGCACTTTTCAAGTGCTGAAAATTTAGATAAAATTCACTCTTTGATAGATTGAAATTTTGTGTAATTGTATATTCTGATAACAGTATTATATTTGAAGCTCTTAATTAACATTTAACAAATTAATTTTAATTAAATCTTGATAGCAGTTTTGTATAGAATGTTTTTTTTTAGAAATGATTTTTGAAATACTTTAAAAACTAACTAATAGAAAATACTAAAAATAAGGTTTTTAAAACTATACTATAACTAATGTAATGAAAGAATTATGAATTATGAAGAGAAGAATTATGAAGTTGAAATTAAATCATAAAGGCTTGAAGCTGTAACACCACCACTACAATAAGCATATTGTGTCACAGCAATTTCATGAAGGGAGAAAAAGGGGTTTCAAGCATTCATTGAAAATTAAAACCAATTTGAAAGAATTCAATTTATTTAGTGTATTTTTATTACTATTTTAAAATGTTTTTTTTTAAATTATTGTTAAACTTCCATGTTTTTGGCATATACAGGATGTCCATAATTAAATGATCCTACTTTAAAGTTGTCTACATGCGAAACTATTGTTCAGAAAGTTATGAAATTTTGTATAGGACATAATAAAGGGATGGGAATTTGATTGAGCAAATAATAATAATTTTAAAAAATGGTTCAAAATTTTGTCATCAGGGACAGTTTTTTAAAATGAATTACACATTTAGCATATTTTTGACAAATTTAATTACAACAAAACATGTTCATGCCGGCCATCATTTTCCGCTACCATCTGGAATAGTAAGACAGCATGTTCCACAGTTGATTGTAGTGTAATCTGTGAAATAATAAGAACATGCTTTGAGATGCTGCTTTTTAAATCTGGTAAAGTTTTTGGAGTATGACGACTTACCAGATGTTTTAAATGTCCCCACAGCCAAAAGTCGCATGCCTTTAGATCTGGAGACGAGGAAAACCACATTTCACAAAAGTGATGGCTGATGACACGTTCTTCTGTAAAATGATAATTTAGAACGTCCTTTACACAACAGCTAAATTCCTCCAGCATGAAAATCGAGCTTGAAAGCCATTAACATGCTTGTTATGATCAACAGTCGAACATGCTATCTTACGATTCCAGATGATAGTAGAAAATAATTGCCGTAATGTGGAACATGTGTTGTAATTAAATTTGTCAAAAATATGCTAAATGTGTAATTTATTTGAAAAATTGCGCCTTAGAAATTTTGAGCTTTTTTTATTTATTTGCACGAACAATTTTTCATCCCTTTATTATGTCCTATACAAAATTTCATTTTTCTGAACTATAATTTCGCCTGTAGACAACTTTAAAGAAGGGTTTATTACTATTACTTTTTTAGCCAGTGTTGATTGTGTGCTCTGTAATAAGATTTTTATTAATCTATATTTTATTAATCTCTATCTATATTCATAGCATTAACTATCTTAAAAAAAAAATAACATTCCTTGCAGTTTGAAGAAACCCTAGATATTATTTCTATATTGATTGTGTGCGTGTTATTGTCTTTAAAATAAGATTTTAGATTTCACTTAGTCATTTTCTAATGGTTAAAAGAAGATCAAAACTTGTACTGAAGAAGATCAAAACTTGTACTGATTTGTAAACTTTCTAAAAATTTTTATTTTCAAACTGAACTTTGATTTCAATTTCAGGTAGCCATGTTTTTAATTAGCAATCTATACATTATGCTCAATTCAAGTTATTCAATATTAAAACAATTGATTGTCATAGTTTTTTTAAAAATTTTGTTTAGTGTAAAAAAGGACCTTTAAAAATTTATAATCAAAATGCAAGATATAATAACTTATCTATACTACTATTATAAATGCGAAAATTTGGATGAATTGTTAGTCAATCACGCCAAAACACCTGAGCTGAAATTGAATGAAATTTAGCACAGAGATAAATTTCAGTCTACTATTGATTCCGGTTAATTGAGTGGTTAATTTTTTATTAACTAAAAACTGACTTTCCTACCAAAAATCATTTTCCCATTGCCAAATGAGTGACTCCAATTTGTTTTTTTTTTTTTTTTTTCAAAAGCTAATGAAGTTAGGCTCAATATGTTTTTGACTGATTATGTTTATTTTCTGAGTGTTCGATGCATTTAAAATTAAACATTGTTAATTGATTTTTCAGATTCATTTTGAAGATTTTTTGAATTAAAATAAAATAGAATAAAGGAAATTTTAAAAAAGTGAAAAGAAAATGAAATCTAAAACTTAAATATCAAGTTATTATGTGAGAACATTATTATTTTTTAAATCACTATTTCTTTTACTTAAATAAGTCATTCAACAATCACAAAACTTCTCTCTGTGTGTATGTATGTGTGTGTGTTTTAAAATTAATGATGAAAAATGCTCATCAAGGAAGGAAACACAAAATAAACTTTCCTTTCGATTTGGGAGGGGGGTCCTCTGGAGCCCTGGGGCAACTGCCCCGTATGCCCCTGACTTAGTTGGGTTGGAATTATTATTTCATTAGCATTTTATTTTATTTCTTTTATAATTTATAAAATTATCATATCTCTTTTATACTTTTTTTTTCAGTTATCAACAAACAATGTTTCTGTCTCTGTTGATTTGCCTCTTCTGGTGGATTCTGTACCCCTTGGATCTACTTACAAAGCAGTAATTGGTTTTTTTTTTGTTGCTTCCTATGCTTATTAAATTTGAAAATGTGTATATTTACAATCTATATATATAATCTAATATTCATACTACATAAATTGGTAAATAGAAATATTCATATGTAAACAAATCACTTCACAGATTTTTCAGGCTGTTTCATTTAATGTTTTTACAGCCACACTTAATTCAATGATTCACAAAACTATTTAGCTGCGATGTATTAGAATTTCTCTAATAAGGATTTCCAAAAATTATTTCATCGAAGAAAACAGGATGTAAAATAATATAAGAGAAGCATTACATAAGTTTAAATATTACCAGATGGAGAATTGTATTAGTATACCTATAGAAATTTATGACAATATTTTCCAAAACTTCTGTCCCTTAAAAATGTTATTTCCATTTTATATTAACTAAAAAAAATTAACTTTTTAATTATATAAATTTGTATAATGTTTTCTTAATCTTAAATACATTTCTTAATAAATTTTTAATGTTATGATTAAATTCAAACTTGCTCAACAAAATATCATGCGCTTGTTGCATTGCTAAAATTAAGACAGAAAGAGTTTTCTTTATTTTTTAATTCTAGAATAGGATTTGTAATTGCTTTTTTGTAATATGTGCACTTTTTTAATTTACATAATTAATTTTTTTAATCATTCAATTCAAATAAATTTGTTTGTCTATAATCTAGACAAAAAAGTTGGTCTCCTAAGACTGCTAGAGTATATTACTCATATAATATATACAGTCACCACAAGCCAAACTTTAAATAAAATGAATGAGAAAACATAAAAAGATCTTTTCTAATAGTGATTTACTGTGGATCTAAAATCAAAACCAAATAATACAAATTCATAAATTATAATTAACAATTTATACAAAAAAAGTAAAATTTTTGGAAGAGATCCTATAAGCCAATTTCGTGGTTAATCTCAGAATTTAATTTGAAATAATTGCAACCTGCTTGAGAGTTCTGTGAACTTTTTTGTTAATGTTGTAGTTTGAAGAGATTTCTCAGTTGTGTTATTTTCATTTATTGTGGAAATAAGTATCAATTTAATTAAAATGTCAAAGCAAAGAAACAAATGAGCATTGAATTAAGGAAATTGTTTGTTAAACATGCTGAAAATAAAAAGTCTGTCCCAGAATTAACAAATGTTGTTGACCATTCAGTCAATGGTTCATGACATAAAATGGTTCAAAACCAATGATCAGGTGGAAAATAAACCTAAGACAGGCCATATTAAGATTTTCACTCAGGCAGATGAGAGATATTAAATTAGAAAAGTTAAAGCAAATTCTTAATCCACCAAAGGTAGCCATTGTTGCTGAAAGGGAATTGAAAAATTAACCAAACAACAATTAGAAAAGTGTTCCTTAAGGGCAGGTTTAAATGGTAGGAAAACCATACAAAAATCTTTTATAAGTAATCAAAATCAGATCTAAGACTTAATTTGGTAAAGAAGCATGAAAACAAGGATTTTTTTAAATTATTAAAATGTTTTCTTTATTAACAGCAAATTCAACATTTTTTGATGCAACGACAAACCTTGCGTCTGGAAAAAATGGAATTAAGAGTTGCGTACAAAACAAATTTGAAAACAACTATAAAACTTGGTTGCAGATCAGTTATGGTCTGGGGATTATTATCAGTTTCTGAGCCAAAGACTGCATTTCATTGATAGGAGAAATTGGTATTTTAATGGAACTAAATTTGTAATGCATCCTTTTTTTATTTTATGAATACGTTATTAATTGTATTTTTTTTTAATGTTTCTTTTAGCAAGATGAAGAAGCTGTTATTAAAAAAGATTTACATGATGCTAAAATAATGAGTCCTTCTGTTTCAAAAACTGCCCCTGCTACTCCTGTCACTCCAATTCCTACTCCTACTGTTCCAAGTGCTATTTCTATTACCCCTATTGCCCCAAATGCCAATACTACCACTGCTGCTCTTCCAAATACCAGTGCAACTACTTCTGCTATTCTCAAAACACCTACTTCAAATTTAGCTACTACAGTGAAAAGTTTGTCAAAGTTATCTCCAAAACCAACTGGTGACATTGAGTGTATTGATCTAACAGATGATGCACCTGTTGCAGTTGTGAAGCCAATTACAAGTAAGTTAGTTAAGCAGTTACAAGCTACTTTTGAATAGTACTTTGAATTTTTTTCAATAAAATGGTAATGTTTTTTAAAATAATAATAATAATAAACTCCAGGCAAGTATTTGAAATGAAATATTGTTTGTCAAATACTGTATACCATTACTTATATTCATCTTCAATAAAAACAGTGTGGGAAGAGGAAACTATACACATTTATTTTGCCATTATAATTACTCTTAATTTGTAATTTCTTATATATTATTATGCAAAATTTCTTTTGTTTGATAATTTTTATATGTATTGTTTTCCTTATAACTTATTTAACTAATGGGATTTGCATTCTTTTTTATATAATTTATCTGCTTTCTTAACATATTATTAGTATCACATATTAATGCAATTAGTATCTACTGAGAAACTTTTTTTCCTTATCTGTTTTTCCTCATTTCTTTTTGAATATTATTGCTGATAGAAAATTTAAAGATTGCCATAATTATTACAAGAATTTCCTTTCTGGATGTGTGGCTGTTTGTTAATGGAATCGAAAGACATTGAAATTATACATAGATCAACTTTCATATGACAAAAGAATATGACTGTTATTTTTAGCTGTAATTAAAGGAATCAATATAAATATTTTTTTTAATGAGATATTCAATTATTACTTAAAATTTCCTTTTTATTGACAGCTATTTCTGAAGTTACACTACGTGAGTGTCTATTAATATCATGTTGATGTATTATTACATATGTAATGTAATTCTCTTGTGATAGTTATCATGTCTATTGTATTGAAATCTGGTTAATAAACTATATTTGACTTGAGAACATATAAAATTGTGCACTCTTATGCTTTCACATGACCATTAAATAAATGAAGTCCAAGATTATTTCTTGCTTTTCAAATCAATTAATTTATGTTCATGTCTTCTTTAAGCTCATGTTTCATTTTTCTAAATGTATTTGATAATTTGGATGAATATGTTTGCATTCATTCATGAATTGCTATTTATTGCAATATTAATTACTTCATTAATTATAAAAAAAGAACCTGAGTTAATTTATGCATCTAAAATATTTATTACTCTTTGTATTATGACTTCTTTCTGTATTTATTTGTTTCAAATTCTCTTCAGTTTCAAATAATTGATTTTTTCTCATCTTTTTATAAATAATTTTGTGATCAATAATGTACTGATTTTTTTGTTAGATTCTTCTCCCTTGGCTGCTATATCATTGGTAAGAATACTTGTATTATTTTGATTCTTTTATGTATTTTGAAAATGAAATTCTGAAGAAGTAATAATTTTTTTTGTATAGACATCTCATTTTAACGTGAAATTAATAATATGCATTTCTTATGTGTGCTTTCTCTTTTTCTTGGTGAAAATGATTGTAATAAAGCAAGAAATTGGGTTAAATTATTATTTGTAATTATGTTATTCTTTCATTCTGATATTTTTTGGGAAGAAGAATCAGTTTTTCTCTTAGGAATATACGTAAGGTTGTGTAAATCGTTGTCTGTGACAGAATTTACTTTTTTTAAGGTGGTCATATTTTGCTCACCATAGTACTTGTATATTTTAGGAATAAGGTATTAAATTCACTTGGTGGTTTAAATTGAATTAGGGTAACCATTAATGCAATATATTGCTACCTTTTCTGCAAAGTAGACAAATATCTGAAGTAAATATTGGAGATTTTATAGGCATTTCTATGATAAATTGGCTTTAATAATAAATTACACTTTTTATTAATTTTATATTTAGTTATGTGGGTCTTGTAATTCTTTTACATAGTCATTGGATCAACAAATATATATTTTCTTTTAAATTAGGACATTGCTTTAAATATTATAATGCAGAGTTTAAACAATCTATTTATCCATTTCTAATTAGACATACTAAATATTTCTGTTGATTCAATAAGTAAGAGAATTATGAGGATTGCAGCATTATAACGAAAAATTATAAAAAAAAAGTAGAATAGTTTACCACACTAAATTTGTCACAGAAAGGCCTACTCTATGTAGATTTTACTTTTAACCTGCAGACGCCCTTATTGAAAATCAACATGAAACAACTCAAAAGAAAGATATTGTTTCATTAATATTGACATCTTATACTAATTTCATTAAAGTTACTATTGATTCTTTGTATTTTTAAATATAATATTTAAAATAAAATTTATCTTAAATACTGATAACTTTAATTAGTGATTAAAATTGTAAAACAGTTATGTTCCTATGAAATGTTTTCTGTTATTTTGGATATCTATGCATCCCCTTGTAATGGAATAGCCATTTATACAGGAAATTAGATGTCTGTTTTATAATTCAACTTGAAAATACTGTTCATTGGTGCTTATTGATATATGTACTGACCAAAAAAATTCATTTGTAACATATAAAAATTTAAAATGCTGTATATTCTTTTTTTTTTTTAAAATTGGCCTAGCAGTTCACTCTCAGAGTTAAATCTATTTATCAGTTGATACTAAAGAAAATTCATACACAACAATATGAAATTTGAGAGTGAAAAATATGTCATAACTATAAATTTTTATTTTAATTTCTTCTATTTTGTTTTGTTGAACCTGCTACATTTTATTTTAGTATGCTGTAGTTTATTCTGAATTTCTCTTTATTAGAATATTTAAATTTAAAAAAAAACTATTATGTTATGTATATTTTTTCCAAATACTAAAATATTATGTTGTTTTTAGGTTAAGCACCCTGCACCTTTACCACCAAAACCATTCTGTACTCCCAACAGTGTTCTTCCAAGTGTTCCACCTAAGCCTCGTCTAAAAGTATCAACAGAGGAGCGTGGTCAGTATTTTTTTTGTTGATGTTGTTTTTTGTATGCATTGCTTGTTGAGAATGAACAGAGTTGAAATCTGTATATTGTATCTGAGAGAAAAAAGAAATATGTGTTTTATCCTTTCTTAGTATAAATTTTTTTGTTTGTTTCTCCTGTGGGAGATAGATATTGAATGTGTTGGTTTATTTGTTGCTGAATCAAGTATTTACAGCTTAAGAAATAAAAACAGATAAGTTATATGCATTGAACTTATAGTAACAAACATGAAACTACTTGGGTGGATGAAACAGAGGAAGAAAAGAAAAAATAGGTGAAGCTACTTCTTGTCTTGGATCAGAAAATAATAATAATAACATCTTAAAACTAAAAAATATTTGTGTTCGAATAGCATAAGAAGTTCTACATTTGTTCTGCTTATATTTTCTGAATATTGTATTGCATTCAGAATATTTAACAAAATTGTATGAAATAGACAATATTTTTCAACTAATATGCTATGATTTTTTATATAGCCAGATAACTGGTTAATAAGTTCATCGAGATGAAAATCTTTATTCATTTATTTGTAGGATTGCAATTGAAAAGCAAAAACAATAATATTCTGCTCTTGCCTTGTAGACAGCCTAAATAAGCAACTACACAAATAAGAATCCAGAATTATAAGTTATATAATTTTTATTCAACATCTAAAAATACAGCAAATAATTATGAACTAGTTACTTTGAAATATTGAAGTATATACTAAGTAATGTCTGATAATTTCATTGATTTCTGACGCAATGAAGCTCCTTTTCATTGAAGTAAAATATTTTTCATTGTTTTCAGTTTCCTTAGTAAACTAATAATTTTCATGAGAGATTTATTTTGGAATGAGAATCAGAATTGATTGGTTTCAATAAATCAGCAAATTTCTTTGATTTCGGAAGCTCAGCTCACCATTGCATGAAACATAATGATTAAAGTCAGTCTCAGAAGTGACAGTGACTTCTTTTAAAGGGTCAAATGAAAAGATGACTTCATCACCATTTTCATCACATTCCATTGGAAATCCCATTCTCTAAAAGCATCTTTTCAATTGGAGTTTTAGAACTTTGGCCTAAAGAATGTTTCACAAAATATAAATATTCAATGCTTTGTATATTTTTGACTAATTATATGATAATTTTTTTCATAAACAACTTACTCCAATTAACTTTCACGGAACTAATGATACCATAGTCTAATGGCTGTAGTGCACTTTGCAGGAAAAAAACACAATTTTGCTTTTAAATCATAAATTGGAGAATGTGTGGGATAGTAATCAGCAAGCAAAAGAATTTTTTGCCTTTATGTAGATTTATTTAAAGATCTCAGAATATCTGTAACTAGGGAAGAAGTCATCCACGATTTTTTGTTTACTGTGAGTTTTGTTGGTGAAGTCTTTCAATTTTTAAAACACTCCATCTTGACTGTCCTTTCTATTATGATTTGCTTCAACTTATCACTTCTGTTAATATTAATTTCTTTCTTCTTTTTTTTTCCTTCTGCCAATTTTTTAAAAAAATTATTTTTGTGAAGCATTTAGCCGTTTTGTAAGTCACGAAAAAATCCTGTTTCATCTCCATTGTAAATATTGGATGGTGAATATCCTGCAATCATCCTGGGCAAGTTTTCTTACTGCATTTTTATTTACATCAGTCTTTTCTCCTTACACTTTCTTTTGAACCACCTGGTATCTTTTTGTAAAAAGATCGTCCAACAACAAAAGTCTTTCACAGTAAGCTTTTTTTTTGATCGGTGGCCCATTAATGATTACTTTCCATGTTCAACATGTATTAAAATTACTTCACTAGGTCAGATTTAGAAACAAAAAGAGGATTGACTTTCAATGACTTCATCATTTTTGACTATTTTTTCAACTTCTACTCATTGTTTAACAATTGCAGCTAAAGTTGATGAGCAGATTTGACGAAGCTTGCCTAAAGAGTTATGTATTTCAGTGTTCTTATCAAATTTCTATACAATGCTAAACTCAAAAGTTGAACAACGATATACAAGCTTGTGCTGAAAATCTTTAATTTTATCTTTGCCTCCAAAAACACAAAAAGCTGCGCCAATTTCCTCATTCATTTTTGAATCATCTGTATAGATGGAATGGAGAACTGTAACCGCAGAAACATTCCACTGTATTTTTTCAATTTTACTGGGTTGAATCCATATATTTTCTTAACTAATCATTTTATTGTCCTCAATTTTTTTGCCAAAAATATTGATGTCTTTATGGGGATTTTTTATATCCAATAACCAGCAGTTTCAAATCACATAACAGATCTATTGGTTCAAGTTTGCTAATGATCTGTAGAGCTGCTGTAGATGTTGTACAAAAAGCCCCCCGTTATTGCTGACAATGCCTTTGTCTATTAGTGCTATTTCACCAGGTTGCAACTGCACATACCAAAATTCTTTTAAGAGTTCTTTTGTATAAAATTTTGACAACTTTTCCTGATTTGGCGACTTTAAGTCTATTTAAAAATTTAGTTATCTTACTTCCCTCATGATTTATATTAGTTATCTTACTTCCCTCATGATTTTTTTATGGCTCATACATACCATTTAATCTGCCATCAACAATATTTCCAAGAATCGTTTTATTCCTTGTAAGCTTAATTGGTTTATCTGCTTAAGAAGAATACTGAGGGTGTCTACAACACCCCTGTTTTTGCAAAGGAATGGATCAATTACCTTTTTTTCATGATTGAAAATAACCTTATAGAGTCCTTACTTCAAAAATCTAATTTTTCTAATGCCCTATTTACCAGTCTGAATTTTAATGCTTGTTAGTTGCAGCCACAAACAAATAAAAATCTATGTATGGAATTATTTTAGTATCTTCCTAAAAATTAATTTGCTGTGCTTCATTAACTACTAGAAGCTAATACAGAGGTTCAGAATTAGAACTTTGGTGGCATCCAGTTCAATATTCTCAATTAAAAAATTGATCGCCATAAATTAAAAATACTTCTCTGTTTTTGAGGAAACTTGAAATCACATTAAGAAGGTTTTGAGAGCAATTCATATTTTTGAAATTATGAATAATTGTTAGCCACCAAATTCAACTAAAAGTTCTAATCACATCTAAAGAAATTATAAAACTATATTTTGATTTATTTCTTGCCACCTTATTTTAATTTTTGATGTGAATAATTACTTCAGTTGTATTTTTCTCAGGACTAAATCCATATTGATTTTGATGAAGATATTTTTTAATAAATGATTGACTATTCTCTGTTTAATCATTTTATCAAATATTTTTTCAATGAAATCAAGAAGTGGAAAAGCTACTGGAGCTGTGTTTTTTGTTTGGCTTGTTAAACAGCACAACATGTGCTACTTCCCATTTTGGAGGGAAATATCCAGGGTTCAGACATCTATTATAGAGATCAGCAAGTATTTTGTTATTACACTTAAATTCTTTTTTAATAATTCCTACTGATATACATCCAGATCTAGGGCTTTTTTGTCATTCGAACTGTTGATAGTATGTGTTTGCACTTCAGTTAATAAAAATGGAGGATCATTGAGAGAATTTGGAGAAATTCAATCATTGTTTTAAATATTTTCATGAAAAAGCATAAAATCACCATCATTCGTTATATATCTGATCTGAGGGCTATATATTAGGTGTCCTAAAACTTCTTATTGAAACTTCATTTTGTTCATAGTATGAGGGATTTTGTATGATGTAAAGATTGTCATTAAGCAAAAGTGTCCCAGAGAACAACAGGCAGTGCAGTTTTGCTTTGATTACTACACACAAATAATCCAGAAAAATGCAATACAAATCTGGATTGGTTTTTTGAGATCATTCCCCATACTTATTTGTGAACAAGGCATTCATCATGTGGTAAATTAATGGAACAAGTTCCTGTTTAATTTTGATAATTATTTTAAAAAAATAAACTGCCATTTCATTCTGTGGCTCTTATTCCATTCTCATTTAATCTGTCCAAATATTAAACTATTATCATGATCTAGAAATTCAAATCATTCAGGAAAATGAATGAATGGGGAGCAGTTAAAAAGGCACGACAGCTTAATTCTGCTGTTTGTATAGTAATGGTACTATGAATCATCATTTTCCATAACTTTGCCCAGGAAATGTTCATCAGAATGATATTGGGGGGGGGATTCTTCAATAATTGAAGTGATTGTGAAATCTCAACTGATTGTCTGTGTGATTATGTCTATGGCACCCACTACTTTCAGTTGCTTGTATTGCACTTAGTACCTAATGATCATCCATTTAGATGGATTGTGTTGTTAATTTCATTCATCAAAACATCTATGAGGATGAGGCAACTCATGAGTTGATGGATCATCATTTATGATTCCAGTACCATATGGAAATACTTGGCTGTCCTGTTTGTGATATTGAATTTTCTCTATGCTCTCAATGTCTTCATTTATTGAAGCACTATTGAATTCTATCTCTAACATTTGAATTTCACTAAATAACAACAATAATAATAAATAGCACCAAATAGCCTTTGAATCACAAGCATTACAAAAATGCAATGGCGACTGGATTGCCATTGCATCTTTTTGATTAATGAGGTGATGTTGTTCGACCACCTTAATCTTTAGTTCCATGCAAATTTCCAGGGAAAATCCGTTTTGAAATAGGATTTGCTTTTCTTACTTTCTGCTCTACCTGTACACTTGGTTTTTATCAAATTTATACAAAACTGTAGTAAATTATAATTGCTATACCATTTCCATTTGGTTCACTCATTTATTAAGCAAATAGTTAATTTGATTTATTTTATTAGTAAGCTTTTTATATAAGGTTTCATAACTAATGTATTGGTGTCAATAAACTGTCTATTAGAGGTAAAGAAAGTTTTGAAAGAAAATTTATGGAATGACGTAGAATTTAGTTATTTATATTTTTGTCAAATCTGTCCAAGGTATCAGCAGCTAATGTAATGTGTTTCTATTAGCTGATTAGTATTGAGATTTTATTGTAATTGAGAAAACTGATTTTTTTTCTTCTTTAAAACAAATACTGTTTCCACTATGATATATTTAAGTATAAAACATCTATGGGTCTGTATTTATTGAACTTGATACTTTATATTCTGACTCTTCACATTAATTTACTTAATGAACTTGTCAGAAAAATTACATGTTTAATTTATACTCCCTCTTCTTTTGAGCAATGAATTATTATCTTAAAATGTATCAATAGAAATGTAATTATATTTTTATTAAAATTAGAACACATAAATTTCACACACACACATATAATATATGTATGACCGTTTTAATTTTGCTCCTTAACTCAAAAATAAAATTAAAAGAAAAGTATTAATTAGTCATAGGAAACAGTTCTTTAAAATTATAACTTTAGTAAACTCTTTTTAAGTATCACAACTTTATCTTCAATAAAACTTTATGATGGCATATTATAATATCCTTAGAAATATATTATAATGAAAATAATAATGATAATTACTTATCATAAAGTATAATATTACACAGAAGAATAAAAATATTATAAACAGGAATTATTAGTTGAAAGATGTTTTATTCATAGCAATATTACTGTAAATATAATTTATGACAAGCTTCATTAATGAAATTTAAAATTTAATTTTGTATTTATTCTCTAATTTTAAGTTATTAAAATAAAATTTGCTCATAACGAAAGCAAATTCAAAATTAATTTTTTAAAATCCATTTTAAGATTTTAAGTCAAATTTTTAAAAATTAAAATTCACTCTGAATATGAAGTTATTTTGAACATTCTTGTTAGACTTTGAATTAAAACCTCGTTATTAAAAAAGATGGAAAAAATAATTAAAGTGCACTAAAATTGCTATAATTTGTTTTCTGGTTTCTTTATTTTGAATTAATTTATATATTTTTAGTTTGATTTGGTAATGTATGTTGTTGAACTTCAAAAGCTTTGTGGAATTTCATCCAAATTTGGAATAGTGAGTTTATTATGATATCTATGACCTTATCATTTCTCTGGGTTTTTAAATTATGTTTAATTAGGAAAGTTCCATTTTCCAGGTATAGTCCTTCAATGGGATATGCCTCCATCCTATTCGCCAATAGCAGCTGCAGCTTATTCAAAGTTGAAATCTTTTGAAATTTTTGGCTACCAAGAACAGAAGAACATGGTCATCAACACTCTACTTTGGAAGAAAATTGGATCGGTGAAGGCCATGAGTTTGCCCATGGCTTGCACTCTCACACAGTTTCTGGAAGGTCAAAAATATCATTTTGCAATCAGAGCTGTAGATATACATGATCGATGTGGAGCTTACAGTGATCCCATCAGTATTGTTTATAAACCAGTATAAAGAAGGTGAGTGAACTGCATTTTTAATAATACCTCAATTTGATTTCTTTTAAAATATCTATGAAGTAGGTCAGAGTCAATCAGCAATTTGTTAACATTGTGTAATATGGTGAGCAATATTTAAAAATTCTGAAGGTACTCTGAAAGTTATAGGAGTTACTTTTCCTTAAGAATAATTCTTGTAGAACTTTGAAACTGGTCTAATTATGCATTTGGGCTCAGATTAAAAGATTTAATATCAAGTTTTTGCAAAAGTAACAAAAAAAAAAGGTAGAAATTTCTTATTGTTCACACAAACCAATCATACAAAAAGAGAGAGAGAAATGAAATGCAAGTATTTTTGTATTTATTGAAATTTATTTTATTCTTAACAAAAATTTAACATATAAATTAAGGTTTTAATGCTTTATCAGTCATGTCATTTTAATCTCTTAATCTTGCTAAGATATTTATCTATTTTTTTAACAAAAGAAAATATTATTTGAATAATCTGAAGTCTGAAATCTATGTAAGCTGTTCTATTTTTTAGCTTGACATGCAATATATATATACTACATTCTTGTACTTGAGTTGAAAAATTTATATAAGTTTCATAGTTGTTGTTTTTTTTAAAGACATTTGGAAGTTCTCAAATTTCAAAACAGCTTTTAAGAAATTTTTTAATAAATTTTGATTTATGTATATATTGTTGTTTCGAATACTTAAAACTGTTACTTTCAAATAATAAGTTTTAAATTTTGTTTATTTTTTCTAAGCTACTTAATGGCAAATCCAAAAATTTTTTCAGTTAGATTTTCTTTCCTCTTACCCTTCAGAAATATTTGTGCTACCGGAAAATGAAATGCTAACTAGAAGAAATCGGTTTATATGAATAAAATCTTGGAAAAATATAAGTCAAGGTAACATATTATTTAATTAAAATTTTTGGATCAGAAATTAAATTGAGAACTTTTCTAAATTCAGAATTATGGTGCATTAATAATCACTAAAATCACTGTATTTCGAATGTAGTATTAATATTTATACTTTGTATCATACATACACTTCAGATTATTTTGTGGAATGAAGTTCCATGCCTAGATTGCTTGGTCCATCAAATCAATAATGGTTGAAGATGACAGTGTTGTTGTTACTAATCTCAGATGTTTTAGTTTGCTGGATCATTTCTATGAATCCAGAAACCTTAGAAAAAGGTGCAAAAAGGCAGCATTTCAGTTTATCCCAAAACTTGGGTACCAGAAAAAAAAAGGCCAATTTAGTCCTTTTTTTTCTTTAACTGGGCAAAGTGGAATGTCTTTTATGCTGTGGATGACTCACTGGGATTATACATTCCTGAGGTACTTCATCCATTCTAACCTGGAACACCCCACAGCCATGAATAGGCAACAAAACAGGACTTTGGAATGGAAAATAACAGTGGGTTTATTATCCTATAATAACCCATACATGCTTGATGGAATGAAGATTTGGTGACTTTGCACATTGAGCTAACATTTAAATATTGTATGACACTATCAGTTTGGAATTAGAAGCCATCTTATTGTAAAGCAATAAGAACAATTTAACAACAATAGTGATTAAAAAAAATAATATAAGCTTTCATCAATCTAAAATGTAATCTCTTGTTAAAATGTTAGGAATGTTGGCGAGAGATTTAGTCTAGGATTAGTATAGGAAATTGTATCCAAGGCCATAATTTCTAATCTAGGTTCTGTACATCTACATTGCAGAAAACTTTCTTCCAATCAGTCATCAATATTTCTATGCCCAACTTAAGCTAATGTTAACTTTAGGACTGAAAACAAAACAGATCCTTTTACTGTCCTTCAATGAAGACACTGAAGTGCAGACAGCAGTGATTTTGAATTGTTGAATGAAATGTCTTGGGCAGCTTGTTATTATGCATAAATAAGATACAGTTACTCATTATCTTGACATTCTGGGGTATCAGTTGCTTGTCACCATAATTTACTTCCCTGAAAGTGGAAATTTTATCAAGAAGATTATGCTCTTTTTCACATTCCTGAAATATTTCAAAAAGGGTTTTAAAAGAAAATGCAACATCTTGCTTTGTTCTTTCAGTCTCCTGATATGAGCATTTGTTAGGATATTTTGAATCAAAATTCTGTACTCAGTCTCCTCTATCATCTGTAGTATCAAAATTGAAGATTTTTCCCCAGGAAGAATGGCTTCTTATTCCATTGAATGTTGTTAATGACCTCTATGCATTTGTCCCTTGTTGCATACAATCTGCAATTAAGTCTAGGAGTGGTTTAACTCCCTGTTTATGAAGCTTTTCTCTTATTTCATGAGCATTTATATTTTTTTATCACCTGTGTGTATTTAAATAACACATATAGCCTATCACCTCTAGATTATTAATAATTATGAAGATAAGAAAACCAGCTTCTTTTCTTTTTTTTTTTTTTTTCATTTGGCATTTGTTTTCTCATTAAGATAATAAATGTAAGGACTTTTATTTGTTTGCCTTTCGATTCATCAACATTTACTATCAAATTGTATTGATTATGTGATTTGCTGTTTGTCTATTCTAAAGAATCGATATATATTTAAAACAATAATAACTATTTTTACAACTACGTAAATTTGCATTTGGTATTAAAAAGTTGATTTTGGCATAAATATTGTATACACATGAAATAAAATCGATATTTCTTTCCACACTGAAAACTTAATTTTGCCATTTTTGCAGATATGACTTTTTTTTATAACTATTTCTATGATTCTTTAAAAACCAATATTTTATAAAAATGAAATACCAGTATAAGAAGTAAAATTTCACTATCTTCTCACTAATGTTTATCAATGTCATTGATTGAAATATCAGATTCGATTATCTTTTTTGATATTTCCCACTCCAGCAAATTTTTGGGCATAGTTCCCCTCCCCCTTCTCCTAATCCTTGATTGTCAGATTTTTTTTTTTTTTGAGAACTTATGAACTAATCCACTTTTCATAACCATCTACATATTTAAAATAACTGCTATAATTAAAAAATAATAATTTCCCAGCCACAACCAATGTATCATTTCCAATTATTTTTATTTCATAGAAAAATTTAATGATATTTAGATGTGTCGTCCAAAGTTTATCAATGTCATTACTGTCCGTTTTTGCCCAAACTCTTCAAAGAATATACTAAACTGTATATTCTTTGAAGGGGAAATGACAGTCTTGACCACTAAATATTCCATTTTTGCAAACTATTTTTTCTAATGAAAAAACTTATGACCACTCTATCTGCCACCATTTTCTAGAGCAAATGCAAAATAAAAGTTGAGAATAGTTTATTTATCTTCTTTGTAAGTATAAATAAAGAATCAGAATATTTTCTATCATTATTATGCACTCATAATTCTAAATAGTACTTTCTTTTGTTTTAATACGATGCATTTTGTCAAAATTGGTCTACATTTGTTTATTAATGTCATCAATATGATTGCCAAAGCTACTTGATATCGGTGGGATTAATTTAGTGTCGATGCACAACTTTAATGAATGGCATTTTGTCTCAAAAATATAATTATGATTAGTAAACATTTACTATTCTTTCATTTTAATGTTGAGCGTTCTGTTTAATTAGATTTACATCAATATGTCAGATAGGCCATAGAAATTAGTGAATTCAAACCAGTTTTTAAGAGTGGGGTCTCTGTCAAAGGTATATATGACAACAGATTATTTATTTAGGGGCCACAAGCGTTTGTATGCTTTTGGCCCCTAAATATGATATTGTAACCAGTTTTTCTCGAAAAATGGAGTAAGAACAAGAGTAGAGGACCATTGATGATAGAGGTAGAGGTTATGAGATTTTTACATTTAAAAAAAACTGACAAAATCGGATCAGTAGTCAGAGTTAGACTATTTCCTTATTGATTGAATTATGTGATTTTCTTTATTTTGGTTCATGCTTTTTCTACTTGTAGTATTTCCAATGTTCATAACAACAAATGAATTTTAGTTTTACGGCAGATGCATGAATAGCAGATCAGTTCACTTTAGTTCATTGTACTTGTAGAATGCACAGAAACATAAGGTCAATTTCATTAATGTAGTAGTTTCATCTTCTGCTTTCATTTAATGAGTCCATTTTTTATTCTTTAGTTTTGATACCTTGCAGTCTGTAAAATTTATACTCATGTGTTTTACTTGCTATGAAGAGAGAAATATACCTAAGTAGAAACTTGTTCAAATCATTGCTAATCAAGGGATAAGGAATATTAGGACTTTTGGGGAATTTGTTCACTGATACCAAAGATACTCTTCAATGGATTTTCAAAAATAAACCTTTTATTTAAAGTATTTTAATATAAAAACTGCTGATAATTTTTTTTAATTCATGAATCACAAAATCAGTTTTTAAATTTCTTTACAAAGCAATGTCTGCAACATTATAATAAAGTTTAAAAACTTCTACTTTATGCATTGTTTTCAGGTACAGTAAATCTTATAAATAGTATCATTCTTATGGCATGATTATAGTATCATTCCAGTTATGTATATTGCCACTGTGTATATTAATCAGCATATTGATTCTGATTTCTCCTCCATTTTATAGGCATAAAGGAATCTTGTTTCATTTTTGTGGATCATGACTCATCTTTTTAAAACACATGTTTAATCTATTGTTGCATCATTGTAAAATAAAAATGAAAATAAATGTCATTGTGAAAGAAATTACTTGCTTTCAGTCTGTCGTTACATTATTTGCTTTAAATTTATAATTATGATAATTTTATAAAGCAAGAATACTCTCTGTAATTTGCAAGTTGCATAAGCCAGGCACATAATCACAAAACACAAAGTTCTACTGAAAAAGACCATTGGATTTGAAGCTGCCAGTACAATTTTATTTCTTGGGTGCAAATGTTCACTGAAAAAAAAATTTCAAAGTTTTAATAACTAAGAATTTTGTATTTTTAAAGTCAAAGTGTATTAATATTCAAAAACTACTTTAAAATTATTAAAAATAATTCATTGACATCCATTTTTTCTTTGGAATTCCCCCCCCCCCTAATTTTTCAAAATTATGTTTGAGCTCGGTTTCAGACAATGTTTTTTACTACTATGATGAAGTTAATTTAGGGAAGAAAAAAAAAATGAATAAAATTTTGTGCTATTGCAATTGTTATGTTAAAAAAAAAAACACATGACGCTTTCTTTGAACATCAAATGTTTTTTTTTTTTTGCTTTGCTTTTACATTTCTCAGCAGCAATATTATTAAAAGTGTTAGTTGTCCTTTTTTCTGCACATTTTGTTATTCAAAGACCTTTATGCAGAGAATGCGTAGCTTAGCAACGAACCAGAGCTCCCGAGGAAGTGTACAGCGACGCTACCTATTTATTACATGACCATGTTTGACGTTAACCTCTCGTTTGGAAATAATAGCGGTGTTATTTCGGGATAGACCATTTAATTTTGAACGGCTTTCTATCCAGTAAGTAATGTTGGATAGCACCCGAGCTGGCACGCCTTCTCCCCTCAATGCCGCTGTGGCTTGGTGATAAGGAAACGAGAGGGTTTCGTGTTCGAGGCCTGGTTCTCCCGAAGAACCATCGTGTGAACGGGTCTGAGGCTTGTTAAGTCCGTCGGGATCAAATGTCTTCCCACTAGTGTGGTGCGGAAATTTGGTGAGGGGCGGTTGAGCTGAGATGTAATCTCACCGCGGTTCAAAATCACGTTTTTCGTCCCAAAACAGCCCTAGTGTTACTTTAAAACGGGACGTTAGTATAACTACCCAAATTAAACCACCCTTCTTCCTCTTTTCACACCACATTAGGAGGAGGAGGGGAGTATATTTCACACAAATTAGCACCCGCTTATGTATTGAGGAAAACAAAGTTTCAAACCAAGTACCCTAGTCCTGCAACTACATTACAAACAGGCCACCGCAGTTCCTAATTGTGACGGAGAAGTTTAAATTAAATTCCTAACTTTAAAAATTAAAAGGGAGTATGCGATAGGATACAATCATTTGCTTGCTTATTAGCAGTTCTAAAGCAAACTGACTTTCATAGTGATTGGTTAAATGATTCCGTTTTTATTTTACTGGGAGCCATTTGTTTTAAAACACTTATTTATCGTTATGGCATCTGGTTATCATAATCAAATTCCTTATGTAATTTAATTAATATCAAAAGGATAAATATAAAATAATTTCAAATATTTTTGTTTTTATTATTACTACTTGCCCGATCTCAGTTACAACTGCGATATCCGAGGCAAATTATAACCCGTTAGATTAGAAAAGATATTGCTGGTTCTATAAATCAATAAAGTTGGCTTTGTATTCCTTATGGATATAGTTAAGCTGTTAAGAAAAAGTAGTTATTATCAAGCCAGCGTCCTTCATTGGGACAGCACATTTTCACCTTGGCCCGGTTACGTCAGCGTTGTTCTTCTGTACTCTTTCTAAGGTTTGCGAAGGCCCTTCCTCGTAAAAAAATGTTGTGTAAGCGAATGTGACTCATGAATTAGCTAAGTCATATTCTTGGCGCTACTGAAAAAAAAAACAAGTGATGCGCACTCGGTTTAAAATGGCTGACAGATAACTGTCGCCGGATTTGTAAAGGACCAAAAGTAACAACAATACAGTTGTTATTAAGGAATCCCGAATACATTTTTAAGTATAAATAATTTTCTGAAAGTTGTTACCATTAACTCATGTCTCTTCTACTTTATACCCAAGCATCTATTCTCAATGACTGAAAGTCAGTTTTGTATTGTGCATATGTTTCAAATTGTTGTCGACTTAATTGCATGTACAATGGCGTTTCAAAACCTTACGTTTCGTTAATGGATGTCATAACATTGGGTGCTTAAAATTAAGGATGAAATATTCTGAATATTATTCGAAATTTATAGCGACTATTGAAACCAAAATGGGAAGGGGGATGAAGTTTCAAATCAACTGAATTCGGTGGTGATTGAAAAGACAATTCCTAAAACGGCTAGAAACGTGAAAACTGGCGCTTGTACCAATGAAGGTATTCCGGTGTACACGCATCATCACATTGCGGATCGGAGAGGATAATTTCAGTCGATGACTTCATTCGGAATGCAGACAGAGCTTGTTGACTAGTTGCAGGAAAATATCTTCTGTGCTAGAAAATCTGGTACACCGATCTAATATCGCGCAGAGCCCCCTCGAGCACGCATAAGTGCCGCAGTATAATGTGGTGTGGGTTCAACTAATTTGTGAAGATATTCTGTGGGCAATTCACACCCTGATTCTTGCAGTGCAGGCCACAAAGCCGCGGGAGTGCGAGGTGGTGGAGAATTCCTAAGGACAGCGCATTCCAAAACATGCCAGATAGGGTCGATAATGTTCATGTCAGGAGAATCAGGTGACCGAGAGAGGGTGAGAAATTCGGAAGAATACTCCTCGAGTCACTCGGTAGCTGCTGTAGACCCTTGGGGTGGTGCATTATAGTGTTGGAATAGTCAGCGTCCGTCAGAATGGACACAAGACATGAATGCATGCAGAGAATCAGAAAGGATGTTAAAATACCACTGACTTGTCATGGTAGAGTCTACACACATCAACGGACCCATATCATTTCATCTGCACACACCCCTTACCCTCGCAGAGCCTCCACCAGCTCGAACAGTTCCTTGTAAGCATGAGGAATCCATGGCTTCATCGAGTTTTCTCCACACCCGTACACAGTCATCCACCCGATACTCTTGGATACATGACTCCTCAGACCAGGCAACTTTTTTCCAATCATTAAGAGCCCAATGAAGGCGTTGGCGAGCCCAGGTAAGTTTCAGAGCTTTGTGCGGCTGAATCACCAATGGTACACGAAGATGGTTTGCAGATGCGAAAGCCCATATCAATTAGTTTACGTTGCACTGACACTTGTTGATGAGCCTGCATTCGAATCCGCAGTAATTTCAGGAAGTGTTGTGCAACGATTGCAACGATGTTCGTGCAACGATTGTTTTCAGGCGTCGATGATCCCGCTCTATTAAGGTATTTTTCAACCACGCCGATGTCAGAGATTTGAAGTTTTCCCGGAAGCCTGGTATTCGCGGTACACCCTAGAAATGACCTTGCGCGAAATTCCAAATTTCATCTCTACTTCGGAAATGCTGTCGCCTTCTGTGCGTCGTCGATTTGTCACCCTTAAGAATCACTTGAATCTTTATTAACAGCCTCTATAGCAGCAAGAAACGCTGTGATATCCTCATCAGACACCTGTTGGTTTATATACACACTGTTGACGGCATCGCGTTACACTGATGGGTTGAACACCTTTCATCACCATTACTATATGCTAATGAAGGTATATTTTCGTGTACCCCCTTGCTTATCGTACGACTTCAAATTCATTTACTCTTATACTATTTCGATGGATGATAGCAGGGGGGGGGGGGGCTACCAGTATGGAAATGAATAGAGTCGACTTATATGTTCAACTTTATGATTAGTAGAGATAAATACCGATGAGGGTATTCCATCAGACGCTTGCAGGGAATGTCTGTTTTTATTTGCTTGGATGCTGTGCGACGCTGTCGTTGTGTCTATGTAGGTATATGGCATTTGAACTTTTGAAAACTCGCGTGCCTCTGAATAATGGATAGGACAGAGAGGTATTCGTTTAAGATGTGATCTGCCAATGTTTCCTAATTAATGGATGCATCCTCAATCGCTCCCGTGTAGCTTCAAAGTGAAAAGTCGGACATCATTCCGTTTGCTTATATTTACCGGGGGAAAAAAATAACGATTTATTTTTTATGGTAGTTCTGTTTGGTTTCATACTGTTTATTAATGCGCCATTTACATTTTTTAAAAACGGTAACACGATACCATTTTTAATTATTTCAGAATTTTTATAAATAAATGCTATGAAAAATTTATGATGCATTTGGTGGAAGGAGACCTTAAAGGAAATAAATCTTTTATGCCTTGAACAGGATTTTTTAAAAAAAGTCTTGCTTCCAAAATTAACATAATTGGGTTTAATTAAATAAGTTAAAATCGTATTGTATTTATGCGATAATTTTA
Organism: Argiope argentata; assembly: GCA_026289955.1. Lineage (NCBI taxonomy): Eukaryota > Metazoa > Arthropoda > Arachnida > Araneae > Araneidae > Argiope > Argiope argentata. The sequence goes on along the minus strand of JAOUZG010038029.1, from coordinate 1,340,804 downwards.
GGAAACATGTTTGATGCAGGAAATTTAGCTTCCTGTAAACGAAAGAAAAGACTAAAAAAGCTAAGTTTATTTTAAAAATTAATTGTTCGTGCTATGGTAAAATCTATTATGTATTACTTTTAGAGAGCGGGCGTTTTGATTTATAATTTAATGTGAGTATAATTTTGTGATCAAAAATACTTAAAGAGCGAGTCCAATGTAGATTGAAACAGGCTGGTTATATGGTTTTCCAAAAAGACAACGGAACAAACTTAAGGTTCTCAAAAAACTCTTTAGCATTGAAAATTTTAGATGATCTTTGCCATTCACTTGAAGATCTTCGATCTGGTCAGAAGAAATCGTATCTCATTTACTCGATATTAATGGTATAAAATCCTGTGATCGGACTTTTCAGAATTTTTTTCATTTATAGCAACAGTTGATATGGACTTTTGAAAGAAACGGGTTTGCCAAGGGGAGGGCACTATGTTGAATGCTCAGTTCTGAATGAAATCTAGTATTTAGAATGTTCACTCACGAAAATATTAAAGGCGCAAAGGCCAGTTGATTCCGAAAAATGGCCATCAAACTTTCTACATAGCTTATATAGGGTAAAATGGGTGTGTGTAGTATTTATAATTTGTTTTTAAAAAACGCATACAGACTTTTTAAAAAATTATTTTAACTTTATATTATATTTTAGACATGTTTTGCTAACATTTATTTTTCTTTAAAAGTTTCACATTTTGAATTTGACAGCGCTAGATGTTAAAGTCAGGAATGAGCACTTCTTTTTACAGGTGTTAAAAACCTTCAAAAAGTAATTATTTGGGATTCAGGGATTTTGAACTACAGATCTTCATAAACCAGAAAAAAAGATTTTCAATATTTTATGTTTAATGAATATTTTTGTATGATGGGGGGAAATGGGTAATAGTTAGGTTTAACAATTTATTATAAATTTCTATATTCTTAGGCGTAATAATTTAAATCACACCCCCAGTTTTAGTGTGAATTATGTAACTAGTCTTTTATTGTTTGTTTGTTGTATCTTAAAGTAAATTAATACAGTAGTTATTGAACTTGTAGGCCTAAAATACAATGTGTTTAGATGACTTAAATTTTCCAAATATAAAATACACAATGCAATATGCAACTCTATCAATCAAAAATGTGTGTTTTAAAAATAATTATCCCTTAAAGATTAATATGGAATTACAATTTCATTTTTAAGCAGAAAAAAGAGTGATAAATATAAGTTTAATGATAATAAATGTTAATTAAATCACTGATATGATAAAAATACTTCATTGATTTTTTTTATTACCTACAAGAGAAATAAAAATTATCATAAAATCTTTTCAAACAAGATAGATACATTTTGACAAAATTCCTAAATAATGATCCTCCACAAAAGAAGAGAATAAATAATTTAAAAAAATCGTTCACTTAAAAAAATATTTTTTTTCCTTCAAAAAATCGGACACCGTGAAATTTTGAATTAGAAAAATAGAAAAACTACAAATTTTGAACCATCTGCCTGGGCATTCTATAACTTATCATCTGCTCCCTACTTTTTCTTTTCGATTATTAACAATTTGAATGATGTGGATATAATTCTATTTATTTCAGCTGCTCTCTTTAATTTCCGATATAATTACAGCTTCGTTTAAAATTAAAAACTTATAATGATTTTAAGATAAAAGTAGAGATTTTAAAATATTTTTAAAAATAATATGGTTAGCATTATATTTCTAATTATTTTAACATTTAAAAATTAAATTATAGTTGTAATTCAAGAACAATACACATGAACGTAAT
>JAOUZG010038029.1:1318855-1329004 GCA_026289955.1 Argiope argentata | reverse complement strand
ATATATATATATATATATATACGTGATTAGACTTGATTGCTGCATTGCTCTGAAAGTGACCATCAGAAGTTCCCTTAAGAAGAGAGACAATGCAAACCGATCGAAATTTCAGCATTCGATACAAACTCATATAGAAAAGTTAGGAGCGGTTCAAGGTATTTGCATTATTAACCAAGAATTTAAACTGCCGGCGTCCTGGCATAGGGATAGTGCGTCTTCCCTTCTGGGCGTCCCGGGTTCTAGTTCTGGTTAGGGCATGGTTGTTCTTCTGTGTTCTATTTGTGTGGTGAGAAAATGCCCCCCCCCCCTGTAAGAAGGGCCAGTGCAAGCGAATGTGATGCACTAGTAGCAAAAGTCGTGCTCTTGGCTTAGTTGGCGCTACTACAAAAACAAGAGGCGCTATTAGGCTTAAATCGCTGACTAACTAGCTTGTCTATATTAAGTGCCATGAGAAACAACAACAACAGAATTTAAACAAGCTTTTCCAAATTAAATCGGAATTTCCTGGTTGAAGATTTATTGAAGTCTCTGTGTTTGGATTTTTGGTCACAAACAGAAAGCATGAAGACGGAAAACGGTTATTATAAATAATACTAGTAACATTCTCTAAAATCAACTTTCTAAACTTGTTAAAAATCAACAAGTTGGATGACGTGCTGTTTCTGTGAAACTCACACCATTTTAATTTCAATTTGCTAGATGATCTTTACATAAGAATGTTCAGATGGCACGATTGGAGATGCCCGCAAACTTCTTTATTAAAAGATGCGCCTCTCACTCAAAGAAACATGCCAAAACATGGTGTCAAGAAGCAGCCACGTATACTTTTCCGCTTAGCAAAACTAAGCTAAACTTAATGAAACTAAGCATTAGCTTAACTATTCACTTACTTCACGTAAAACTTCATTTAGCTAAATTATTCGCTTGGACTATCGTCTAGATGTATCTTCGATATTCTACCTATTTATTTTTTTTATACCATCTCTTTTGAAACAATTCAAGTGCCAGAATATGAAAATTAGTTCATAGGCTTTAACAATTTAGATTATCATTTTGCTTTGAAGTTACATTATTGCTTTTTGCAGTCGAGCCTAATAGTTTTGAACGGCGAAAAAATAACAAAAACATCACCAAATTCATTCAGTTGCTTCAATCTTAATTTATATTTCACATCTTTTGGGGACAGAATACCGTCTCACATCCGTGAACAATCTGATTACTGAGCGTTTCACATTACGGGAATTTTTTTAAATACGAACATATTTACATTAGGGGAAAAATAACTATATACATAAATTACAAACGTATAAGAAATTATAATAAAATGAAACCGTTTGAAAATATTTTTACTTTGAAATATTTTTGAAAAATTATTTGGAATAATAATATGCATAATGATATTTTGCTTTCAAAAACGCATGAATTCTGTATTCACTTGTTATCGTTACATATAAGATGAAGATGAAAATATAAAATTCTGTTACGGGATAATTTGGTTGAGGGCAACAAAGAAAGTCTCTGTTTGGAAGATTTTTTTGAATGTAAAACAGTTTTGAACTAACGTCTCTCCACGCCCACGTACTACACTCTGCCGATATGCACCACGGTTCTTGGACTGTGAAAAAAAATAGTCTGTTGTAATCAGAAGTTTTCATTAATGTGTCTCTGGAGTATACAAAACCTCAATTAACCAGGGCGTTATTTTGATAAGAGATAAAGTTGTACCCGTGGTATTGTAATGTTAATTCCATTATTCTTCACTAGAGAAAATGAAAGATGTTCATTCAAACAACTTTCCTTTTAAACAAAGGAGATAATTACGGATATCACATAATAAATATCAAAAATTGATTCTGTTAAACGCAACAATTATTTTTACTTTCATAAGAATCATATGTACAACATTAGGAAAGGAGCTTCATTTTACGTTACACAATGACCAGCATACGATCCAACAATGACTCAGTAAGTTTGAGATATCATAACTGAGGAATATGAATTGGAGGAAGAAAGGCAAACTGTTTATCTCCCGGCTTCGCCCATTTCTAGCAGTTTTCATGAATGGTTAACAGTTGTAGAATTTAGTTGTAGACAGACTTTCAACAAAAAGCTTCTCTTTCTAGCAGAGCACAAATGATAACTAGTTTCCTCTGAGGGTCCTATTGGAAGTCATCCTCTGCCACATTTACGTTAGATATTTACGTAGGGTTAGTAAAAGAGGTTCTACTTCTCCATTAAAGAATCCTCGATTTCTGGACTCGGCTATGTAGGCTATACCCAAAGAGGTTAGAGTTAAATTCTCCCTGGCTAGAGATATTAGCAAGCAATAGTTTTCTGTTTAAAAAAATAAAAACTCGGTGATTTTCGTATAATATATTACATACATTGCAAAATGGATTGTCGTTTCCCTAAATTAGTTGCATTTAAGAGCTTTTTCTCATTCACAGGATCATTCATTATTTCTCTAATATCTAACAAATGCGTCGATAAGGATTTCTCTACGCAGATGGATCGATTTTCTATTGAATATCATTCAGAATATCTTTATGTCTGCGTCCGAGAAACAAATGTTGAATGAAAATCTCCTTCCGTCCACGGGGTTTTCAATACACCTGAAAAGATTCCCACGCCCTCGACGGTAAGAAAAGGAAGCGCCTCGCTGATCCCTCCGGAGAACCACTCCGAGTCCACCGGCCTGATCCAGTCCAGATTGTCACTGATTAATCTTCCAGGCGGGCCCTGCTTCAGACGCTAACCACCCCAATCCGGTAAAAGAAAAGCGTACGAGACGGTTCTCTCCCTAGCAGTCCAATTAACTGGGATTTAAACGAAGAATCTTTCACTTGAGCAAGATTTAAGCTGATTGGCGCAGATTTCGCCACAGCCCTTAATTGGCAAATTTCATTCCGCGCCGCTGCCGCTAAGTTGGTGACTGTTTGGGGGGAGAGACTTTTTCGCCCTTCAAGGTGCTGCCTGATTTTAATTCTGATTTGGAATCGCCTTTGTTAGCAAAGCAGGGGCCTTCCGCATTAAAAATTGCGGAAACTGCTGGCGCAGAAGAAAAGGCAACGCTAAGGTTTTAACGAACTAAGAAAGAAGACGATGGAGTCTTATTTCACTTGTCGTTTATTAAAATTCGCAGGAGAACTCTTTCAAAAATAATTGCATTCCGTTTTTTGATTTGCAAGTGTCAGATACTTTAATGATTTTGAGTTAATAACAGCGCGATCGAAAATTCGCTGCAATTTTAATCAATCCTTTAAATCTGTAGAATTGCAACTTATTTATGTGCGTTATTTCAACTCTGTCCGTCTGTCATCCAACGTCACACGAGAAAGCCACCTGCGTCACTGACCCGACGACGTCGGTGGCTTCGATTCTTCTCTTTTCCTTTAAGCATTCAATTCGATATGTTTAAAACAAAACTGGGATTTCCGAAATGCGTCCTTATTCATTTGGGCGCGCCATTATTCGTAAACAATGAAGGCACCCCGCGATAATGGAAGAGCATGAAAAAAGATTTCCAATTTCCCAAGAAACAATATTGGGACATATGAGAATCTCAGCAATCAATGACGATATTATATTATCTTTATTGTGAAACTGCAAAAATGAATTTGACTCTTTGCAATTTACTCATAGTTTGATTTACGTCTGTTCAAAGCATCATATCAATGTTAAATCAGAATTTCAGTTAACAAATATATTCGATTTTAAACAACAATGCTTCTGATTTAAAAATCATAAATTTGAAAATACACCTGCTAGTTTCAATTTTGTTTGCTAGCTTTTACTTTGTAATTTACAGGGATCTAAATCAGGCGTCATAATTGCTTTGCAAAGAATACTGTTTGCGATTAGATAGCTGTGATAGTGAAAATCATTGTTTCCTTTCTTATTATGAATGTTAATGCATAGTGTGAGTTTTTTTTAAGGATTTATGCATTTGTTGGAGAACCATGCCGTCTAGTTAGTAACTGTTGTGAGAAGAACCCGAAATCGGATGTTTCGGTGAACTTTGCTGTTGTGTACTTGGTTAATTTACTTTCTCTGGACAACTGTAATATGTTTGACGTGATGGAGCAAGACGTGTTCTCTCAGAATGTTCACAGCAACATTTCCTTTATTCTTTCAAGGAGATCACAACAAACAGTTGAAAAAATGTTGTCAGATATGCAGTATTCTATTAAGTAATTTTGAAAAGAATGCGCATTAAAAACGAAATGTTGAATGAAAGGATAAAATTGTTTAGAGCAGATATAATCCACTCCGGCATGTTAACGGTGTCCTATTTGTTGACGTGGACATGTCCACTTTGTCCTCCTAAAGCAATTTCATATTAATAAAGGAAAGAAGAAAAAAGAGTTCCCGTATTCGAGATCAATGACAAGGTGCACAATACAGAGGCATTTTATTGCAGCATCATTATTAGCATATTTATAAAAACATTTCCTGTTACTGGCAAGAAAAGATTTTTAAAAAATGCGTATTAAATTTCATGCTTTATTGTCAATAAAAAGAATTTATGGACTATTTATTTATTTTGCAAGAAATTATTCCTACTTGTCCATCTTTTACTGAATTTAGAAAAGCCTAACCTTATATCTTCTATCTTAGAGAATAATGGCAGTTAAATGCCATTATTTTTAGTTGATGTTTCTTGTACCGAATATAGTTAATGAGATTGCTATGAACCGTTCCTGATTATCAGTATACTCTCAGCATCTGAGTACATGTCTCGGTTTGAGTGTCTCCCCAGTCCACAGAGCATCTCGGATTGAAACGCTGACTCTCTGGTCGCTTTCAAGCAGAGCAGCTTTCCTCACAACAAATTATAGCAGATACGAAGGATAACAAATTATAAAAATCGTTTTTTTTAGCGGAAATAATTCTACTTTTGTAATGAGGGATGCAAAGGTGAAAAGGCAATGGACTCCCCTTGAGGGGGGTGGATGTCAAACATACAAGTTGGTTTATGCAATGATTCCTATTTTCACAAGGGGGGGATTGCTACGTCCTGGGCGACCCACTCTTGACAGCAAATGTTTTTTTTATTCCGTTTCAAGTCTTGCAGGGAAGAGGAGCTCCCGACGTCAGCCTGTGCACGTTCGGCTATTACGTGACACGCACGGTTCCGTTTGTCATGTGACTGAGACATCACGTGGAATGATGTCATTCTAAGTAAGAAGTGCTACGGTCTTCACAGGAACTAAATAGAATGTGAACTGCGACTGATTGGTATCATTGTTTCGCATGCCTTGCTTCTTCTTTCCCCGTCTGTTGATGTGATCAGATTTCTAGTGGGAGACGACTTGATGGACGTTCTGTTTCTGATGCCTCTTCACGGAAAGACAGCTCTCTCAGAAGGCTTCCTCTTCTTTCTTTTCGCTCTCTGCTCGGCATGTTTTGCTCACAGAGAGCAGTTTTGTGCGCGTCGAGAATTTTTCCGAGAATCGCTCGTCCCGAAGAGAAGAAAGAAGTCGCCGTTTCGGGAAGGAAACTCTAGCCCTGGTGTCACTCTGCAAGCCAAGATGTCGCTCGATGATACATGATGCAGTCCAGATGCGAGGAGTCGGACCTTGTGGAAGCGATTCGCTAGACAGATCTGAGAGGTCTCCACGGCAGAGTTGACGCTGGACTCGTCTCTCCCCCCACCCCCTCGCTCTCACTTGTCTTCTGTTGAGAAATCGGATCCGAGTGTTGGTGCACGGTTTCATATGAAGTAAAAAGCAAAATAAAGAGAAGAAGATGAGCTCATCCATCACGTCTCTGTATTGGACTATTGACTAACAACGAAATTCTTAAGGACATCAAGTTAAACAGCTTGTAAAAAAACTAATAGATTAAATGGAGATTCAACTAATTTTTACTTTAGTAAATGTAAGAACGTGAAACAGTTGTATAGAGTACAAATGCGGGAAATCTCAACTTTATGGATGACTGCTCTTTATCATTTAACACCATTCTCCCTCTCTAAAGTTTGTGACTTAAGTTGAATAATTTCAAATTTGAAGTTCCAAAGTTAAGTAGTATCTGACATGCCAGTTTTGTTCGTATTCGGTTGTAATAATTTTGATGAGACCATCTAGTAAATTTTGAAGTTTGAAATAATTAACAATTCTTGTTTATCGTTTACGGATGCATTTAATAATTTTTCAGACTTCAATATCAAGGGGTGGGGTTATTCCAAAAATTTTCTGTTTCCTGAATTAATGATTACATTTTTCCTATTTTTTTTTATCTCCCCGTGGGGCACCTCGAAATGAAAATGAGATATTCCCGGCTTGGTGGTTGGATCTCTCCACCACGGAAGGTACACCAATAGGTGGGTGGGGGCTCCTCCTATCGATGACGGGAAGTACTTTCTACGGGAAATGTTGTACCGTGGCCTGTGAGGACCCTTAGGACTCTAACACAGTTCCCGCCCTTGTTACTGTTGCGATGATCCGATCATTTAGCTTTATGGTTTAAATCCGTGGGTATTCGGACGAGTCGGAAAGTCTGCTATGTCTGTCTTCTTTTTCTTTTTTCATTATGCTTTATTTTTTACAAACAGGAAATACTGAGAATCAGAGATTTTTCAAAAATCTCCGAATAAAATTTTAGAGGCTTTGAGAGAGCTGTAGAATACGATTATTATTTCTTGGAAACGTCTATAAACATGTTATTTTTAAGTTTAACTGTTAAGTAGTTCATATAAAATGTATGTTGTTAATTTAAAATGCTTCTACGAAATTCATGAAGTAGTTATTTTAAATTGAAATGAATTATAATATGCAGCACTATAAGGCTTTGAAACATATGGCATTGAAATGTATAATTAAATGCAATTTTATAATGTAATTTTGAAATTCATTTAGCTTCTAAGATAAAAATTATTTTGAACTAATCTTTATTAATCACTAACAAATATTTTATTTTCCTATTATGTTGTAGTTTCGAGGTCACGTACCGTTGAAACCGAGATGCATAATTTTTTTCTTTCGTTAAAAAAGACTGCTCGTGGGGGGGGTGTCTTTAAACTACTTTGTTAAAATAATTTTTTTAAAAATCCTATATATTCTTATTCTGCCAGCTCAGCTCTTGGGTTTCCAGAGATAGGCCTAAGAATCAAATATCCCAGTAAAAAGAATAAAGAATCTTTTTTTTTCAGTCTAATTCCTCTCTTCTCGGTGACATCCTTCTTTGAAATGCCATACAGATCATCACGCCGTCTGTACAGTAACTATTAACCTATTTAATACGAAATTTTATCGCGCGTGTTTCAAAATCTCTCGTATCGTAACTTTGTTTTGTGCACTTTTCGTTTATTTTTTAAAGCATAATGGACAAACTCTCATTCCTTTGCTCTCTCGTGACAATTGAAATTAATTGAAAGAAAATGAAAAATATTATTTTGAAGCCTAAGAAGGCTCAAATAAGGGTAGAGTTATTGTACATTAAATATTCACTTGAGTCAAAAGCATTCTAAATTTTAATCTATTTCAGAAAAATGTGTAACTCATTTATCTCATCCATTTATCTTAATTTAAATCCTTTTTAAACTTATAGTGCAACAAAGCGCCAAAACAGCGGTATCGACTAACTTTACCGATTTTCCCACTTTTGATTTCATTTGAAACTTTATATTTTTTATGTATGTCATTAATGGTTATAAACGAATGAAGACTATTCTTTATTTCTGAGATAAATACCAAAACAGCTTCTACACTGTACTCTCCTGTACACATTTATCTTCAAAGTTTATATCAAATAATTTTTCCGTCAGAGGTTCATCTATTTTAGTTCTGCATACTCTTCAGTCAGAATATTACTACGAGAATGTTGTAAAAGATCTTTTGTTAGAGGGGGAGGGGGAATTTTTATAGGCAATAAAAAATGTATAATATTTTGTGTTTATAGCATTTGTAAAGGATTTGTTCTTTAATTCGTAAAATGCTACACAAAATATTAAAATCTAATGCGATTAAATCAAACAAAAATATGAAATATTTTTAAAATGTGAAGTTTTTCATTTAAATAGGAACACATTTTAAAACAGCTTTTATGCGAGTAGGAATCTCTCACTGGTCTTGAAGACTGAATGAAAGTGATGACTGTAAGCCGCTAGCGAGTGATGCGGGGAGAAGTGCCAGAGTCTCTCAACGGAGAGCGGACAGTATCCGGTTGACTTCCGATAGATCCCTTAAGATTAGAGTGGAGAAATAAGAAATTTTATTCTCATTCTTTGACTTGGAAAAAAAATCTAGATTTTTTAAAAAAAGAAAAGAACGATTTAAAAACTTATCAGCATTTTGCTTTAAGAAAAATTAACTCTATGATTCAGATTCTCAGTGATGTGGATTCTATTTCGATTAATTTTCTATTTGATTATGCTGTTCTTTCGAAATAGAAATGATTTCCAACAATGGTTCATTTGGCTGATTCATAGACCAAGATCGTCGAAACGGGATTTAAGATGTACTTTTGACCTTAGATGGCGCGCTGAAGCAAAAGACGCTAATTATTGGCTTAAAATCACTGAAATCGTCAGTGGGCTTGCCTAAGGCACCAACAGGGATTTATATTTAACTTATACACAAATGAGAAATTAAATTATTCAAATTACACTTGAATGATTTATTTTCGATTTTATATTTTATTTCATTATTTAAAAACCGTTAGTTCCTTGTCCTAGTAAGTGAATAATACTCACTTATGGGGAAATCGAACAGTTCCCCATAGCGATAATCCACTATTCTAACGGGAGACAATGTCAGGAGTTGAGATTCACCCAAAGAGAGGGAAATGCGGTCTCTTACGTGGGGTTGCATCAGGCCCACTGCTATTAATAAGCGTAAGAAGAGCGTGTTCCTCCCACCAAGTCATTAAATATTTTATTGCTTCAACTCCGAGTTCTTGTTTCACGGCTTATTGACAACCCTGGGGCTGGGAAAAAGAAAGAGCCAAGGATTTATGAGGCGTTAGATTTCATACGAAGCCCGTTTTATTTGTATTTATTTCACGGATCTGTATAATATTGAATATCCGAATGTTTGTTAGTTTCACTTTTATATAACCAAAACCCTAGATGGATTCGAAAACCAAATTTGATTCGCTTGTTCCTTTCATCGAGAGGAAACAGTTGAGCTTCTACAATTCAATCATTACGCTCTCCCAAATGGGGCAATAATGATTTTAAGTTTTGCCGTCATAACTTAGAAGCATATTATTCAACGGGAGTAACTTTTATACCTTTTTAAAACTTAAAGAAACTAGTTTTTCGAAGTTATAAAATTCCTTTTCGAACAATTGTTTCTCTAATTGTAATAATTTTTTCAAAATTAACTTAATGTATAGCAGTTCCTCCCTTTTTTTAATTGAAATATTTAGTTTTCATAAATGTTCCAAATGGAGGGACAAGAGTATCGTTTCTTCGAAATTATGAATGGATTACTGTTCTAATTAGAATTCTAATACATTTTAAGATATTGAATATAAGAATTTGAAAATTGTACGATATAAAATTATGTATTTTGTTTTTTCTTATGTATACAACATTAAAAACCAGGTATCGAAGCGGGTACAGGGGTAGTAAAGACAGTAAAGTGGGCTTGCTAAGAACAATTAAAAGGGTTTTGCCAATTAAAATGATTCTATTAAATAAAATGCAGAAACTACTTTCCTGTATATTAGAAGAATACCCCCTATAGATTATTTCATATCAGTGGGCTTTGTCTTGAATTAATATTTAGAACTCGTATTAAAACCTGTTGCTCACTTATTAAACTTATCTTTGCTTTTAATCGCATGCAATTTGTCTGTAAAAATCTATGCATTTAATACAAAATGGACAAAAAGAACTTATTATGAGAAATGACAAAAATAAAGAGGTTGATGCTTTTATTAATGTCTTGAAAAGTAGGAAATATTTTTTTTATAAAAATTCTACCAATGCTAAAGTAAGGCACGGTAGAAGCAGCGGGAGACATTTCGACTATCCACTAAGAATTAAAAGATGTGATTAAAACTCCAGCTTACTGGAAGTATTGGGCCAAGTTTTGATTTGACATTCGGATCCGATAAACTCAGTCAGAATTAAGAAACTGAGAATGTTATGAAAATGGTTAATGGCATCGTGATATTTATCCTTGAAATCAGAAGCTGAAT
>JAOUZG010038029.1:1238411-1318455 GCA_026289955.1 Argiope argentata | reverse complement strand
ATATATACACTTTTGAATATAAATGCAATATATTTAATTAAAATTAAAGTAAAGGTTAAGCTGAAATAAATTAGAAAAAATTTTGTAAATTTCAAAGAGAGTGAAAAGGGTTTTTTAGAGATAATCTGCTCTGAAATGGCTAAGGACAAAAATTGACATTTCGATACATTTTTGATTACAAAAATTCTTACTTCGGAATAATTTATTTCACGATAATTGAAAAACGGCATTCGCTGGAAGGATGAAAATTGATATGTCATCTTAGGATTAAAAATGCATATAAGTAGAATAAATCGTATAAATCCCTGCATGTTTGTGTTTTGTGCCGGATTAAAGTCATAAGACGGCAAGTGGACGGGCAGTGCATGGTCAGAAGGAGACCGATTTACATTTGAAACAATTTCTCAAGATGGATTCAAACATTCCACGCTTGGCTATTAATTGCCGTTTTGGCGTATCTGGATTTTTCTTTTTCACAGAGTATCGTATTAAAATGATGGATATTTGCACAAAGAAACAAAATGATATGAAAAAAAAAGGTCAACACACTTAAATTTCGAAAACTGTAAAAAAAAGGCAAATACTAATGGAAAAAAAGTATAGAAGGAGCAAAGAGCAAAATGTCGAAATAAATCTATAATGAGTAATAAAATTTTTAAAGCAAAAAAAATTCCATCAAATTTTACAAACGCATGCGCAGTAAGGGCAAAAATGCAATACAGTAGCTATCTCATAGGGACAATTACTTGCCATAGACCTAAGCCGTATTTTTCAGCCTTCCTAAGCGTACGCTGTCTGTTGGCCGTCTTGTAACTGGCCGAGTGCGAACCCGGCATTAAGACATAATAAATCAGAAATGCAACGAGTTAAAAGAGCCTAATTCGGAATAGGGCTGTGGCATCAGAGCTGCACACACCTGTCAGATTTGGGAGAAATTTTGTCCATTGGTCGGCTGCTAATTGCTCAGCCTACTCACGCTGAAGCATTAGTGATAACTCGAAAACACGTCAGTAGATGGAATTTTTTTAAAAAAATTGATCATGTCTGCGTAACTTTAGGCTCCATTCGTGATGGGCAGACTGGCCTTTCGCTTTTGACTGATTGTCGGTGCATTTGTGCATGGAATTGCTCAAAAAAACCACAAGCAAGACAAATGAAATGGTGCGCAATCTGAACAGAAAATTCGCAGCTCCGAATCAAATGTTGCATCCGGAAAATTCAAAGGGTTCGACTTCCTCCATTTCATTAAATTGAATGAAGGAAGTAAATAAATATATATATAGGAAAATGTCGGCCGGAGAACACTCGCATCAGTTTTTTGAAATTCCGTTGAAAATTCCAAAATGAACTTGGCTGAGGCGTATATGATATTTTGAAATTTTTAATTCTTATTGTCTTATTTTTTCAAAAGAAAAGAACACCAGTCAAAATATGAACGTACATAGTAATTTTTATTTATACAGAATCTAATGTCCCACGCCAAGCGCAGAATTTCCACACAACAATGTACAAATCATCAAAACACATCGGCGGTCTCCGAAGCAGTCGTCAGCTCGGGAGAAAGGAGGACGCGGAACATCGAAACCTCGGTACATGTTAATTCTCGTCGAATGGTTGTAAAAGGCGGTCGCATCTGGCCGGCCGGTTATTGCACAGTAATGGATTCACGGACAGTAGAAAGACGGTTCGCTGTGGTTTTCGGTTCATGTTGAGTCCCTTCTCTCCCTTCGCTCTGCACTCACCGGGTGCGAAGTGATTCCTTTCAAATAACATTTCGGAATTGTTGAAATACTTTTGATCACAGCAGAAAATAAACGTCTGTTCCTTTTTATTTTTTCTGAATTTTTCAAAAAGTTAATTTTTCGCCACAGTTTTAAACTCTCAATTTTGGTAAAAGTATGAATAAGTGATATAAAAATGCCTTTAGCTTAAAAAAAATATTTATCACAAAAAATATTGTTTCTTTTTTCAATTCGTAAAATAGCGATGAATGTTTTACCAAAGAACAAGAGTGCTTTCGATCAATGAGCAAAAATTAACTTTTTTAAAATTTGAAAATGCCTTTTCTCAGCTTCAGCATTTCTATATATTTAGTGGATTCATGCAGTTTATGTTAATATATTACTGAATTCAGTGTGGGGGATTAATTAATTTTATTCAATTAAATATTTGTGAAATTATTCAAATTATTAGAATAAAAGAATTAAAATAAACGAACTTAAATCTTGCATTTTTAAAATTCAAAGTATGCAAACACAATTTTGTATGATTATGTGAAAAATGGCGATTTTATATCCAAGTGGATTAATTTAGAAATTAGATTTCTAAAATATATTTGCTGTTAGAAGAGGTATAGCAAATTTAAAATCGTAAGTGTTCATTCGAATTTAAAATATTGTTACGCATATAGAAACTTATTAATAATTTTATGTATTTTTTTGCCAAAACTGAGAAACTTGTCCTTAGTGAAAACATTTAAAACTATACTAACAACTTTATAAGTCTTCTATTTCCTTTTTAATTATAGAGGCATTATTTAAAATGCATGATTGAAGTTGATTCACTAATAAAGATTTGACTTATTCTTTGATTCTCTGTCAGAAACTGTATATAATTTTTTATGTGAAATAAATAATGACCAAAAAAAAGTAATTCTTTTTTTAAAAAAATCTTACTCTTTATATCATTCCGTGCCTAGTTTTCAAAATACGTAATCGATATCTCCGAGGAGCAGGAAAGATTCTCCGAACAGTTTTTAAGTATCTTGACCTCCTCATTTTATAACTGTAGTCAAGGAATGATGATGCACAGATACTAACCAAATCATAATCTATCAATTTTGTTGAATCTCTTAATACTTCCTCTTTCGAATCTTAACTATCGTCATTTTTTTTTAGTTTCTTGATATTTAAAATGCACAAAACTGAAGTCATTATCGTGCGCTGGCACATTCAGCAGCACTGATGTGTGATGCCCTCCGCAGGAAGTCCACTGGTTGGACGGCATGCCGATCGTTGAAGACAAACATACCGAGGAATTCTCATCGAAGGATGAACAGGTGTTGGCCGTTTGTGGATCGCCAGCCCTTAGGATCAGTGAGTCCTTGCTTTCCATCAGTTGGTTTTATGAACACTATGTTACAGACCGAAACTCGGGGGGCGCATGAAATGTCGCCTGTTAAAACAATTCTTGGAATGAAGTGAGTGGCAGGGACTCCCCGCCGGGCGACACGTGCCTGGGGACTAGGGATGTCATTGTGGGGGGATTGGTCTCATAATCGAGTGGGGGCGCCGCGGGGGGCGGGAGTTCTGCGCCCATGCCCGACCCGCCCCCTCCGCAAGGGCTGGGCTCTGAGAAGGAACTGGTGGCCCCCGGACTATGGACGTGCGATGAGGACTGCTGCTGGTTCTGGGAGTTCTGGCTGCCTTGCGGATGGTCCACCTGCCTTAAATTGTTCCGGCGCCACTTGGCACGGGCGTTCTGAAACCACACCTGAAACGAGAGAGCAGGGACAGTGAGCACCATGGAAATGCTAGTTGTCGTTGCTGTATTAAAGTAACGTCAGTGGTGTGGCATGAGGGGGGGTACCAGATGTCCTGCCCTAACGCTTCAAAGGCAATGCCCTTTATGTTTTATATTAAAAATCAACAAATGGGACTGGAGCGGAGGAAGCAGAAAATAAAAATCCTCCGTTGTAAGTCATTTGTCCTCGATATGCTCCGTGATTGTTAAAATTTCTGCCGCCAATTGGAAGTGAAATTTGAATGTTATTAACAACATGATCCATACTTTTTCGAATAATTTTTTTATGTATTTACAATTATATGGCATAATACATATTTAATAATTCTGTACGATTATGTTCTCCACTGTAATCAACTGCTAAATATCTGTTATTTCACGACGAAAAATTGATGTTTTCCCAGCAAAATTCGCTCCTGAATGAACTGGCACCACTGTGTCCTCAATGCTCTTATTCCACATCCGTTTTACGAATTCCCTACATAATCATATATCTTTCCAGATGTCTCATTTATTTTATTTATAATCTTATGACATTGAGTTTGTAAAAAGGCTCTAACTAAATTAAAAGGTAAACATTCCACATCTGTGATATACATTACAATTGATTGTCCAGACTTTGAACTCAGATACATTAAGTATTTCAAATCCAATTTATAAAGATTGACTAAACTATTTTGGAAATGTTTCCTCATACTGAATAGTATATTTACTATACGTATCAGATTTTTCTCGCAGAAATGCTTTCAACATGTTTCTAAAATTTTACTTCCCATATGAATAACAGTAGTAACTTCTTCCCTTATTTGTACATTTTTTATACTGCTGGGAAAACTTGAAGAAAAAATCAGATATCAAAAAGGTTAAAGCCCCGAAAATCGAAATGACAGACGATTCGATTTAAAATTTTGAAGCCGAAGGAGAAAACGGGAGAGAAGATTCTGAAACGATTTCGATCTAATATCAATTTTATGATGTCAATATAATTTCAAATACTACAGAGGGCTTCAACTAAAAGCTCTGATGAAAAAGCAAATATCTTAGTCATATTAATGTTCTAAAATACCTCCTTAAATCACGTTTCGTAACATCCTTTATCTAAGAGTCTCAGGGTTTCTTCAAACGATTAATTATTGTTCATTTTATTTATCTGGTATCCTTTTTTGTGTATTGAAATTGTTTTTCTTTTCAATAGTACTGCACGGTTCAATTTAAGTATATTATAGTTTGAGAAAATAGGGGGGGGGGTTAATTTCCTAAATAGAACCCACTTTTATCAGATGGCAAAACGTAAATTCCCGGTGCATCTACAGCCTTTCATCTGCGAATAGTGAAAAGAGCCGACAATGATTTATACTACATAATGATTTTAGCCCCAATACCACCTGAAGAAAGCCTACTAGATAAGGTCTAAATTAAATCTCCCAGAAATAATTCCTCATTCAAATTAATATGTATCAAAAATGATATAAAAATCAGTCTAAACAATTTGACAGTTCTTCGAAATGAGTATAGGGAGCCATCAAACTTTAAAAATAGCATGTCTACTTTATGAATTTATCATATTTTTTTTCGCTCAAAATGTTCTTAATTCGGCAATGATTTTCAAAAATGCTCTTATTCTGCACAATATTAACTCCAAGTCTGTAAAAATTGAGTATTGAGGCCTAAATTTAGATACATGAAAGGTTGTATTTTATAAGGTTTACAGTGAGTTAGCACATCCTCAAGTACATTTAACTGAAAATAAAAACGAAATTTGAAGAACTTGACATTAAAAAAAATCTATATTTCGGATGAATTGATTCCTGCATTTCATGATACACTAGTTTTGTCTGGATATAAAATTAGGGTGGTTACAATTTTCCTTTCCACCTGCCCCGTCAAATAGGCTTTGGATTTAATCAGGCAAGTTTCGGGTGACACTCAGTCGGCATCCCCCTCACTCACCTGAAGCACCCTTTTGGACAGACCGGTCTTCTGAGCCAGTTGCTTCAGGTCTTTGGCGTCTGGGTTCTGGTTGATCGCAAAGTAGGATTTCATCGTCCGTAACTGATGGTGCTTGAAGGAGGTCCGCATCCGCTTCGTCCGCTGCGGGCCCGAATGACCCGCGGGGGTCGACGAGTTCGACTCCAGGGAGGACAGGTGCAGATTGCACCCCTCAGCTGTCTCCAGCACTGCGGAGAGAAATATATGAGAACTAAAGCATATGTGTGTGCCATTATTATTCCTAATACAGAAATTCGGACAAACGTGATGCAGAGGCTCACTTAATATTGATATAGTCCAATAGGATGGATAGCTACTGCTTTATAATCAGATAGTTTATACAAGATGGTGCGGCATTTCATCGGTAGACATTTAGGGATGATCGCCCCCGCCAATACAAACATATTTTGCAACACACTGTCGGGATGAAATACAGAGGCCAGCAACTTACCAGCAGTAAATTACGATGTACCTTGTAAAATGTACAGATTAGATTTGATGAATTGCAATAGCCCCGTTGCATGAATAATGACATTGGAAGCGTTCCGAAGACAAGCTCTACAAAGGTTTGTTGCTCGTAAGGCGCTCTGCTTGCATCTGTCACGTCACTTACGGGTGCTCTTTAGGCAAAGCTGATGCTGCTCTGTTTGGAATTCGTGTGCATTAAATCGTATCCTTAAACGTATCCATTGTGTACTTTTCTCTATTTAATCTTTTCATAAAGAACCTTTCCACTCGCGTTGGATCTTTGAGGTATCTGTAGAGCCACATTCCAGTATAAAAGCTTTTACTCTCCACATTTATCATCACCCTTAGCAATCCATGGACTTAATAAGATTTTACTGTACGATAATTCTTAACCATTTTTAAGGAGGGTACAACATTAGAGCAATAATAATAATATCAGGGTAATACTATACTACTAGAATTTTTTCTTGGCAATTCAGTTGCTTCAAATGCTATACCATTCATCTGTTAGGGTATTTCCTTTTTAGCCAAATTTATCAATCTCTTTTTTTAATCATCCCATATATTGTCATCTGTTTTAAGGGAAATGGTACACAATATTTTTCTCACAATTTTAAACAAATTTTTCAAATTTTGTGATAGATAGATGTAAACTGTGCAGTAACATAAATTTCTAAAATATTTTTTCAGTTTCAAAAGTTACAAATATAAATATTTTAATTTTTTTTAAAGTTATAATCTTTTTTAAAAAATGTTTCTCGTACAATTTTAAATATTTTTTAGTCATTTTTTAAAAAAGGAACCTTATACTATTTTTAACAGAATTAAAGATCCGATTTTTGATATCTGCGTTATTTTTGAGCAAAAAAAAGTGATCAATGTTTAAAAAGTCTAATCAAAACTTTTACATATTTATCCCCAATTCTTTTAATCGTAAATTTAAGAGTGAGCATAAAAAATTTCATGCCGTCACAACAAAATAGGATTGAATTAAAACATTTTATAGCAAATAGAAATTGGAAAAACGCAAACCGAGGTAAACAGCTTTAAAGTTTTCAAGAACACATACACACACACAAAGGGCAGTAAAACAGTACGTCTCAAGCTGAGTTTTTTTTTTCTAAGAGCAATAATGGGGCATTTTTAATTCTAATATATTAATTTTATTAATATATATTATAATCATCTTTATTAATGACCATTATTGTACATAGGAAATAGTAGAAAAATTAGAAATGTTTCCATTTTTTTGTTGGATTAATTTTTTTTTGTTGAGCTATTTACTAAAGGCTCCGTTATTCTGCTTATCACGTCTATTAATACGAAGCAAAAAATCTAGATCATCTCGTTGAAATGCAAATGAAATGATTGAAGATTGTGACTGCCAGCGAGAAATTCAATCGAAAAGAGAAACGAAAGCAGCAAATCTTCAAACAACCAAAGATGTAGCACCCGCTATCGAGATAGACAAAATATTTACATACCTAACTAACTACTTGTCCAATTGTTTGAAAATTTTCAGATTATAAAGTCAAAAGATTCAATTATTCTTTTTTCACTCAAATTTGGAATTTTGTCATTTTTCAGAAATTATCATGAAACCCCTTCATATCTTCGAAAACAATTATCTCACAAATATCGTCTTTGTACGATTTTAAGAATCAAAAAAATCCTGGACATCAAATTTATTTCGCTAAATAGGTATAGTTATTGTCTCTTGGTTTTAACCATATTGTTTGATTCGATTTGGTACGCGTTTTTAAATGTCATGTTGGAATTCAAACTCATGCATCAAAACCTTCAATCACGTGTTTTTACCAATCATAAAATCCGTAACAGAATTTTATCTTTATCTTTTATTTCGTAACATATACACTCTTTAATTTTAATTGATTCAAATGAGTTCATGGCTTTCAGTTCATATCAAATAACATGGGGAATTTTTAAAAAAACCTATCCAATTACAGGTTAAAATATCAGTAAACTAGTCGAACAAGTTTGTCACCAAAGGCAACTATTAATTTTGTAAGCAATATTTATTTTATAACGAAATCTCCTTTGAGGTTTATACATATAATCAAATGCTGCACAAAGTTTTCCCCATTCATCATTGTCTAATCATTTGTCTAACTTTTTGAAGTAAGCAAATTTTTCAAAAATATAGTATCCTTATAGGAAAATTTCTTTGTTACCAAATGTCCTTTTCCCTTTTTAGACCCATAAAGCCACGCCACTTAATACAAACCCTCCCTCCTCAAGTTCTCAGTAAAGCGGCGTATCTGTTGAAGTGATTCTATATTGAATACTATGTGTGTTACAAGCTATCAGCATAAGTTTATTTATCTGAGGAAGATCTCATTCGAGTTTGAAACTTTTAATAATGTCGATAGATTTAAAGGATCCTTGTTGACATTTATTTAAGGGAAGAATCAGGAGTTGATATTATTTGGCTTGTAAAGCGATGAATATCAACTCCTTGTTAATCCTTAGACTCGTCTATAGCGCGAGCAATAAATACTATCGGTCTCCTTATAAGAACGTAAGTAGTAGAATCACCCTCCTCCATCCGAAAAAATAGTTTATGGTTTTAATAGGTTTGTTAAATTTTAAATCTTTTTCCTTTTTGCGTCAATTAAGCTGAAAATAGATGTTCGCTTAAGTCTTTTGCAATTTTAATTCTTAATGCACTTTTAATCCTCGAAATATTCGTGTACGGCATGGTTGCGATGTGACTGGCATAGGACGAATATTCACTTCAATAGATAATGGGAACATTTTCATTTGCCTTCCAGTATGGTTCATTTATGCCTCACAAATCCTGTCGATACTACCTCTTTTAGTCGGGGGGGGGAGGTCATCAGGACACGATAAGAAGTATGCTTCATTTGTTGGGCAGATTGACCACTTATTTTTGCATCGAAATCTGCTTCAATTTTTTTTTTCATCTTTAATTCTTTTAATTTAAATTAACTCATTTTCAGAGTAGAGAATGTGAAACTTTCCAATCGATTTTCTGCTTTTCCATACTATTTTAGAATTTTTAAATTTTGTACACTCTTGTTATAAATTAACTGCACTATTTTAATGTTTTTATAATTGCATTATGAATTAATTGTTTCATTTAAATTTATTTATTTTAAATGTTGATTCTTTAACGAGAACTTCAAATTAAAGTTAAAAAGGGATTTTAAGAGATCATAAGATTTATAATAATGAAAATTAAATTGAATGCTAAAAAATAAAAATAATTGAAGTAAAAAAATTGGTTTTTAATACAGAGTAAAAAATGTATTTTTTCAAAAAAATATTTTTATTAAAATTTTATTCTATGCAGTGGTGTAGGAGTCATGGTACTCATCTTCAACTTCTCTAACAGTACAAACATAAAAAATCATTTTCGATGAAGAGCGAAAGGCTACTATGCTTTCAGACCCTTCTTTTCGATCATTTGTAGGGGTGGCGAGAGCTAGGGTGTGATACTTACTGAGCGTCTGCGAGAGCAGGCCCTCCCTGACGACTGCGTCCGTGGTCTTCCTCTTCCGGGGTCGACCCTTCCTCACAGTCCCAGTTACCCCCGAAAACGGGGTGAAGGCTCCTGTTGGCGGCGCTGTTTCCTGACCGGGGTGGAGCAGCGTCAGACCAGGATACCTGCAAGCACAGGGGAGACACTCTCAACGACAAGTGGGGACAATGCGATTATACAGTCTCTCAACTGATATTAAGGGAACCAAAAAATAGATTTTTTAAAAATTCAAACAAAAAAACAATATTGTAAGACTCTAAAGAGTGACGATTCAAATGGATAGTTCGGTGAAATGTATTATACTGTATTAAATTGAGCGATAATTCAAACGGATAGTACGGTTAAATGTTTACAGGAGATAGAAGAGTGTCGATTTTTTTTTTTAGGGATTGAACCTTTCACTACTTATTTGTATATTTAACACAAATATTAACCACAGTTATCGAAAGTGTCTGAATGAAATATTTGCTTTGCTACAAATATATATTTGATTTCACTTCTGAAGAGTAAGTATTGCAAACATTATTTTATGTCTTTAAATGTTTTTGAAGCAATTAAAAAATGATAGCCTATGCATTCTTCTTCTTCTTGTGTACAACCGAACACTCCGCCGCCATTGGTCTACGGACAGTATCGACGGGATTTGTTGTGGCCAACAGCTGTCTGTTACACAATCCCTCCATATTGTTGACAAATTCCTCGAACTGGCATCTCCTTCGAGGCGGTTGGTCCTAAGCCACAGGCGGTCCATCTCTGGCCTTCCTACTCATCCTCCTTACACTTGTCATCCTATCTTACTATCAGCAGGTCAGCACTTTGAGAAAACTTTCTCGAGATTCTCTGTATTTCTCCAAATGTGCTTTCCACAACAGAAGAAGCAAACATTTTCAAACTTTAAATTTTTGGTAAAAAAAGTCCATTTTCAACATTACGTCTCTCATTATTTTAAGTTTTTTGGCATTAATTTTGTGAATACTGTAGACAAACAAATAGCTTTATTTTGAGAGAATTCCGAGTTGTCTGTTTTATGCCAAAAATAAGTTCTAAGAGATTAAATTTCAAATTACACCCTCTTTCCGACTGATCATTTCGTTATTTCTTTGAAAAGGTAGAATACTTCTGATTCAGGAGAAACTAAGAATTCATAATCCAGGGTGATCTTCCCATACTATGAGATAATTTATATATGTCATCGCTATTAAATATTTGATCGCACGACGTGTTTCAAGAAATTTTCATTCTAATAGGAATAACCATCATAAATGAATAAATAAAAATATTTCGGACCCCCGAAATAATCGTTCCCTTTCAAATTCGCCCGCACATTTTCATTCTTAAAAAAGACATTTTTCTCTAGCGAATCTTCTCTCTAGTTAAAGGAGTGTTCAAGTTCTTTGACTGAATAGAATACCAAAATGTTGTTTCACTGCGTGGATAATGCACGTGCAGTGAAACAACTTTTCAGTGCTCTATTTCGATGCCAGTTTCAAGGGGAAGGCACCTCGCAGTGAAAAAGTCTTTCCTGAAACATAAGACAATACCTGACAAAATTCATCTATCTATCCCTTGTCTTATAAGGCGCCGTGAGGATACGCTTTTCAAATCCCCTCCCCTGCAAAATTAGTAATGAAGTCAGAAATTCTATTCTCCTGGCACACATTTCTATGCACATCACATAGGCATAATGTGACGCCGATCTTTCATATCAAAGGGTTGGTTAGAGTTTTATTCCTATCCTAGTTTCGAATTTCTCTTTCACTGAAAAACTGTGTGAGGAAAAAAAGACAAAAGACCTCAAAATTTAGTATTACACAAGCACATTGATAACAAAAAACGATGCCATCAAAAAATAATTTGCTTTATTTAAAATATTATATATGTTATCTAAATTTATATTTAAAATATTCTATTTACATGCATTTTATTTTTTTTAAATATCAGAAAAAAATCGGTAGAATAGGCTTTTAATTAAAAACTCTGTCATGTGTCATTTTTAAATGGAACTCTTTTCAAGAAATGCATTCATTTTCCATTCATTTTCGAAAAAAGCGAAAGAACAGATGACGAAAAAAGAAACTGAAAACCACAGTGCGGTTCAGCCAGCCTTTCCGTATTGGCCGCATTAAGCACTGGACGATTCAACCTCAGGCTTGACTTCGTAAAAAGACTGTATTACTAAGCTCTTAGTCCAACGTCCCTCTAATTTTCCTTTTGATCGGGGTGGTTGCATTAGGTTTTTGTCCAAATGGAATAAAAATATAAACCAATTTCGTCCGGGGTACATATAACTACATATTTCTGTATATATAAACTGTTTATTTCTGAATTGACGATCAAATCAACAAAGAACTTATATATATATATATATATATATATATATATATATATATATATATATATATATATATATATATATATATATATATATAGAGAGAGAGAGAGAGAGAGAGAGAGAGAGAGAGAGAGAGAGATTTGAAGATCAATGCAGCAATAAACAGTGCTCCAGTAGAAAACTATGGCGATGTGAATTAAGACGACGAATACACAGAGACGACAAATATATACAGTCGAGACGAGCACAGGACAACACACAATGTCACTCTACAGTAAACAGTAACCCACTTGTCGTAATCGGTAGTAATAACAGCCACAACACACAAAGTGGTCAGACAGAATTAAGCAAGAGAGAGAATATTCGTAGCTTCCCTCTATGCTCTCTCCAAACGGCAAAAGTCTCCTCGCTTTAGCTATTGCCAGATGCCAACACACTACTATACGACTGGCTACTCCTCGCGGGGCTCGATGCTGCTTCCGCAACAGACAGCAGGGCACACAGCTCAGTTCATCAGTCGCTTGAGCTCCACACGACGCCGGACTCTTATTCCACCGTTACTTCGCTATCCCCTCTTCGACTCCAACTCCGATCCCGTTGATGACTCACTGCGATTGAGACGGCCGGGCTTTTGTAGCTCCCAAGATGAAGGCCGAGAATTTTCTGGATCAATCAGGAGCATCTAGAGTTCTATTGGCCTAGCTGCAAAAAGTCTCGGAGTTTCCAATAGTATCTATTTTATCGCCGAGTTACCAAATGATGAAAGCTCTGGGATCCCTGATGAGGTACCCGATCAACACCCAACGGCCTTTCTTGCGATGAAACGTTTCGTGCTTGGAAGCAAGATTACAAGTTTGTAACCGTATGTATGCGTGTGTTAGACCTAAATCAGTTTTTTACATCAAATTACATTGGATACTTCCTGATCGCTTTGACAAATAACGGGAATAACAGAGGCACGCTGCACAGAAGTGCTGCTACACTAATTCAGTATTGGATACTAACAGTGTAATCAAGCTACGAAAAGGAAACTTGTAAAAGTGCCTTTACTTTTTGAATTTCTCTCTTACATAAGGCTAACCAGCTTGCCATAGACACCATTCGATTTGCTCATTTTCTAATGGCAGTCATCAGACTTAAACAATCCGACACTTGAATGCTTTCAACTGCTTCATTAATCTCTTTTCAGGTGCTTTTTAAGCTTTATTTAATTAATCGACGGAGCCATAAAATTGTGCTGTAAATACTTGAAAGGTACTATTAATGGTTTTCAAAAATATGACCTAATTTAGTATGTTTGGAGACCAGCTATCACCTGAATAACAGATTCAAAATAACTGAATCAGACTCTCCAATTTAGTATTCAACAAAGGTTTAATCAATTTAAGTGCGATTGTAAAATTTCATAGATTAAGTGTAAAGTAAAACTGTCTAAAAATATTTTGATAACTTACGCATAATTTTAAATATAATAATTATTTTAGGTATGTATATTATATGCATAAATAACGTGCACATGAAGAATATTCATGGTTTTCATAATTTCTAAGTAAATTAGTATGGCAGACGCCTATCTTATTTAAAGGCTCGAACAATTCACACGTATTTTAGGACTAGAAAGGACTGATAAACTGTGGTTTCAGATCATCTCCTTTTCAGATCTTCGATTTGCTTCATTTTACCATGCACGCTCTCACGAATTGTCGTGAGGGGATGCTTGGGGCTCACCTGGGCAGCAGGGCGGGCCCTTCCGTCCCGTTGGGCAGGAAGCTCTCTCCGTGCATCATGAGCTCGTAGTGGCCCCTGCAGTAGACCAGGTTGTCGCGCAGGCCGAAGTAGTCCCCCTGCGTTAGGGCCGTGTTGCACCAGGCGCACGTGAAGCAGTGCAGGTGGTACACCAGGTCCCGGGCCCGCATCACCAGCTCGTTGGCGAAGATGCCGCGCTGGCAGCGGGCGCAGCGCTTCACCGCAAACAGCCTGCCAAGAGAGAGAGAGAGAGAAGAAAATGAGAATACTGTGCCTGATGCGTACACAGTGTTTCACGGATAAGATCACTGGGCAAAAACAAAGTTTTCATTGACTCTCGAAGAGAAATTTTCCATGGAGTCAGATCGGAACATCGATACAACGGACGTCAGTTGATAACGTGTAACCAACGTTTTTCAATGCAATGCAGCTTCAGAACAACACTTCTTGGTTATTTTCAAAATGATACCAAAATTTTTTGGCAGTGAAACAGCCTTCCGTCAGTGTAATCTTTGATCGTTTATAGGTTATCCAGTTTAATCACAGCCTAATAACTAATCTACAAACCTTTAAAAACGGGCTTATATTTCCAATTAAAAAATGTTTTCACTGAAGTAAATAATTATTCTTCTAAAATAGTAATTAATATCCTGAATTCTTCTAAAATAGTAATTAATATCCATAAATTTACGATTTGGCGTGTTTCAGTCATAAAATATTAGAACATTTTTTGTTTTGCTTAAAGAGTTGAGGAGCCAAGAATTAATTTAGAGAGCTATAAATGACTAATAGAACTGGATTAATGAAAAATTAATTTCGGTATTTTTCAGTAATGTATATATTGACTCGAATAACGTAAAATAAAATAAAAATCTTTACGTAATTCAAAGTGTTTTTTTAACTGAAACTATATTTCTAAAAGTTTAAAAATTAATTATTTGTACAAAATTTAAATGGAGAATTATGTATTATGACTAATTTTGTAACTTTAAATTCTGGTAATATTTTAAAATGAACTTATTTTTACTTTATTTGAATAAATAGTTTAACATTTAATAAATATTGTATTGAGCATTTAGTTTAGAATAAAAAAACTTTACGTAAGGATCAAACAGTATTTTAAACATTAATCTGGTCGGGATATTGTATTAAAAAATTTCATTGATCTTTAACACATATATGGTGGTGACAAAACATAGCATTATATTTTATAAGAAAAATATTAAAAAATTATAAGTCTGCTTAAATCAGCAATCTTTGACAAATAATTGCATTGATCATTATAATTTAATAAAATAATAAGCTGCTGACAAGCTGTGATGGATGAAATCCTCTAGCACTTAAGTATATTTAAGTATATTAGCATGAAGTATATTATATATTTTAATGGCAAAAATTACTTGTGTTATTTTCTATATCATTCACCCAAGATTTTATTGAAATTACTCAATTTCAGTATACTTTGAAATAAACATGAACTTTAAAAATTAAACCTGAATATATTATATATTCACAGTTTGAATGGTATTATGCGTTAGACTGATATTTGATCACTAAATAAAATATCAAATAAAAGACACAAAATGTGCCTTGCTTAGCTAATAAAATTTTATTATTTCTATATCTACTCTGCCTTCAATATCTATATAGAATAATGACGTATTTTAAATTTAAAAAAAATTATTCTGAAGTTATCCACAGCTTTATCTTTCAAAATAAGTGCACTGATTCCATAATAAATTTGGAAAAGGCATATCCATTGAGTATGCTTAGCTTGTGATGTCAAAAATATTACGAGACATTCAATTCATTTATAACTAAAAAAGACGGGATTGATTTTCATATTAAAACAATTTCAAACGATCAGACATTGGATGAGATCGCCGTTTATTATAATAGCCTCAAAGAGGTTTCATTTTATAAAACTTCTATTAAACATCGTGAATTTCAAATTCGCTGATGTCGCAAATGTAAAAGCTGTGTGGAAGTTATCCAAATAGTGGCAATGCAGACTGGAATTTACCATCATATGGTAAGTGCGACGGATTATTTATTTTTAATGAATTATAAATATGTAATATCCTTCAGAATTCTATCTACTGATAACACCAGCAAAAATTAAAAGACTGTTTCATTTAGCTGTCATCAATCAGAAAAATAAGATTTTATGTTATAGAGAAAAACTCGCCCAGTTTCTTTTTTCTTAAATTCAACTTCAGGTTCAATAATAATACAAAATATTACAATAAAATCTGCTATGCATATTTCAATGTATCATGTCAGAACATCATTTCTTGAACGGCCAAGCACCACGGGCTCTTGAAATTTAAATTATATTTTTGTTCCTTTTAATTGTTTCGTTGAATGAGTCACTTTAGTATCGCAAACGATCCAGAAAAAACTTTGTCTCGCATTGATTGTTTAAAAATATATCACATTTCCAGTTTATTTCATTTCGTGTAATCACGTGCTCAAAATGACATTTTCCTAGGTTTTATTGGCTGTGATCATTAACTTATTTTTTAAAATCAGAGCGTTTGTAAATGCAATGGCAACGCAATATGAAAAGATGATGTTTTTGAGAGGCTCGTGCAGATAATATGATTTTTATTTTTTGCCTACTGATTTTTGCTGACACTAAAAACCTCATCCCAGAAACAACATCATGTTCTTACATGATAATAATTTAACAAAAAAAGTAGAATTCTTAACTCATTGATCATCGGCTATCAAGTTTCTGAATGTCAAAAATACCAGTAAGGGATGATTGACGATTTTTTCTTTACATCGCAGGTGGTCTTAGAAAATTTTTCAGAAAACGATTTCTACGTTTCAGCCGATTTCAGTATAACTATCAAAAACTTTCTTAGTTCGTGTCGTTATAAAAAAGATTAGTTAGAATGACTTTCTGAGTTATTCGGCTTTCTACGGTTAAAAGGTTAAAGGGGAGGGGGGGGGACAAATAGCGATAAGCCGAGGTAAATCTCCGAAATTTCAGTCGTACCCCTACATTTAAAATTATTAATATGAAAATGAAGAGGAAATTTAGTTTGCCACTTGTTCCAAATTCCTGCCTATTCCAAAAGTACAGAACAATGCCCAAAATACAGTAAACACTCGATTCGACGCATCTCAAATAAACGATTCCAAATTTAAATAACAGAATTTGATTGAGGTTACAACGATGAATTATAACGATAGTTGTAAGGATTTTCTTGCTACTTATGCGGAGTTTGGTTTAGATGATATGTTGCGTTTATATGACATACATTTTTAAATGTTGTTCAATGCCAAACTTAGGTTTTAGTTTCTACCTCCACTTTTGTTTCAAGGAACACGTTAAACGGAAGATTGATAGCTTAAAGTTTATAAATGACAATCACAAAGACTCCCCGTTGGAGCCAGAAAACGGAACAGCAGGACAAGCGGAATGGGAAATGTCACTAGTGATGCAACCACCACCACCGACTCGCCACTAACAACCACCGTAATGGGAAATGTGACCAACACAACGACGCTACCGTTCTCTTCAGGTCTGCTTGTCTGTCTGACCTCTTTTTAGCATTTCTTCAAATGGTTAATTGGTAAAACGCAGAAAGATGTGCACATGCAATTTGCTTGCTTCTTACTTTGCCTTATAGAAAGTATATGAAATATAAAAGGAAATTGATCTCGAAAATTCGATTCATTCAAACCTTTCTGATACACAAAGAGATATTTCTGGAATTTCGCCCGTCTCTCCATAGTCATGGGGATTTTTTTATTCAAAAACGCATGCGATTAAGGAAGGAATAGGGACACGTTCCTCTTAGGCGATAATGAAGCGAGTTTATAAATTTATTATAAGCTCGCTTCATTATTTCATAAACCACATAAAATAGACCCATATTATCAGAACTTTTGCAAAATTCCTAATATGGGGGAAATAATTCATTCCTAATAATTATATTTATTTATTTGGCATCTCCCGAAAATGTTAATAAGATTTGTATATAAGTATTTATGATTCCTTGAAAAAATTGCCAGGCAATCAAAGTGATATCACTGAAAAGGCACTTTTAATTTTTAATTTTAAGATATTCTCAATATTATTAGTTTGTTGAACGGCATCACAATAACAACCAATGCGGCATGAAATAACAACCAATGCAAAAACTGTCTACATAAAGGGTTATTTCGAATGAATGCGGAAAAATTTTAACGATTCCAATCGAAAATGCTTGTTTGTATAGATATCATTATTTCAAATCATTCCAAAGATAGAAAGAAAGAATAAGCTGAAAAGTGTACTAATAACTGGGGCCTCATCTATGAATATCATATTATATATTAATTCTATATTCAACTGATTTAAAGAAACTAAATGTGAAGTCTTCCCATTATTATTTACAAATTCACTTTATGCTAATGAAGAATTTAAGTCAAAACTCAGTTGGGCACACACGAACAGCGGACATTTTTCGCCGTTTTCCAATCGGGGAGACTTGCTATTAAAACTCGAAAAGCAGAAACACAATTTTTTCGAAACTGATGGCAAATTTGAGTGGTGACTTGAGAACACGTAATCGCTAATTTCACTCTTCAGTTCCGCAGCCAGCCTCAGTCAAAAGAAGCGATCCCTGAAACCCATCCATTGGCCCCGTTCTCGGCTGATTCATGTGACACGCGAATCATTCAAAACCCTCGCCTGAGACCGTTTCCAAATACCCACATTTCAATGTTGGGAGCATTCACCCGTTCCATGCCATTCCGTCGCTGCGAGCGGAGTGCGGAGTAATTAGGTCTCATTCATCTATTTTAAACCGTGGATAAAATTTCAAAAAACAAACAAACAAGCAAAAAAGTGGTGAAACGGAAAACCTTCCATACGTTACTTTTAAAGTCGAAAATTTTGGAGTAGAACGTTTTCGTAGGGAGTCTAGTCCCCGCTCTCCCCCTAACAAAATCCACCCCTCCTCCTTAACAACGTGTGCTGCGTGTCCGTCAAATTCTCGAGTGGCCCTAAATCACGAGTGTTTTAGCGAACTTTTGTAGATTCTCTACTCTCCCCCCCGTATCCTCTTCAATCCCTCCCCCCCTCACTTCACGTGTACGTTTTGGAAAAAAGGAAAAACACGACATTCATTTCAATACTTCGCTTTAGCACAGGCGGATGAAATTTTTATCAAACCGGGAATTTTCTTTTTTAAACCGAGGTAAAATTCGAGTGTTCTAAAAGGGGGAGGGGGCAGCGTCAATTGGCTGCAAAGAGAGCTACCCACTACTGTTGGTTCCTGCATGCATATGTGTGCGCAAGGCGTGCCATCGCTATGGCAACAGCAACGCTTCAAAACGAACGCGCGGTTTTTAAGAATATTGATTTACGTATACGAGAATTCACCTCCAACTTTTAGAAAAGTTCGCGTCTTTTTGTTTAGTTATTTTTTTCTCCTCCATTCTCACCTCCCCACCTCCTTCTTTTCGTCCTCCCTTTTTCTCCAAAAAGATAAAAGTCGTTCTTTTCGATTCCGAAGAAACTGAAGACGACGATGAGCGCGGACACGCACAGAAGAAAAGAACAAAAACAAGGTGGTGCGAAAATAAAAGACGAGTCAAGTTATTCGCGAAGATTTTACAGGTTTTCTTTCATCTAAAAGCGAATTAAGGTAATTAAAAGTAAAGGAATATCAACTCCGCGCCCTGCACTTGAATTTTTATTCGAGCCTTTATAAAAGTTACGCCAGCCTTAAACGATGCATTTTTTTCCTTCTTGTTTTATAATGAGCTTTAAATGACTTCTCGGTGTTTGCTTTGAGGAGCAATGCCCTATCTCATTTTACTTGAAGTTCTCGGTTTTTGACAATGAGATGCGAATATAATTCATAGAATGGATGTCGAATTTTTCTGTTTTTTCATTTTTTTGTTTGCTTTGCGTTTTGAGAAGAGCGGCAAATGTCTTTTTGCAGGCGCTAAAAAAGTCTTTGATTCAAAGGAGAATTTGAGAAGTAATGAATTGAAAGACATTCATTTTGGCACTCGAAATCAATGTTTGTTGATTTTAATTGATGAAAAAAAAACTATTTAAACTATTAAGCAATTATACGCGGTTTTTGTTCAACAAACAAATTATTCTGAGGCTCGATTTGTTTAAAACATTAAAAACCGGTCTTTCTCATGGACTTTTGTGAAATTTTTTCAACAGTTTTCTTACATAAAATTTTAAACAAGTGAATACTTTTAAGAATCTTAAGTTAATGATTGTTTTCTGAAATAAATGGCGTTAAAATCCTCAATTACCTAAAAAATATAGTTGAATATTATGTTAAAGTGATCTTTAAAAGATAATGATTCCAAAAGGATAAGTAAGTAAAGGTAAGAAAGGTAATCTATTTCATAAATCTTTTAGAGACATTGAAAGAAATTTTCAAAAATTAAAACAAAATTAATAGAAAAAAAGATATGGAAAAAAATACCGAATTTTAAAGTTGACATTTTAACTTATTAAAGAACAGTGATTAAAAATTTAATTTCAATAATAAGCTAAAAGCTGCTTTATTTTTTTAAAAACTCAAATATTATTTTTTTTTAAAAATTACTTTATCTACTTTAAAATAGGACAGAGTAAAGTATTGATTTAAAAAAATTAAATCTTTTTTAAATATAAAATATTAAATATTAAATCTTTTTCCCATAGCATATGAAGTAAACCAAGCATTACATTCGTCAAACCATTCAACTTCAATTCTTTGGGAATCACGACACTTTAAATCCTACGGAACCCGGTCTGCTTATCTGCATGTACAACGATACAAAAACGCTAAGAGACGCGGACGAAATTTAACTTATGATTTAACAACTGTACTTAAAGATCTGTTCCAAACTCTGAAACTAATTGGTCAACGCCATTCGAAATGTAAACCAATTTTCTTGCCGATTCCACAGAACTTGACACAAAGGCTCGTTAAGTGACTCATTTTTTCTAGCGCTGTTCCACTTCAGATTGCACAGATTCAAAACTGATGGATCACGTGCACAGTGATATAAATAGGGACATCATGATGATTAATGAGATAAAATAAAAAAATGTTTAAAAAAATGTTTATTTTTATTTTTGATAAATTATTTTCTACAGATATCCACAAAAGGAATCCAAAAGTTTTCTCTAAAAAAAATCTCTTAATCATTCCCCAAGAAATTTCACATTTTATTCAAAATAGATCTCAAACGATTTTATTTTGAGCCTTTTCATTTTGACTTGGTAACATTTTAAATGCATGCTGTACACATTCATCCAATTTCTGTCCTGTTTTAAATTATGAAGTGGTTAACGGAAGAAATTTACAAATACTTATAGAAGTTTTTCTCGTCTTTTCGACATTTATTTTTTCACTTTTCTGTCAAGCACGACAGAGAATATTTCTTTTCAACATTCATCGATCTAATTTCATAATATTTTTTTTAACACTAACGGGTATCCAGCACGTTGCTGTCACGAAAGGAATAATTTTTCAAATATCGTTTGAAATTTGAAATCTCTTTTATAATTAGGAATGCCAAAAAAAAATGATATTTATTTACTTTTCGACATCGAATGCTTTCATTAAACCCGTATGGTATATAAAAAAGAGTACAGTACTTTAGGAAAGACGATATTCTTTTGTTATTGCCAGGTCCCGACTAGCCAAGTTGGGGTCCAGGGCAAAAACTTCTGTGGGGCCACCTCTGCTTTATTACTTTAGTATTGAATACATTCATTAAAGGAGGAAATGTAAAATAAAATTTATATTCGGTTTGGGGGCCCATTTATGTGCCCCTGCCTTAGTCAGGCCCTGGTTATTGCGTCTTCAGCAAAAACGAGTAACTTTACTGTCTTTCCACCTCGTGAACATCCAACATGCAAATAGTCGTGTGAAAATCATGAATTTTCTAGGTTCGATGTTAGATATAATTACTGTACTATGTCAATGCCCTTACCGTAATTGCCAGCAATTCGTTGGCGAAGTTTCATCGCAATCGGATGAAGGGCACGGCAGCGCATAAGAAAGGAACAAAACATTATTTTTTATAAAATTGAAATGAATTATGAAGTGCGTTAACGGTTAAATAAAGAAAAAAGTAGGAAGTAGAAGGATGGGATTGATCACAGTTTATCATCTAGTCTCATGTACAGCTTTGTTGCTCTATTTAACCCGCAATTTCACAGTTTAAAATAAAATCCTTTTCAAATAATATTTTAACCTTTTACATATAGAATTTATAATGAGCTATTAATTATTTAAAATCCACATAGGTATTCAACAATTTCATTTAAATAATATTATGTTTCTAATTTTTAAAAATTATTTCGTATTAAACAACTGAGTTATAATATTATATATGATGAAATTTTTAAATTATATCTTCCATAATAGTATTTAAAAAAACCACACAAAACGACAGCTATTTATCAGGCATTGTATTCCTCCCAGATTAGAATCATTGCTCATAATATAATGTTTTTATCTGAGCGCAAAGATATCTCGCCCTTACTTTCTTTAGTAACTTGTGGAGGGAGTGAAATTTCAAAACACAGACGACTGAACATTTCGGGTTCCAAAAAGAAAAAAGAAGCAAAATTATCAATAAGAAGCAAAATTATTATTAATCTTTATTTTTTTAACCTCATTCTAAAGTATACTGTATTGTAAGAATATGTTTAAGAAATGTTGAGTCATAGACACATTTCAGATAAATGGGGATGAAATTTTGATTTAAAATTGTCCAATTCCGATAATGCTTGTCTGCGTGAGCTCAAGTGCGCGATTTCAGTTATTCACATTATGTCAGCAGAGTACTAGATTTCAAAACTGACGATTCAACCTCCCAAATAAAATAATAAGGAACCGATATAAAATATCCCCACTTATGTTTCAACTAGCTTCAATGCGTAAACCGCATTCGATATTCTAACGCACACAGGTGTATTTTCATTAATATTACCGGAGATCAGTTCGAGCCACGCCACTTTCATCTTTAGAATCGAAATTGAAAAGCTAAGTGTTTCTGCCAGTCACCCGCCTAACTGGCGGATATCTCGAGAATGATACATTCGAAAACTCGAATTCATTCAGAGTGGTTAATGAATGATAAAAAAAAATCTGGGATGGCCCGAAGAATGACAGCGGTATCGAGCCGAAACATAATAATTGGAACACATCGTCTGGGGTCGTGACGAAGCATACGGTCGCAGATAAAATCCGGGGCAACTTAACGAATTTGACACGACGCTGCACAGAGTCGGGGGCTCCATTTTGAGATCTGTATCTTTGTAAAGAAGTAACAAGTGCTTTGTAGCATCGAGGAATCGAATTCACTTTTTTCCTATTCCACTGTCGATATTTTTAACGAATACTTTTGTGTTGTATAGTAATTTATGATTAAACTCCTTAATTTTCTTATTAAAAACGTAAATCACTCATACCTGTCTATTTAGACAGCTTACGATAGAAGCAAATTGTTAAAAGAAACTCTGTCTTTATGTTCAAAAGTACCAAAAAAAACACGTCTTTTTTTACTAATGAAAGATTGTTATTTAATCCATTGTAACGAAACCTTCATTATAACTCTCTTTGATTCAATGTAAGCAAGGAAATTGGAAAAATTAAATTATGAAAAATTCAGTTATCGCATATTAAATCAACTATTGCTACGAAGTTTAATGACTTGTATTTTGCGCAAGAGAAACCACACTTTGCCACTCTACAGCAGATGCCGGGTTGAAGTCATCCTGGGTGAAGTTACTCAAATAGGAGGAGAATAGATAATGCAAAGACGAGCTTCATCAAAACTTCAAAAGCTCCAAAAGAAAGGGAAAAAATTGAGAGACATGGCGTTTGGAAGCGACAAAATAGTAAGGCAATAAATTCCCCAGCCAAAATTCTATTTTCATAGTAGATAACAAAAACTGAAGAGTTTTACAAGAAATGAGCTATTGACTTCTGTGTTTTCATCCCCCGGTTGCTGTCTGCATCTATCAACTCGAAACCCGAGGCCTGAAGGGAAGCACGGAAGGCTCGAGGAGAAAGGCGGGCATGAAAGGCGGGAGGAGAAGCGCCTCTCCAATGGTTGAACTCATCTTTTGACTGTGACTTAAATTGATGAGGTGAAAATTCGACTAGTTTTCGATACTTTCTGAGTGGGACGTTAAGCCTTCGTGCTTAAATCTTCGTGTCAGATATTTACATTTAAATGACAGAACAATTGTTATTTGTATGCGAATCAGAGATGCAAATAATTTTAAAAATAAATTTTTTAATAAAGCCCTTTGACACACGTCAGTAATCCATTCTCATTTATTGCTACTTGAATGAAAATAACAATGTGTTATATGAAATTTGTCATCTGATTAGGAATTTAAGGGAATTTGAAGCTCTTATTCTTATGCAAGTGATTATCCTTAACATACAAAACCGATTTAAACTTACCAAACGCACGCACAGGGTTTCTCCAAGAAAGTACAAAGAATTTCAAAGACATTAAATTAAAACTTGTTCTAACTTAGAGCGGAATGACTTAGTGGTAGAGTACTATAAACAGAAAGCGCCAGTTCATATCTAACTGCAGGCAAATAGCCTAAAAACAGTTTTGTTATGGATTTCCTTTCTGTTATTTCTCGTTTGCTCTAGAATATTCTTATAATTTCTGTATCTTTCTATATCCGAAAGATTTGAGTCATTTCGTACGGTGGATAAAAACAGATGTTTAGTTTCTCGAATAAAGTCTAGAGTAGATATGAGCGACTGTTTTAACGTCGACTTCAACTGACACATGGTTCCCCTATGCTAACTTCATCTATGCGGAAATATTCTGGATCACCTGATAATTATCAAATGTTGAAGATGTTAAGATAATTATTTTCATAATGTTTGTTCACTGTTTTAATTTAATGTTTAATTTAATTAAAGTTTCTATAAATTTCTCAGAGATTGGTAAATGAAAAAGCAATTGGTTTTTTTTTATCCAGCACAAACCTCACCCTCTTTGTTAGGTTGAAGAGGTAAAACAAGTCAAATGTATCCAGTTTTACGTACGTTATCAGAGTTAAATTTGGAATTTCGTGCCTCACAATTGTGCGCGTCGAGATTCAGCTTAAAAATGACAGCAGATCTGTTCGGGAATTTCAACACGAAAATCCTTAGTGAATGACAGAGGCGATCTCGTTTCTGCCTCTGAGAGGGGATTCGGAAAGGCAGCTTCACAATGGCAGGCGTCAATGATCGGCCAGAGGGGTCTGATTTCTGAATTCATCGCGGCATTTCCTGAATATGCCTAATTGAATAATTAGATATATACTTGTTAACAATATGAAGAAAACTGCATCAAAATGCTGATGGTGGATGTTTAAACGACTGGTGACTTTTCAAAGCATGCCAACAATAAATGATGAAAGCTTCTTAAAATTCCAAATAAAAGGTTGTTATAAGGAACGTGTAAATCTCCCCTCGAAACGCTCGATTTGAGTCATAAAAGTATTTGCGCTCCCTTTCCATTTGGGGGGGGGGAGAGAAAGGCCGGAGCATTTTCCATGTACGAAAACAGAATTAAACTATTTCTTGCTTAATGAGGGTTTCACTCACATAAGTTTCCGAAGTGGTTTAAAATTCTAATATTTGAGCAGAATGACATCTATCAGCTCATAAGAAAAGTATAAACGTTTGCACATTCATCAGAAAAAGCTTTTGAGATGGAATTGCGCAGTGAGGAGGTTACTGTAGTGGGCTAATGGGACTTCACGATGTTTGTTTAAATTGTCTAATTTTCATTTATTGAACCTTTCTTCATTTAAATTTTCTTAGATATAAAGTTTTTTTTCCCTAATATGCTTTTAATAATTTGTTTTTTCTTGTACATCTTTATTATTTCCAATAAAAGGGATCCTACTGGGGAAATGTTTTTAATTATTACCAAGAAACGAAAGATTAATTATGAAGCGCGTCTGGCCCCTTCGTTAAAATAATCCTTAGTTTGAATCCCCCCATGGATGGGACTTTTGATGAAGTCTTTAATCCGAATTCCTAACGATTTTAGATGTTTTCGTTTCTTCCCTGCCTTGATGATTACATTAGTTTAGTGAGGAATATAACATTCGGTTAGACGCCAATGTACCAAGAATCGGAAATAAAATTAAAAAAAGACGCTAACAGAAATTTTGATTTTAAACAGTTGGCAAAACTTAAACAAATTATCTCAAAACTGAAATACGGTGTGAGAAAAATACAGGAAAGTATTATTGTCTTTGTACTAGATATCATTGCATTGAGATATTAAAAATGAACAATGAAAGTATATATGCTTTCTAATCCTTTTTACGAATTTTATCCAAAACACATTTGTTCCACTCTATAAGTATTTGAAATGGCTCGAAAATCCTAGGGATATCCTCTATAATCAGTGAATTTAGAATGAAATATTGTACAAATGAAATATTGAATGAAATTTGAATGAAATTAGAATGATATATTGTACCATTTTTTGAGAAACTCTCTTTTTCTGAGCTTAAAAAAGGCAATGCTTCAAAATGGAAATACCAAATTCTGAGCCCATTCTCCTCTCAATTTTTAACAGAATCTCAAATCTGCTCATATTTATTCATTTCTGAAAATGACACCATCTCAAAGGAATAGTTTGGATAGCTTTCATCTAATCGTATTTTGCAGGGATTATTTCGAGAATTTTGATTCATTATATCCTCGTTAAATGTTAAGCAAACAACATTTTCTTTTTCTTGGAGGAGGGAAAATGTAATCGTTGCATGCTTATCTATTTAAAAGTTCATGTTATCAATAAGTCTTATCAATAAGTCTTTTGTTGCATCTTTTATTGTGATTCTCTTTATTAAATTACATAATTTTATATGAATTGATACCGAAGATAAACGAATCATGATTAAAAAAAATGTTTTTAATGAAGATTCGCATACTTAACATTAAAACACTTTTTTAATCCAATTTGTTAAAAATCTATTTAGTTTGATGTACTTTTTGTTTATGGAGATGAAATTTTCAATTGAACTTTCACTCAATCTGGATGTTTGCATAGTTGTAGGCATTTTATGACAATACAGAATTTTAATATCTTTAGAATTTAATTATAAGAGACTATATAACTGACTATATTAATTTTAATAAATTTTTCTTCCACATAAGTATATTTCCTAATTGAAAAAGGGGTATCAAAATTCAGTATCATTAAAAACTTTAGTTACATTTTAGAAACAGAAAATAATTAAAAGTAAGAGCAGATTAGCAACAATTAAGGAAATTTTTTAAATGTGCTTTTATGAGAGTCCTAGCAAAAGGAGAAATGATTTTTATTGAAACTTTGTAAGAGAAAAGAGAATCGTAAAAACATTGAGCACTGAAGACAATTCAGTATAGAAATCAAACCACAAGAAATATTATGACATTTCTGAACTTCAGTAAAGTTTTATATATAAAAATGTGAATAAGTTCAAATGGATTTAAAGAATTTCTACCCTCAGTTAATGCTTTTACACTTTTGTTTTCGCTCCTAAATTTCAGACTGAAAATATGATATTTTTTACTTACATTAATAAGTCGGGCTTTAAAAAAAAATTCATTTTATTAATTAAAATTTCAATAGATTCTTCTAGTAGTATAAATTAATATTCTAAATTAGATAAACCATTATTAAGAAATCTTATTTATAGTTTTACAAATTAAAATATAAAAATTAATATTGTTTTTAAAAAATAAAAATGTATTCTTAAAATTTATACGATTTTATAACTTAATATCCTAGTGAAATACTTAGAATTTTAAAACAAATGAAAATTAAAATTTTATGTACTTTCGAAAAGAAGTCAAAAGAATACTAGAATTTTTTGATGCGCCTTCTCAATGCCAAATTACAGAATATTTTCAGCTTTAAACATTCTATAATTTTACAGCTAAAAACATTCAACTATAAACAACAAATATTTCAAAGATACGCCGTAAATGTATTAAGGTATTCTACTACGTTGAAAACACTGGTTTTCGACCACATCGGCGAACTTTTTTATCGTCTTTTTTGTACTACAGACTTTTCTCTTTCTAAAACAGTTTATCGTTTGTTCCTAAGTGAATTAGAAAAAAAAAGTTATAGCGATTTTAAAATACCTTACCGAAACAAAACAAAACCGGAAGTTGAATTCCGAAACCGAAAGTGTCCTTCAATTTGCTAAATTTTGATATTTTCTCTTGGTTTTTATAAAATAGTTTTATTTTATGTTGCTAGCGGCAAGCTACACCGTTTTTAACACATACTTTCCTTATTTCTTTGCGAAAAATTGGCAACAACTGTGTTCGTTTGCTGTTTTGTTTACGATCTCGTGCTTGCTTCGCTAATTTTGTTTTGCTTCATTTAAAAGAGAAAACTTTGATTTTTCTTTAAAATTTTTGCAGTTTTTGACGTGAAGTTTTATTTATAATGGGTCATCTGCGAAATTATCGCTCAAAGAAGTGAAAATTTTCCGGAAATCAGCACAATTCTGGACATTCTAAAAAAGATACTGAAAGTGAAATTCCAGCCAATTCAACTGATGTTACTACTGCAAGTTCTTCAAAACTTAGTGGTAATAATAATTTGCATATGAAAAGTTCTTCAAATCCTGATGAACTACGTGGAAATCGAATAAGGGACATTGAGATTTTAGAGTCAGTGTTAACAATATTATGTTGTCCCATGTGTTTGAAAAAGGAACTCTGCTTAGAAGAAGATTCTCGTTTTGGTTTGTGTTCAAATTTTTTATTAAAATGCCAGAATTGCACATTTCATAAAGGATTTGCTTCATCAAAAAAGAGAAACAATGCTAATGATATGAACAATTTTCTTTGTGTATGGTTTAAGGCTAATTGGAAAAGGGTATACTACAGATAAAAAACTGATCTCCATGTTAGATATGCCTTTTCTTTCTAAAGCAACTTTCAGAAGTCAAGAGTTAAAACTTCTAAAAGCTGCATCTAAAGTTGCTGAGAAAAGTCTGAAAGATGCAGCTAAACAAGTACAAATTTCAAAATGTTCACAGTTTAACATTGTAGATTGTGGAGTATCTGTGGATGGCACTTGGCAAAAGAGGGGTTTTTCCTCCTTGAATGGCCTTGTAAACTGCATATCAATAGACACTGGCAAAGTATTGGATATTGAAGCTATATCACAGTTTTGCAGAATCTGCAAAACTTTCTCAGGAAAACAAAAAGCTTCAAATAAACCCCATATACGCAAAAATCATGATGGCTCAGCTGCACGCATGGAGACAATTGGAGCCTATCGTATTTTTGAGCGTTCAGAAAATAACAGGAACTTGCATTATACCGAGTACTATGGAGATGGGGATTCTAAGGCCTATGATGCAGTAAAGGATATTTATGGGAAGGACTCTGTAAATAAATCTGAATGCATTGGTCATATACAGAAAAGAAAGGATTTATTACTACGAATAGCAATTACTATGGAATTGCTATTCGTAGTAATAAAGGCAATTTGCAAGCTATGCAAAGTGCTGTTATTGCAGCATTTTATCATTGCTGCTCAAGCAAAAAATATCCGATGCATGGGCAATGTCCGAAAGGTGTCGACAGTTGGTGCAAATATCAGCGAGAAAAGGCAAGCAAAAGAACATTCCAGGATAAGTCAGCAGGACTTCCACAACACGTAATAAGCAAAGTAAAACCTGTTTACATGAAATTATGTGAACAGGCATTACTGCGTAAATGTTTACACGGAAAGACACAAAATGCCAACGAGAGTTTTAATGGAATGTTATGGAATTTTGTTCCAAAAGAGCAGTTCGTTGAATTACAAACATTGCAGCTAGGGTCTTTTATCACTGTACTTCAATTTAATGATGGAATGAGAGGCTTCCTGGAAGTTCTGAATAATTTAAAATTGAATGTAAGACATTACATGCTAAGTGGAATGTCATTACTTGAAAATCAGCGAATAAATGATGCTGAAAGACATTCACTAGCAAAGGCAAAAACTCAAAGAAAAAACTTTCTGCTCTCAGAAAGAAAAAAAGCCTACTTATTGAGGAAAAAGAAGGCCTGAACTATCATCCAGGCGAATTTTAAATGATTTTAATAAAAGAAACAATGTTTTTCAACTAAAATTTACCTTTAACTTCAATTATCTCAAAACGAATTTTCATAAAAATGCTCCACCGTTAACATGATATCTCAAAAACTAATAGAGGTATCTACATAAAACTTCAGCATATGTTTTAAATGATTTGGGCAATGAGATGAACCAAAAGTTTTATTATTGGTGATATACTTTTTCATTTATGCGTCTTTTTAGCAAAAATATGTTGTGAATTTATGGGAAAAATGCATATATATGTATATTTTTACCAATAACTTCTTTGCATCTCAATATTTTTCTTAGATTTTGGTTCATTTCATTCATCACTATATTCTATAAGTTGTGTTCAAAGGAAATTAAGATTGTTGCATTACAATTTTGGGTAGAGTGTTAACCGTTTTGGTTAAATTTCCTTAAATTTCACTTGAAATTTTCCAATTTCTCAAAATATATTTTCAAATTTTTTTTTTGTATTTATAGTGTTTATAACTTATAATACATCTGAAAACCATAAATAATTTTTTTAAAAAGCCACTTTTTCAAAAAATTTCCTTCGAACGTAGTCGGCTACCTTAATTGATAAAAATAGTCTAACGGAATCATCATGATTTTTTTTCTGAGCAGTTTTGCTGTGCTAATAGTGGAAAGATAAAACCTTAATAAATATTTAATTGTTTTCGAAGAGTATGTGGATGTATAATATGGAATATCAGTAACTTTTCATAAATTATGATTTATTTTTTATAAGATAAATTACCAGTTTGTATAAAAGGTTAAGAATTAATGATTTTGCAGAAAGCTTTTTTTTGTTTTGAGATTACAATGACTGGAGAATAGATAACTTTGCATATTTTATATATAAACTAGAAATTTTTTATAACCTTGCTGTTATTGTTCCTAAGTTGTATGACATTTAAAAGACAGAAAAAATTATCTTTTTTTAAAATTATATATATATATATATACGCGCGCGCGCTAAGGTTGGCCTCATTATTTTGATTTTCAAATGCAGAGAGCATTACCGGCTTCCTAAGTTCCTTTTATATCACGCTTGTAGAAGAAAATATGATCTCGACCCATATTATGTGCACTTGTTATGAGCCGAAGTTGAAGAAATCAAATCATTTTTCTGATTCAGGAACAATATTAACAAAAACAATCAACTTTTAAGTCATGTTGAGTGAATGTTTTTAGAAGATCGCCACTTCGATTTCGAAGCATAGATCATGAATGTCCAAGACAGCCGCTGGCTTCTGCAGAACACAGCCTAACCCAGTCCCTTTCCTCCCCTATAGCATATTTCTTATCACAAACAATGTTTTCAGACTATTTTCTATTAATTTCAGTTTGTTGGTAGAAGAAAACTAATTTCGTGGTTCATTAACATAACGGTTCCTGTAAAGTTACGAATTCAATAATTTTTGTGCTGCCTCGGTGTGCGTCTATCAAAGCGAAGGAATGAGCTGGGGAAACCTGCTGAAGAAGCCCTGTAATTAGTGAATTCCCGCAGACCGTGAGCACTGAAACGAGTTATTGGATGGATGGAACCCAAGAATAGTATCCTCTGTTTTGCCGAAGCCACCGACCGAGCACACAACAACCCTTCATCCGACACCTTCCACTCGACCACGTTCCCCCCCTTCAAGGCGCTCGAAAGTCTTCTCCAGACGTGTGCTGCAGGAAAAAGCCGCCTCCTTCGGAAAGGACTCAAAATGCCGGAAATTTCGTCGGACTCGGCAAAATTTCACCCCCCATCGATTGGATGGGCGACTCGGTGGCAGAGGAGAGCGCGGCTCATCGCTCTCCATTCGCCGTAAACAGCCCTCGGTGCCACTTCAGTGCTTTCTTTGAGGGAAATGGGACTGAAAACAACGCGAGAGGATGGTGGCTTTCCCCTCTTTCGAGCGCTTCGATTGGCCTTGTTTCCCGAGCCATCGATTAGTTCCTCCTCTTTTTGTTTCTTCTCTCTGTTCGGAGGGTGTGTGCAGAAAGATAAACTTTATAAAGCAAACTTCACCACGCACTACCGTGTAGTGAACCACAAAAGTGAACACAACAGGAGCTTCAGATATTACCATAACTTCCCGTCCTCTGAGGAAACAGCAATGGCATTCCTGTGA
Organism: Argiope argentata; assembly: GCA_026289955.1. Classification (NCBI taxonomy): domain Eukaryota; kingdom Metazoa; phylum Arthropoda; class Arachnida; order Araneae; family Araneidae; genus Argiope; species Argiope argentata. The sequence goes on along the minus strand of JAOUZG010038029.1, from coordinate 1,286,654 downwards.
ACGAAAGGCAGGACATGCGATGCAGCCGGATTTACATCACTGATGCTTCACGCCACGTCCCTGATCGCAGATCATTTTGGGAAGCAAGAGGAAGTCTCCGAAGGGGACCCTTCTTAGAATGTGAGAGAGGAAATGTTGAAAATAAAATAAAATTTTAAAGATTGGAATTGATTTTACAATGTATGGATTCTAAAAACTTCAGAGAAAAAAAAATGTTGCTGATCGAGAATTTCATTTCGTCTCTTTTTCTGTCGCTTGATTGTCGCTCAGCGGATAAACCGTTTTCATTTGAGATCTAACGAGGTATTAAATGTAGAATAATGGAAGAAAGACTCAGTCGCACACACATGTGTATGTCCAGAAATGAACAGGTTAACTCTGTTTTTAGGTTTCCTAGCATAAAATGACACGCAAAAAGGGAAGTCAAATTTCAAAATTCAATTTAAAAAGTAAGAAAAAGGAAAAAATAAACGAAAGAGTAAACTATTTAAACGCTCATCCTAACGCTTGGAATAAGACTCTGACCAAGGTAAGCCAAAAGTAAATTTTAACATAGCAAAAAAAAAAAAAAAGTTCAACCGAGTAAATAAATACAAATGTTATATCTGATATTGGACTCCATGTAGATATCTAGAGTGTCGCCTATGGTCGGTGATTCCTATTATTTTGCCAGTTCCTATAATTTACAACCCTTAGAACTATGCATTGTAGTGCAAGGTATTAGATGAATAGGATGTAGTAGACAAAGGAGCATGAGTTTTAAGGATCGGCGCGCATTCAAAATATCCCAAAATTATTCCTCTTTTTAAAACAAAATATTATCGGCAGAAATAGGCAATACGACCCTACGTTGTCGTTTTATCACGAGATATCTGAGGTAGTTTCTTCTGCAGCCGTGTTCGCCCTTGTGCGAAAAAAGTTCGGCTATTCCTACCCACCTACCCTTGAGATGTCGGCGTCCATCAGAAACCGATTCCTTGCTCCGAAGCAAGGAATGGTTGAGAATTTGAATTTTCCTTTTTGTTTTTAATCTGACTTTACCTAATTGAGAATTTAAGGCAAGGATCTGAGGGGGGCTTATTGCCAATTTGATAACCGCGACTTGAAACAAACTTGTGAACTCTGCTCCATTCTTTTTATTCTGAGTGAAAAAAAATGGTAGAAATTTCAGTAAGAGAATGATTTACATTTAGATTAATTAATGAATTTACATTTAGATTAATTATTATGAAAAAATAAGCTTTTTCACTTCTTAATGAAGCAAATACCGAGTAGCATTTATTTTAGAACTGACACTCCTAGTTAAAGTAACAGAGGACCGCTCCGTTGATGCTTTATTGGAGAAGATTAGGGAAAAGGCATAGAATAGGGTATATCACCATTCCCATTCGTTTCTATGACTGCAATGATAAAAAGTTCGTATTAATTATTACTTTACATATTTCAAAAATCAGTCCAACAGAACATTCTTCAGAATCAGCCCAAAACGTATTTCTATTAAAATCAATAGGGTTCCCCCACTGTTGCAGATGTTTACCAGTTGCGGATTCGTGGCATATTTCTTTGGCATACATTTCTTCACTTCGCAAGTGAGCGCGAGCGTTATGCGCATGAGAGAGAGAAGGAGAGGGAACAAGACAGTGACAACTGAAGCTGACGGTGTGGGGACAGTGACTGTTTCTATCACGGAGCGAAATTCCATAGTCTTCAAGAAACAGAAATGCTTTTAACAGTAGCACTTGAACAGTTTTCAGCTCTAATAAAGAACTTCCAATGCGATAAACGCTGTATCTAAATCCACAACTTTTTTTTTCGGTTTTTTTTCTTCAAATAGAACCATAACGTGTAAAAACACGCATAACGATCATTCAGAGGTGTTTTTTTTTTAAAATGTAATACCATTTTGAAATGTTTCTGCCGATGCCTTGTACTTTATTATTATTTATTAAATGTTATTAAAGTACAGTATTTTGTATGCATTATAGTAACTGTAATTTTTAATGGCGAGGTAAAAAAAAAATCAACTCGTTTTTTGAGTATAGAAATGATTGTTCTGATAAATTTCCTTTTAATTGTAAATTTAATTTTTTACTCAAATATTTGAATTTAAATGCAATGCAGAGCTTGTTAGCAACTCGTTCCAAATTCTAATTAGTAATCTCACTTCGCGCATTGTAGCTTATCAATTTCCGAAACACTACGATTGCTTAAACTAATAAATTATCTAGATTTTTTTTTTGAGTTTGTAACTTTGGAATACATTCCCGCATTTATTTTATAAATCAAGCCATTTCCTAACAAATTTTCACTTAAAATCAAATACTCTTTCAGCGTCATTTAGCACAATATTAAAGTTTCGGTTATTTCATTTAAGCGGCTAAAAATCAAAATGATCCTACAATTCTTTTATACCTACATATTAAATAACCAACAGAAATTCGCATTTAAGATAGCCACGAACCCTCACTTCATAAATGAATAAGAATTTGTTTATTAGAAAAATCATATTAGAGTTTATCATAAAGGAATAGTGTTAATGGTATCCGTTCATATTTATGCGTTATTCGTCAGATGCTTCACTTTGATTTTGGAACTCATTCTGTGATTTTCAAATTTTTTTTTTAAGTCACTTCAGCACATTATGACTTCGGGCAATATAGAATATGTACCACAGTTACAATTATCAAATAAAGTTTAATAAATTTGAATTCTACAGTATAAAGTCCAAATCTTTCCGTGCTGCATCATTCCTAAGTCAGGCTGAAATTAATAATCTACAACTTTAGAAGAAAGAAATAACGAGTAAAATTGTTGATAGAGGCTAATAAACTTTTTTTTAAAAAAATATAAAAGTTAGAATCAGAATTCTGCCTTTAAAATTGAAATTTCTGCTAATGGTGTGGGAATGAATTGACTCAATTGAAATATCCGTATGGGATGGACGCTATTCGCCAAGCAAATAGTAACGATAAGGGGAACACGTTTTGACACATGGCGCACGAGTCACGAAATTTCTCGTTTTTAGCAGGCCTACGAGTCACGAGATATCTCGTTTTCATGTGTTTTCCGCTAAATCGAAACCTAATTAATCAGAGGCAAATATTTAACACAAATATTTATTTATTTACTATAATATTATTATTGATTATAAATATTTAACATATTATGGACTGCAAAGAAATATGTACGTTTTTGGGCAAATATTCGTTCTAAAATCATCGTAACTTTGTCATTTAAGAAGCACAAACAGAACGGCATATGCAACACGAGAAAACTCGTGAGTGGTCCTGTATAAAATATATAGCAATATTTAAGAATAGTATATGCAAATATAATATCAAATACAAATTTTTAAAAAGTGCATATATGCATTCTGTTGCTTGCCAAACATGTTTCTAGAAAGTTCAAAAATGAGTGCGTTGAGTTACGTTATGTGTTAACATTACAAGGCTCGCTAACAGTTTCAGAGTTAATAGGAGCAGGTTCAAGTGGAGTGGTGGCTAAAAACAACCCGAGTTGTAATCTCTCTTCCATTCACAGAAGTTGAGGTAAAAAAACCCCGACTTCCTCCATTAAGAGGAGCTCCCGAAATGGTTATTCCGTCAGCGTGCGCGGAGGAAAGTGAATTCCGCCCGGGGAACGGGTCATGCCGTGCCTCGGGGAGATGCGCTGTTTGTGAATGGGAAAGGGGCCACTCCGTCGGGCCCTGGGGCGCCACTTCCGCTCCGCGTTGCGTGATCGAACAGGTGTGGACCCCTTTCCTCCCCGCTGCCTCCTCTCAAAAGGGGAAGAGCCACTTGACGGACACTGAGCTGGCTCGAAGAGGAAGGGAATTCGGACGGAAGGATTTCTGGGTCCCTCCCAACTATTGAGGATTCGGAATTTGTATTGAAAATAACTTTTTTGTTTTCAATTTCTTGAATGACACTTCAGTAGATTTTGCATGGCTTTAGTTTTTCTAAAAAAATTAATTTCTACTGTAACATTCGGGTTTTTTTTTTTTTGCATTTTATTTTATATTTGTAAAAACTGAGTTTTGTTCCCGATTTTTCGAAAACGTCCTAAATTCTGATATTTTGCACAACTGTGAGTGCTTGACTACAACTCATTATTATTATTATTATTATTAGAATTCAAATCATTAGTTAACTGATAATCTTATTTGCATTTCGTCTTAAAGATGGTATTTATTTGCATATTTGTGGGGGAAAATGTTGTTGTTGCTTATGGCACCTGTCATAGACAAGACACGTTGTTGCTTATGGCACCTGTCATAGACAAGACACAGCCCTTTTCACGGGGAGGACTTCTTTCCTACATTTCATTCACTAATCCACAGATCGTAATTTAGACCTGGATCAGAAAACGATCACTCCTGATCCAGTAATCCCAGTGGCATTGTTCGATTTGGTGGACGTGGCCATGACATACGACAGATTTCTACCTGCACCAGACACCATATATACGGAGAGTCTTCAATCAGAAGGGTTCGAACTCACAACCAAAGGATTCGAATCCAACCAACCAAGCAAAAACAGCCAGAGGAAAAGAAAAATTGCTATACAAAATACCGTATTATTCTGAGTTCATGCTAAAGAATAAAAAAATATGCTGAATAAAAATATGCTAAAGAATAAAAATTAGGATGGGATAAAAAATTGAAAAGTTTTTTCATCAAAAAAAAAATTCTAATAAGTAAAATATTCAACACAGACACGAGAAGTGTCGAAAACCCTAGGATAAGGAAACTGAGCTACAATTCATACCCCAAGAAAGAAAATTTCTTAACCTTCAAGAAAAATCAAATTATATGTTGAATGGGATATGAAATTTTTATTGACAGAATACTGTTAACATCGATTATCTCTTTTTACAATCTTTTTTTGATTTCCATATTTCTAATTTAAATCTTTTTTATTTTCACTTTTTAGTGCATTAATAAAATAATGTTTAAATTTTTTTTTTACTTTTATTGTTTCTTTTTATGTTGTATTTGTGTGTGTGTGTGTGTTCCAGGCGGTAGTTGCTTAGTAACCAATAGATTGGGAAAATCCAGTTTGATTTTTTAAAAAACAATTGGAACTCTCGTTATTACCCAACATTTTCTAATAACACAAACACGCTGAAATAATTTATTTAAAAAATGAAATGGAAAATATTAATTTTCATACTCTCAATGTCTTCCGGTCCTTCAGATGCATCGCAGAACTTGCTCTGGGTGATTCTCTCTGAATCAATAAGTTTGTCGATATGTTTATAACGATGCAAATAAATAATTTAAGACTGTTATCTATAAATTAATGCTATTTAAAAGAAATGATAAATAAGACCAAATACAGGCTCATACAAAATATTTTTTTCGCATTCTAAATAAATAAATGATAATGTCTAAACAAAATAAAATGCTTTAAACTTAAAACGAATGTGAGTAATTTTAAATGAATAAAAATCTTTCTTGCTTCTTTATTATACTGTTATAGAGAGGTATTTACGACTTTATTAAATTTACAAAAACGTCCAACGCGTTGCTTCTCCTCTGACACTTGGGTCGGTAGGAAATGTCCTTATTGCGTCTGTTTAACTTTCTGAAAAAATTTTGGAAATCCATTCCCTCTCCCCAAATGGAAATCTTTCTCACCTGGAATTGAACCCGCCACCTTCTCCATCCGAAGACTTATATCCTCTCTAGCACGTGCACAGAAGTTAATCGTAATGAAGATGGGGGGGGGGATCATTTTTTCAATAAGTAGGACCATTTTGTTCCGGCATTTATTTTCGCAGTTTTCTTCAGTCAATGAGATAAACATAACGCTGTTTGACATAAGAAATAGTAAATATTATAAGAGTTGGGAAAGGATTAGAATCAAGCCTCAAAATAAAAAGACCGAGTTACAAAAATTTTTCTTCCTCCTCAAACGCCGCAGTCACACGAGAAATGCGATTGCGTCCACCCTCTGGGCTACGTTGTCTTCCTGCTTATTTCCCGAAATGAAATTGCAGAACGGTGCCTTTTGATGCACGTCCCGAAATGACTCGCTTGAGCTCGAACTTCACCTCAATGCTAAATTTAGTTGAATGGGGAAAGGACGGAGAACTGCGCGTGCAACAAATGTCTCGTCTTATTTCGTCACTAATATGTAAGGGAATTTGGGTTGTATAAAATCCATCATTATTACAGATGTCAAGTGGTTGCGAATCGAATTACATTACGCAGTTACATATATATGTGCTTTGCTTCCAAAGTAATAAATGAATATGAAAAAAAGACGATAATTGATGCATGAGAAAGCAAAGAAGATGTAAAAAAAAATTGACGTCGTCATTGAATTAATGGACGGCTCATTTAAAACTGCGTCAGTATCCGGAAGACGAAACATGACAGATTTTCCCGATTTATATTCGTTTTTCTACAGCGATAAACGATCTGATGAGTCTGTGCAATCTAAAATACATTGTGTTATCAAAAGTATACGGAAAGTTTCGAATCTTTTTTTTTTTAAATTTCTTCAGAAAGCGTATTTGAAGAAACTTTGAATTTCAGTCATGTAAATGATGTGCTTTAATTCACATTTCTCCTTGAAAACTGTCACGGGAACGCTTAGAGGGTCGGCCAAAAAGAAATGAAGAAATTAAGTTTGGACTCACTAACTTCCATTGGGAACTGATAATGGCTAGCAACTTTTATCACTCTTGTTTCCTATTTACAATATTTGATTTTCCGCAAAAATAGCACTCGTGTTTGGGCCGACAAAAAAAATATTCTTCTTAAGTTTAATTAAGTGGATATCGAGTACTGCTTAGTTCTTCTAAAAAAATTCAGAATTTTTACACCATGCCATATCATATAAGAAGCGCAAACCAACAATCCTAAACCAAGTGGCTGATTTAAAGTAAAGAGAAGTCGAACACTAAAACTAAAGAAGTTCAATTTAATTGAAAAATTGTTTTACGAACTTAATGACAACGATGCCAAAATCTGCTGCAGATGAAGACAAAACATTTCTGCACCCGAGAGTCCTGGAAAGCTGTAAATGATGCAATGAAAGTTTGTGCTTGTGTATGAAGTTAAATGAGAAAATGTCTATCACTAATATACAAGTCTTTTATAGCTATGGTTTAAGCTAATACATATAGCTTCGATTATAAAGAAAAAGAGTAAATGAAGTTAATTTAAACTCGCAAGTAATTCTTATGCGTTAACATAAAACTTAACTATATTGACGCGTATTTCGTAGAATTAGCACAGATAATAGCAAATGTCGATGTTTTTTTTATCAATTTAATTTACTTCATGCTAGCAAAATATTCATTTTCATCTCAGTGAGAAAAAAAATCTACTTATTAGCTTCAGAAACAATTCTTAAATCTTCTTTTTTCTCAGTGGCCTTCTTAGGTGAACGCGCATTAGAAAAGTATCGGTCCGTGTTTCGTAACACAAAATACGCACTTTTTTCCTTGAAACTTTTCGACGCTCTTAATAAATGATGCAGAAAAATAAAAAAATAAAAATAATAACGCCGAAAACAAAATATAAAAAGAATAACATCTTAATCAAGATCCCCCTCACTTCCCCCTATCACCTGATCCGTCAATATCTTTATTCCGCACGGTTTACTGATGAGCGCCTTTTTTTTTTATTCTTATTATAATTGTTATCGTTTGACGCCGGAACATCCGTTGCCACTGGCGAAGACCGAAAAAAAAAATAACAAGGGAAGCGAAAGAATCCATCTGCATATTCTTGTAGCTGCTGCGTGACCGGCTATGAATGAGAGGGGAGGCCGAAGCGTCGTCAAAGGAAACAAACAAAAAACATCAGTTAGTTTACTATGATGTGGTTCAGCGGAAATACGACGCGATCAAGAGTTCATTGATTTCTTTGGTAAACGGAGGAACATTTGAGGTGTTCACCTGTTTCAGAGGCGAAGACTTCTGGTCATTTGCGGGATTTTATTGCCGTGACTACAATTAGTATTGACGATGGACTTATATTTGATTTAAAAATGATTGCTCCAAAAATGGATGGAAAAAACCAGTTAAGTTTAAAAAAATTAATCTTTGACGCTTTAGAAAAATAAGCAGCGAAGATTATCATGACACGGATGAAGTCATGCAGATGGGAGTCAGTTTCAAAATAGACACTTGGCAATAATTTGTTTCTTCAAAATATTACCTAAAAGTTAATTCTCTCACTTTTTGAAAATTAGTTAATGTGTTATATGCAATCTATTGAGAGACATATTTTTCTTATTTAGAAAATTAATTTTTCCAATAAGCTATAAAAAATTAAAACGTTACACAAAGTATGGTTAAGGATTGAAGTAATGCAAATAAACTTTGTGCTGGAAGAAACATTACAGCATGCAATAAATAAGCCACTATTTGTTGTACTTAAAACATTGCCTACTTTTCACGAGATTTCTCGTTTTTAACAGGTCGAACATTAAGGCCCGAGCCACGAGATATCTCGTTTTTATGTTTTTTCATCATAACCAACCAGAGGTAAAGATTAAATATATTAAGGATCGCAAAGAAATCTATAAGACAAACGCTGGCGACAGAACGTTTTTGAGAAAATTTATAATTAAAATATCATAACTTTGTTATTTATGAATTATTATTATTGTGAATGTCATGTTATTTTGTCTTAAAACATGATAATGTTGCAAATGAACACCATTGCACCAGGGAATGTGCTTTACCAAATATTACACTCTAAAAGATTATAAATAATAGTTAAGATGTAAAAAAAACTTTTATGATAAATACATGTATAAAATATACAGTGAATTTGAAGAATCCTTTATTGAAATGGAATACCAAATGCTAACTAAAAGTATGCAAACATGCATCTTGTTGCTTGCCAAACATGCTTCCAGAACGCTCTACGATGTACAGGCCCTGGGAGCTCGCAGAATACCGTACGCGTATGTGTTAGCAGTGCTCCATTTAAATCTCCATCGGTCGTTGAAAGCCACTAGTCACGTTCTGAATCAATTTTGAGGTAAAATAGATAACTTTGAATTCACAAAGCATTTAATTAAAATTTTGCCATTGAAAATCCATTTCAATCGGATGCTTTTTGTTTCATTCCGTTTCACAATTCATTTTTATTCTATGCAAACCTCGCTTTTTGAAAAAAGAAAACAATAACTATTTGCTCAACACGCTCACGGAATCTCTCTCCAAAAGCATTTTATTGGCGCGCACTCCAAGGTCTGTTGCATAAAATAAAAACACGCACTCTGCCATTTTATGCAATGATTCAACAATACCTATCTTGTTAAACAATAAAAGCAGCAATATCGCTCTGCAACTAAATATCGCGTTTCGACATTCCCTCGATTCCGTGAAGAGCCTTCATCAAGACGCCGTCGTTGCGCAATACGATTACGATGCAATTGAAACGAAATGTGAGCTAATCTCTCGCTGCACGCTCCGAGCAGTGCATCCAATATCCAATCATTTTGCCGAGACATTTTGAAATGTCCAATGATCACGCGGATTTCGGGCTCGATTTACCTGCATTAGGCAACCACCATCTGGATTTGGGAAATGTTTATATTCGAAGCCGGATGAAAACTTTTCGCACGCATCATTAACTTTTGTTTTGGTTCGAGAACGTGACACATTGAAGATTTCTGGAATCTAATTTCTCTGGCAAATATCTTGTTGCTAAATGATGAAAAGTTGTCGCCGTGTTGACGGCTGTTTTTGTCTGTTTTGACTTTTGATGCAGGCAAACGCTTAGAGCCGACTCACCTGGCCTAGAAGACCTGCTTCAATCCATCCGCGACCCTCGCTCATATATCTCATGAAAGAATCTGCAGAAAAATACGGACGTAAGAAGCATATCAGCTAGATTTAGCAACATAACGTTGCATTTCGGAAGTTGCTATTTGATATCGTGCTAGAAAAATCGAAAATTCAAATTCAGCAAGATCAGCAGTGAGCGAGGTCAGTACTATTTTCAAAGGATCAAGAATAGAAATTTCGAAGGTCCCATCGAGAAATCGATTTTATCCAGTTAGTTCGAAAAGTCTGCATATTTATTAGTCAGTAAACGATATGCCTTTCCTCTAATGTCTACATTACTCGAAAATGTTGGTCTTCCGGAAAGTTTTCTCTGAAGATTCCAAACAATTACATCCCCATTTTTATTTGTCATGTTACACTCCACGTCAATACTTTCACTATAATCATGAAGTTCATTAATATTCTGGTGTTAGACATCGGGTGTACGATTGCAATTTTATCAAGATGTAGAGCATTTCCAAAATCAAGAAAGAGTAATAGAATAACTTATGAAAATATTATACTGATTTTGGGGGGCGATGACGATAAGGCTCTTGAGTTAAATGGTTTTGAGGGATGTGACGCAGTTTTGAGTAAAGAAAATGTTGAAATAAGTCGTCATAGGACCTACTGACTCAAAACTCAACTTCTCCTATAACGATGATCCGTAGACGACCAATTAAAATGGAAACTTTTATATTAGCAAAGATAAAGTGATGAAGTGAAAAGAAAGAAAGAATTTTAAAAAAATCAAGGGGAAATATTATAAAGATACTCGACACCCGTCACTTTTGTCATCAAATTACTTTTAGAACCGAAACCATGCGTCAAAAAAAACCGGGTCAAAAGAAAATGGCCAATCTTGGCATGATCAAAGAAACCGTAAAATACGTCATCCAAAGTGCATAAGAATGTGTTTTTAAAAAATTGGGCCTGCCTAGAAACTTCTAGTTTTGAATGTAATAAATGTATTCTACAGGCACATCATAAAAAGAAATTTTACAAGTAATAGACACCTTTGGTGGGTTGTTGGAACTGGAATTCTAAAATAGACTATTTTTTGAGTGTTATAAAAATAATAACTCTCACATTCTCATTTGCGAATCCATTGCGCTCATGACGGTCGTTAAGATTGAGACACATCGAGTGCGAGGATGGGAAGTTGCTACACGACCGATGACCTATCCTTGATGGCGCATTTAGCGTCGGTGAAGGGTTAGCAATTGCACTTCGGATGTTGGAGCGTACTGTCAGAGCCTGACTATGGCAGGTGCATGCAGGGCAATTGCCCCGGGTCCTCCATATCAGAGGGCACCCCCAAATCGAATAGAAAGCTTATTTTACGTTTCCTCCTTTAATGAACTTCTTTTGACATTGCTTTTCAAAGATAAAAAAGACAGAGGAGGGCCCCAAAGAAGTTTCTGCCCCAGACCCCAGCTTGCTAAGTCGGGCCCTGCGCACTGCCAGTGATAACTCGTCGGCTGCATTAGAATGCATATGCATGATGCTTTGCGGTGAACTCTGCTTTGCGTGTGTCATTTCTCGACGGCATTGTTCGACTGTGTATTGCTTAGTATCCGTTTCGATTGCTGGGCTTTTCTTAAGATTTCTTCTTGGATCGAAAGGTTCAGTTACAAATCAACAAAGGGTTTTGTTTCATCGGAGATGATCTAATAAATGACACGACAGCCTGAAATCTGCGGCAATGAATGCGTATAAAAGAAAGGCGGGACTAACGCTGCTCTTTTTAATTTTTTTTTATTCGTCCTTGTATGCATGCATCGGTAAGCATGTCAGAATGATTGATCTTTGATCGATGATACGATCGGATTTATGCTAAACGATTTGCTTTGACTCGCTTGAAACAAAAACATGTTTGAAAATATGAATACAAATACTCCTTTTCAATCTTATTTGAAAATCAATTAAAACTATTCTAAATTTAAGTCAAAGCCAAATGGTTCTATTTCTATACATTAATATTCTGCTTACATTTCTAATTCAAAAAACAGAAGCGAAGAAACTTTCACTTTAAATAAGAGGAAATACGTAAAAACCATTCTTATCCGGCATCTCAAGAGATCCGTTCTGCGCTCTAATGAAGGATTGCGTTGAATAGTTTGAGACTGTGGCATGTTACGAAATTCCAAACTTGTTGCGAGCTCCCGCATTGCCCCCCCTTTTTTTTGCTTGCTATCTGCTCATTTATCTCATTTGTTTTCTTCTCGAAAAAGTACCCCAGTATTGTTTCACCACCTAAAATCAAAAATTCACAGCTATCAGTGGATTATAAGGAATCAAGTCCATATATGGCTCAGTTTTCAAGATTCTTAATTCACTGCAAATTAACAATTCGAATACTTGTGGAAACCGTTAAAATACGGTATGTCTCAAAAATTTATGCTCATTTTAGATAATTAGTAATTAATAATTCAAATTAATAAATCAAGTTTAATGTACCGAACTGATTAATGCAAATAAAGAAATTTGTTAGCCTAAAATATTTTTTTAAAAAAAAAATTGCTATGCACATCTCTCACATTAAAACATTCATTTTTCATCTGTTATTGTTATAACTTTTATATCATCTTCAAGTTTGTTTCTTCTTCGAAATGAAAAGTGCCCATTGGATAATCGAAATGATAAACGTTTTTGCTTTTTCTTATGCCAAATATATGAAGAAAAAAGTATCGCAACTGTCAACAGAAATCAGATCTCGAGATTCTATCGAATGTCCAAGCTTTAGTGTCCGAAAAATACGCTCTGGAATTATGTTTGTTCTGTGAACAGGAAAGGCCCGACACACTTGGAGATAGTTGGATGGGGCTTAAAAGGTAGTCTTTAGGTCAAATTTGTAGATTTTTTTAATGAATTTTGAACAAGATGCATTTGATAAAAACGAAGTGTGATTAAAAAAAAAAGAAAACGCGATGATTATAAAGTGTAAGGAATTGGGTAGATAAAAATTTGGTGCACAGGCTTAATATCCAAATACAGATATCAAATTCTTAACCAAGTCTTTTCATCGGTTTGACTTTTTATCGATCTTTACGTTATCAGGCATGCATTGTGGCAGTTCAAAAAATCCCCAGCCTTAGATAAATGGAATCTCAGGATTAAAATTGATGTTATGCGGCGAAATTCGGCCTCGGTCGTTCGAATGAATGCGTCCATGAAGCGTACTCTCTCTCCCACGTTATGCGAAGGAGAGCGAAATGCTCACAAGGGGAATTCTAAGAATAAAAATCTAAAACAAATCGTCGCATCCCGCAGCTTCGTCCACGGCTCACAATTTTTAGGTAGGGGAGAAGGGGGGTATAACATCTTCATTTCGAAACAAGAGGGATTTTTATATATTCTTGAGAACCACTCTCGCCCATTCTGACAATGGAAAATCTTGTTAATTAATTAGTTGGTAATTATAGGGGGAAGTTTTGTATTTGTTTACAGTATTTGAATGTATTAAATCTTTCTTGACGGGTGCATGAATTCACTTATCAGGGAACATTAGCGATGCAGGTGACATCGATTCATTCAAGATCTACTCAGTTAATAACAGATTCATTCCAGCCATTACAAGAATTTTTTCTGCAGATAAAGTAAGAGATCTTCAGGTTCGGAGAATGAATGGCGTCAGCATTGCATGGGCAGAAGAGGCCTCTCTTGAAAAGATTCTGCGGAAGTTTCTGTCATGGCCAATACCGGATTAAGGTCTGGAAAACTTGTTGGTTTTGGCCCACCCCATGCTCCTTTCCAATGGTATTTTTTTTATCTAGGCGATTGGTTTTATTTTCAATTTATTATCTATATAAATAGTATTTGAGTAACAGATAAAGAAACATTTAAGTGTAGATTAATTTTAAAAAATTCAGTGATATAAAACTGCAAAAGAAATTTTCAACATAACAGGGAAATCGATCTAAATACTCTGATACAAAGTACTCCGACCCTCGACTCAGTACTTTTCCGTTAGCCGAAAAATCGCCAAATAATGTAGAATTCCGCCAAATTTCTTTGACGATTATTCGATGGCGCCCGGCAAACGGAAAAGTACCCTCGTGTCAAATGCAACCCAGAGTGGATGACACTGATCTCCAGTTAAATTTAAAAACTTAAATTTTTTTAAAAAAAAACTTCTGCAATTATCTTTCCAAAAATTTAAATTCAAAAATTAAACTTTTTAAAAATTGAAATTAAAAAATTAAACTTTTTAAAAATTTAAATTAAAAAAATCTTAAGCAGGAGGTTTTTTTTAATTAAATGAAAACACAAAATTAGATTTCCATCAAAAGATTCTCAATAAGGAACGCTTTGAATTTGCGGCGCTTACAGATTTTCGCTCACTCTGTCTCTATTATAAACTGACTTTTCTTATGTCGCACATTCAAAGGTTGCCGGCATTCTGGAATAAGGGTAGCGTGTTTCCCCCGTGATCTCGGCGTCCCGAGTTCGAGTCCCAGTTCAGGCATGGTTTTTCGATCTGCGATGTGTTTGAATGTACCCCTCCCCCTCCCCTTTAAAAAGGGGCTGTGCAAGCAAATGTGATGAGTGAGTAGCAGAAGTCGTACTCTTGGCCCTAGTTGACGCTACTACGAAACAAGAGACGCTGACTAGGCTTAAATCACTGACTACCTCAGCGAGTTTGTTCATTGCAAGTGCCATAAGAAACAACAACAACACATCCAAGGGAACTTGAGCCTTCAAAATGCATTTTCAGTTAGATGAGGAACCTGTAGATCACTCTATGTGTGTCAGGACATAGTCCCCAAAGATTCTTTAGAACAGATAATCCGGTCAAAGAAGTAATTCTAAGTACCCCTAAACTCACAAACGCATTTCTTTCTAAAAATTTCTCTTTGAAACGATGCGTGAAATATAATTTTTGTGACTCGGAATCATTTAATCAATAATTTTTAATTATAAAAAAAATTCAAAGATTGTTTCATGTTCTGAATGGTGTGTAATCAGTTCTGGAGGCAAAAATCATTTATTAAAAAATAAAACAATATAATATTCAGGAATTCATTCATTTGACTGATTCTCATAAGTTTTGTGATTATATTTAATAGTATAGATTTATTATATTATAATAACAATGAATTCAATGTTAAAAATAAGAAGTAGACTGAAAATTTCTTCAAAAGAATTTTATAACAGATTATTAAAATTTTGAATTTTGTATTATAAACTGTTGAATGATAATAAATTAACAATAATAAGTGAAATCGATAAAATCATAATTCCAAAATCTTGGGGAAGTTTTAAAAAGGTTAAATAAATAATTATAAATGTATGAAAATATTTTATTCATTCTCAATGATCAGATAACTTTTCTTTTTGATTACGGTTTTATAAAAAAAAAATGCAACATAAATGTATGTTGAACTGGACACTGATCCAAGCAGTTAACCTAAAAATCGTCACTGGTTCGTTTTTGTAATATGCAGTTAAAATGATTTTAACTGTGACACGGGAAGAATGTTCTTACATGGTTTTAGGTATTAGGTATGTTGACCTTGATAAATAAAAAAAATCAAACCTTGGGAAAAATGAAATATTTTTTAAGATAAAAAATGATTATACAAATAAAAGTATTAATGCAATCTATTGTCAACCATCATTCTATGAATTTCGGGTTCATTATTAAAAACTGCAATTAAAAACACGAAGGGTTTTTTTCCCAGTAAAATTGAATTTCCTTCTGCTGTGCAGCTTTCTATACATAATATAATAAATAATTTTTAAAAAGTGCCATATTAGAATTTTTTCTACGTCATTTTGTGAAAATAAATATTGCTGAAAATGTATTTACCTCACAGATTGAATTCATCCTGTTTCTGTTCCTATTTTATCAATTCTTACTATTAGCTTACACTCTTCCTATATATACATATTTATTTATATATTTGTGTGTGTATCTTGTTCAAATTTTCAATCGATTATAAAATATTTTTTTTTATTTTTCCGCTCGAGTTCAGGTAATTTTTTTTTTAATTTGTAGTAGATGACACTCGATGTTCAGACAGTTTTTTTCTTCAAATATTAATTCATTAATTTTTTATTAATTAACAAAAACTAAATTTCTCGTCAAAAATCTCCATTTCCCAGGTGCCAAATAAGTAACGAATAAGTTTGTTTTTTTCTCGCACACTTATGAGGTAAGGCTTAACATGTTTTCGGCCCATTACTTCTAACGATTCTGTGTTTTTTTTTCTTAATGTTTGCTGCATTATAAATTAAACATTGTTAATAAATTGATTTTTAGGATTCATTTTGAAGTACTTTTGAATTAAAATACAACAGAAAAAAGGAAATTAAAAATTTCTAATCTATATTGGGTTACCCCAACTGGCGTAGAAAATTTAAGCATTTACATTGCAGCCGCCAATTGAGTGTGTTCTGAGTCTGATCTGATTTATCTTTGACTGAAAAGAACTTGATTTTTTTTGGTCAGATATAATTTTTGATCAATTATTTATATTAATTGTAATTAACTGAAAAATAACTAAAATAAAATTTTTCTTCCTAGTCCTACATAGGAATTGAATTTGAAATTTTTTTTATAATACTTGTTTAACCCGAGCTAAAATCATCAACGAATTAATGAAGAAAAAGGAGTTATTTCTTTAGCAGAAAACTTTCATTTCACAAAACTCAAATATCTAGATACTGTTGAAAAATCATAAAAAAAGCTACACTTGAAATTTGTATTAAAAAAAACTGAAATTTTTTTTTATCCTGAATCACAACAAAAACGATTTCAGTTCAGAAAACTACATGGCCAAGGAAAGGAAGGGGAAAAAAGAAGTTTTATTTTAATGGTCTTTATTCAACTACACACTGCAGCATAGGATGAAAAAAACGTATTCGAAAAACGGAATTAAGGCAGACGAGTTTTATTTGGAAAGATCCATCTGCATATGCGAAAGTCTATTTGAGCAGACATAATAAATAAATAAATAAAAAACCCGACGGGCTTTCTATCTGTAAAACAACTTGAAAGAATCAAACCAGCGTAAAACATACGCGAAAAAGGCACGAACATTTGCAGGAACGCATTCCACGCTTTTGTTATGCACGCCTCACGCTTCTCAATGTGCCCCGCAGTCACGGGGAACGGGAAGAGATTTCGAGTTTTCCTTTTTATTCCCCCCCCCTTTTCCTGCGCGCATTATTCCTCTTTTTCCCGGGTCTTTCCTCTCTTTGGGAATTTTTTTCCCGTTTTCCATCCCTGCATTTATTTTGATACGGAGCTGCTCTGTTCTATTCATCTAAGTGTAAAAGCTTCCATTAGGAAGCCATGCTTTTCCTCGGCAGGGGATCGCGCACATATTTCCACACCCTCCTGAAAGCAAGACTTTGAGTGGCGGCACATTTCGATAAATGTCAAAAACAATTCCGATGTTTCATTGCAAAGCATTCTGAAATGTAAGGAGTTTTCTAGCCCATAATTGGATAGAAGCGTGCAGTGTGAGGACTCGGGAGTTTTACAGATATTCAAGAAAAAACTAAAATAGGAGCCGGAAAACATCGCTGCAGCATCAGTACTGATTTTCCCAGACAGCGTTGTCAAATTCGAATGACAAATTCAGAGCAAGGACAGGAGGCGTTAAGTAGATGAAAAATTACCAGAAAATCATTGGGCCGCAGGTAACGCTTATTTAATGAAAATCGCAAGAACAGACGTCGGAATGGCAACGAGTCTGGAGTGGAGTGTGGCCCCATGAATGCGAGGATTAGGAGCAAGGTAATCGAGATGAAGCCTTCTCGTGTGTAAATTTTTCATGCTTTGTAGAGAAATAAAAGCAGCGAGCAAGTATCCATTCGTGGGCATTGTTGAACGGAGGGTCGTTAAACTTCATTCGCAAACTACAAGTCGGACTTCGCGAAAGTATCTGAAACGTGCTGGTGCTCCGAATTGTCAGTGTATCCATGCAGTAAATCCGTTGGAAGGTGCTGGAAACAAACCAGGCACTTTGTTACGCTGAGGCGTTCGGGCAGAAGATACGGTCCTAACAGATGACTCGGCCCAGATGTTAATACCAAAATTGTGGTGTACGTTCGACGAGATAGTGATGTGGGGATTTTTGAATGATCAAATATTCACATTGTGGGTGCTGAAGGCACCTCCTCTCGTAAAACAGGCTTCACTTTGAGAATGAAACTAGCAGAAAAGTGTGCATCTTCCTGTACGGCATCAAGCATCCAACTCCACTCGATTTGGGATTATCATTGAAAAACGTTACCTGTGATCCTATGATTCCTGGTAATTTTTCGTCTACTTAATGCCTACTATCTGAATTTGCTCTGAATTTTTCTTTTGAATTTGACAACACTCTCTGCGAACATCGCCACTGATGTTGCAGCGATGTTTTCTGGTTCCTATTTTAGTTTTTTCTTGAATATCTGTAAAACTCCCGAGTCCTCACACTGCACGCTTCTATCAAATTGTAGTCAATAAAACTCCTTACATTTTCAAGCTTTTCCGCTTTCAAGCTATAATTCCGAAAATATTATCGCACAAAAATTATGTTTTCATCAAGTTAAAACTCAGAAGTAATCTTTACAATGATACTAATGTTTCAGCATATAAATTAAATTTCTTTTTTAATGAATTTTTAAAAAAATAAGTTAATCATATTTTTCAGCAATTCATTTCGAGCAAAGTAAAATTAAAATTATTTAAGCTGCAAGAGAGCTTTGCGTTTCAAGGCGGGGGGGGGATTAGCTTTTATCATTGTGTTGCCATCACTTTGACAAAAGCTCACATGAAAAAATAGGTTAACTATTTTCGCAAAGTGAGCATATAAAAGCGCAATTTTCAGATCGTGTCTAAATGAAAGGATATAAATATGAAATATTTTTCCTAAAAAAATCTATATTCTTTTAGCATATCTATATTATTAATTCAATAAAATACTTCAATTTAAGGCAACCATGGTTAAATATATTCAGGATATCCACTCTACCAGCAATTTGTAAATCTTTAGTAATACACATACATTGCTAACAAAATGGTCTAAATAATTAATGGACAAATAATTATATTTTTTATGTAACTTTGAACAATAAGTACACTAATGAATTAAAAATTTTAAATTTCTACCTAAACCCTTTAACTTGTGAATCACATTTAACAAAATAATTTTGATTCGCTAATGTTTTAAATAAAAAGTTTGCCCTCCAATAAATTAAATCAATCACTATAATTCACTGATTTAAGAAAATGTCCATATCATTATTCTATTAAAAAAAGGGGGTGAGTTTAAATTACTTCATCGGCAGTCTCAAAGAACATACCCCATCAATCTCCCAGTGTTTCTCAGGAGCAGTTGGCTGTATGGGGACTATGAAAATATTGTTTGTTCTAAAATTGAAGTATTAAAACTTCATAAATCGGACAGATTTGATCAGGAGGAAATAGAAAAATTTATTTATTTACTTAAAAATTGGGGTTACAAGAATAGTTATCAGAATATAATTCCTCCGGACCAAAGGAGTGTCTAAAGTTTAAACTTTATAATATTTTATTTATATTTATAGACCAAAACAAAATCATCTATTATTATTGATGTTATTTAAATCGATTTGGAAGTAAAACTAAAAACTGAATTTTACGATGAATTAGAGAAATTCTTATTGAATAATTCTTTTAATGCTCCATAAATGAAATTATTCTTTAATGCACCTTTGGAATTCGATGCTGGAGGATTTTACTTTCAGCTCGGTTGCAGTCGAAAAGGGTTTTATATTAATTGCAATTTAATCCGTGAAATTTTTAGGGCACTGACAGAAAATTAAAGAGAGACGGAATATGCACAATGGTTTAAGGCCTCCATAATATCATGAATAATAGAATTATATGACTTACTATCTCCGTAATAAAATTATATGACTATCGAAATTTGTAGCTCAAAATATTTTTCTGAAGAAGTTATTATGAGACCAAGTCGCATAAAATATTTAATTGAAAATTATAGCGAGCATTTATACTGACAAGCCGGCAGGTCCCTAAGGGTGGCTAGTGTATATATAAACTTCATTAAAATGCAATATATTACAATCACTGCCAATACCTCAAATGATATAACATTATCTCTTGTGTTTGATTGACCATATTTAAAATAGAGAAATATGATTAATAACATAAGGTGCACGAAAATTAGCTAAAATCAACCCGAGCAAATAAATAATTGAATCTGGCTTCTACAAATAACTGTTGAAGAGATAAATTTCGTCCAATAGTGGCGTAGTAATAAAAATTGTAATCTAGAAACAACCTTTGCAGAGGCACACTGTTCCCCTACTTGTTATTTTAAGAATTTCATCATCTTTTCATGAACAGTTTAAACATATTGGAGGAAACTTCATTCAGTCGCACTGAGTCCCCCATTTTAAAGCTCCACGCGACTTATTTGGCCATATCATTTTGGACCACTGATGACCAGGACGACATCTGAGCAAAGCATTTAGATTTCTTTTCGTTTTGTCAGCAACCCATTTATTCACTCAAATAAATGGAATACAATCGCGTTATTTCATTTAGAAATTCTTTGGCATCTGGAGGTACATGCCAAACTCTTACTGCTAAGAAATTAGCCTTTGCACGGTTACAGTGGACATCGACTTATGGAATATTTAAGAGTGAATTGTAATATCCAATTAAAGAAGTTGGCAACCAAAATTTACAGAATATATTATGAAATATAATTATTTTAAAACCTATTTTTAATGCCCAATTAATGAAAAAGACTATCAAATTACAATAAAAAGATATCTCAGTCTCTTATCTATTTACTTAAATATAATGCACATGATATTATTCTCAAGTATTTTGAAATGAAATTTGAAGATGGGCGATAAAAAGGGCAAAAATAAAAAATAACTTTATCAAACTTTTTAACTAAAACTTTTAAAATAAAAATAACTTTATCAAATAACTTTAACAAAAATAAAAATATCTTTTTGTTCTCTCATTTCGTATCTTAAAATATCGCTGTAATGCGTGCATTTATTTTAAATCATGTAAAAAATATTTACTAATCAAATTTGTCAGAATATTTTTGAAAATACTTACATTATACTTTTAATTTTATAGAATTTTGAAAACTTGTTGCAGAGTTATGGTCTTTCTTCAAAGTTCTTTTTAAAATATTTAAAAGGTTGCTGCTTATATATAACATAAATTTTTTATTTCAGATCTGAAAAATCAAATAAATTTAAGATTTGTATCCTTACATTGAGTTGGTGAAAAATCTTGGATATAAGTTGATACTAAATTTACCATGAGTTGACATATGCCTTTGTCTACCGTAGGGTTCAAAAAGGCGCCTTTCGGTACTCAATTAGAAAAAATATAAATTGACCCATTTATTATGAAGTTAAAGAAGAAAAAAAGCATCACACCTTCAGTATATCTGTTGAGGCGTAGTTGTGATGAGAAGGCAGTTCCTCTGTGTTTGTTCACTAAAAAAGCGCTTATTTTCTAATCCAGATCTTCAAGACCATCCATTCCTTTACTATCTAGTCTCGCACCAAAACACTGACTCCCACGACTTCTTACTGACAACCTGCAACAGCGTCTATCTAGCTGACTTTCGGCTTCTTGCTTTTATATATAAACATTTTACGATTACATACTTATTTCTATATTTACACCTACCTCTATGAGAGAGCCTATCATTCGGTTGCGTATTTAAATATGAATGTATGTATTCAATATTTATTCGCATTGTCAAAATGACCCCTTCGGTAAAAGTAGCTATACTATCTATATTGCTAGGGAATTAAAAGCAAGAAAAAGATATTTTTACAATCATATGCATTTTTACATTCTTTAAAGTAAAACTTAATGGAAATATTCTCAAAAAATAGGACAATCATTTTCTTGAAGAAAATGATCCTTTTGTAAATCTTGCGTTCATAAAAGAATATAAACCTCAGAAGAGAAACAGTTGCTAAAGAAATTTATTTATGAACATTTTTTAAGAAAGTTAATCTGCTCTACAAAAAAAAAGTAAATCAATCGATCAAAATTTATGATGAACAAACATTATGCCTTCAGTTGAATTTCTCGGAATAAGCGGACGAGAAGTTACGGGAGAGATGAAATTTCTCAGAAGAAAACACACTCAGAGGCAGAATTAAAAAAAAGAAAAGAAAAGAAAAAAGAAAGGGAGAGGGAGAGAGATAGAAATAAATAAGCGCGACGCAGAAGACAAGACAAATCACGCGTGTAATCAGTGGTTGCAGAAGGTATTAAATGCGGGGGGGGGGCGTCCCGGCTGCGACTTCTAATCAAACTCGCACTCGATTCTTCCGGACTTAAAAGCCCGAGACCGGAACGTGCCCTCTAATTTCTGGGTGCAGAGGGAGAGGGACGGGAAAAAAAAGCAAAGAGAATAAAACTGAAACAGACAGCCAGCTGACGCCTCCGACGGCATTCGGGCACTGTGTTTAAATATCGACGGCTGTGTTCAAGATCGATGCACTGCGCCTCTCGCCTAACGGTGATAGCAGATGGGCGAAAAACCATCCCACACCGTTCGCATGCGAAACTCGTGGAGCCAGAGGGTGCTTTTGACTCAGACTCAGGAATGCGAATAATGGGATTGAAATTCTAGAGAAGGATCATCCAGCGATTTCCCAAACAATTTCAAAAATAAATGAATGGCACTTGTTTGGCGTTTCTTATTAAATAAAGTAAAAATGTTATTCATTGTTTCCATTACAAAATGACTTGATTAAGTTAAGGGAATCACATTAAAAAATTGGGTGTAAAAATGAAAATGTGAAAGAATATAACAATTCTAAAGTTAAAATTAAGAATAAAGATATGATATACAATTTTTAAAAAAATTGTAAGATGAATAAAAAGCAAGCGATTCTTATAAATACAGTAGTGGGGAGTATAAAATATTCATCTACTGTTCAAGAACGGATTGTAAACCCCTCCATGGTTTTGCGCATGCGTTAGGATGGGTTTAATTCTCCAAAATAGGGGTGAGAGGGAAGACGAAAGGAGGAGATGTTTACATTTAATAACGAAGACTCGTGGATTTGTGAGACGGAAACATTACGGATAATGAGTAATGCAGAAGTAAAAAGATACGAACGCAATGTGCGACAGGAATAAAGAATTCCCCGTTTTCTGCTTCTGGGTCACAATATTTTATGATATATGAAATTTCCTTTGTACCATTCCTGAAAGAATTTTTTACCACTTGAACTAGCCCCATATCAATACGAAATTTTGAGTTAAAATAAAATGCTGACAGAAATGACACAACATTTACATATACATGGAAAAAAAACCGAACAAAAAAGTATTTAACGAGGGAAATCCAAGGTAAAAAGGGAATACCGAAACTGCTCTCACCATTGGGGGTCTCACCCAAGATGGGAAGGTCGAGATGCGGTCGACTCAAAATCCGTTGACGAACAATAAATAGTTAATATAAAAGAATTTTTTTATAATTTCCAAAGCAGGTTTGAAATATAAATAATTCCTTATAATTTTTATTTTTGACTGAGAATAAATAAAAATAAACACAAATTATGGTTCATGTTCTAACTTAAGGTCGCGTATTGCTTGCATTATGTTAATATTCGAAGTAAAAACGTGCTTTTTTACGAATTTCCTTTATAAAAGAAGTTCCGCTCCAATTAAGGAAGCAGAGAGACACAAGAACACCCCTTTTTGTGAGTTTGAACATTAAGAGGATTTACCACGCATGCTCTACATTCTTCAGGTATATTCGTCTTTCGGCATTTTATTGTTCATTTAACTATAATAGAATAATGACCAGAAATAATAATTAGTCCATATTTTGTTATTAACAACATTAAAGATTCTTATGGCGACGTCCTTCCATAGGAGTAGCTCGTCTTCCCCTTGATCTAGGCATCCTGGGTTCGAGTCCCGGTTCGGGCATGGTTGTTCTTCATCTGTCCGATGTGTGAGATATGCTCTCCTGTAAAAGGGGTCTGTGCCAGTGAATGTGATGTGTGAGTAGCCAAGACGTACTCTTCGTCCTAGTTGGCGTTGCTTAATAGCAAGAGACGCACACTCGGCTTAAAATCGCTGACTGCATCAGCGAACTTGTCCATAGCAAGTGCCGTCAGAAACAACAACAAAGATTCTTATACATGGACGACGTTATGTAGTAGCTCATAGAAAAGGTAGAAAAGGGACTGTAGAAGTGGAATGGTGCTAGGAATGAATACATCCAAGGGCAGAGGGACCGATAGCTCCTTGCTTATCAAAACGGAAATTGAATTTGTGTCGTGTTTTGGAGAAAAGGGTGCCATCAGATTTCCAAAGATAATATCGAATTTTGACAATACTCAAATGTTAACTTCATAATTTTGTATTAACCAAATTTTTAGTGCATTTTTTGGTTTCTTTCTTTTCCAACTCCGAGGGTTGCTTTTTTTTCATAGACCCAAGAAACATTAAATCATTTCTTTTTCTAAAAAGCGTTTTACAATCAGGATCAAAAGTAGCTATTAGATCTTGCTGTGCCTATCATTTTTACACGCAAGTAAACAAACGAATTTACGTGACGGATATTCAAAGTATAATCCAAGACCTCGATGTTCAGGGTCTTTGCCATCACTCAGTTATGCAACTGCATCAGCGACCTCTCCTTGCGTTGCATTGAATCTCGGTTCTTAACAAATGAGGTTTTCGGCCTTCGGTCCGCGAACGGATCGCTTCGGAGGAGGAAAATGGGAGGCGATCATTTTGAGAATCTTCAAAGAGGAAACGGGTCAAGGTGCTGCAAAAATAATGCAACCGTGAATCACTTTCTATGAGTAAACTTTTCTGGGAAGGATGCAAATGTTTCGAATTCTTGATTGGTAGAATTTAAAACTCTATCATTAAATCCACGAAAGTTAGGATTCAAAGGTATTCTCAACAGCCTGGTGACGGAAAAGAGCTCGATGCATTCAGAATTCCAGATTTGTTTGCTCTTTATGTAAGCAGCAACTAATTCAGTTTCGCCGCCCGACGCGCATTAGGAGCCGGAAGTCGACCACCTGTGGCCTTTACGTATAGGGTCATAAATCTTCAGACTGACACGCTGTAGAACCCCCCCCCTTTACCTGTGGACGTCAGTCGGGAGCTCCGCGCAAATGTTCCGTAAAATGAACATGCATCAAACAGCCCCGCTAAATCACAGGATAGGGGAAAGTGGGCAAAATGTGCCTGTCTCAAAACACCCACATGCCGTCGGCATGGGGCTTAAGAGGAAAAACAGTGTTGTGAGCTGACCTGTTGCACGATCCATCTCTGTGAACTAAATAGCTCGTGTGGCGTGGGAGCTCGGAGAAAGGCACCCGTTCAGGCGTCGTTCCTATCACAGTGTAAAATGATAATGTCTGTTTCAAAAAAGTTTTCATGCCGCAAATAAGTGGGCATAATTAAATAATATTAAACTGAAATCGACGGGTACGCACGAAAGGAGTCGGTCCTTAAATCAGCGAGTTGATAAGTAACGGGAATCAGGAACTGCCACGCTTAAAAATGTTTAATACTTCAAGATACGGGCGAAGAAATAAAACGAAACGTTCTCTTTCAATTAATTTTACAGATGAGTTGATAAAGAGTCTTACAAGTTCCGACCTCTGAATAATTTGACGAAACAAAGAGCTTATCCCTTTTTACACACATTTCCTTTCCTTTTTTTTTTTTTTTCGTAAAGACGGCATTTTGCAATCGAATGTTCACTCATTTTCTGATGCGTATTCTCGCTAGACACGCATTTAAATTTTTCAGAACTTAATTGTTGATTGCTAAGTCAATTGATTGGATTTAATGTTACTCCGCTGTACAACTACGTTTAGATAAAATGAAATCAGAAATGTTTCTCAAAAGTGCGTGATATTTCTAATAAAGGCTTATAAATTAAAAACTAAAAAGTAAAAAAACCCATTCGAATTCAACCCTCCTTTTTAAAATACAAGTAAAAGTATAGTTTAAAAAACTATTTTATTGCGTCGGTATATGATTTTTATATTTATTAAGAGCTCTCAAAGAAAGCGGCATATTCTTCTTTTTTCGATTCCTACTAATCCCTGTATATAACTTGTTCAAATTTTCAATCGTTCATGAAATACTTTTTATCCCTCCCTTCATGTTCGAACATATATTTTTAAAACTTGTAGTGGGTGACACTTGGTCTTAATAAAGTTTATTCAAATATTAATTCAATCATCAAATTTAATTCAGTTTTAATACTTTAAATAGAGTTTTAGCAGTTTGTAACGAAAAAGGAAATCAGCGGGCGGAAGCTCTATCGATAAAATCCAAGGATTTCAGTACTTTAAGAGTGAAGGTGAAGAATGCGAGTTCGATTCTTGCAAAAAGCTATCATTTCTTGATCAGTTATTTATACACATTGTAAGTATTTAAAAAAGATTAAAATGAAACCTGCTGTGCATATTTCAGTGTATCGTGTCAGAACATCATTTCTTGAACGGCCAAGCACCTCGTGCGAGTTAAATTATATTTTTATTCATTTTGATTGTTTCGTTGAATGAGTCACTTTAGTATTGTAAAGAATTAAAAAAAAAACTTTGTCTCGTATTTATTGTTAAAAAATATATCACATTTCCTATTTATTTCATTTCGTATCATCACGGGCTCAAAATGACATTTTTCTAGCTTTGCTGTAGTCATTAACTTATTTATTTTAATCATAGCTTTTGTAAATGCAATGGCAGCACATTATTAAAAGCTGATTTTTTGAGATGCTCGTGCAGATCATAAAATTTTTATTTTTCGCAGACGGATTTTGTTGACCCAGGGAACCTCATCTCCAAAACAACATCATGTTCTGACGTGATAAAAGTAAATAAAATAAAAATTTTCTTTGTTGACCTAAATAGGAATTGACTTAATTTTTTTAATATTACTTGTCATTATCTTATCTGTAAATCCGGGTTGGAGGTTGGACCACCAGACAGTGACGAGGATTGTACACACACTAGGCAATTTTTTTCGAAAGACGAACAAAAGAGTAATTCAATTATAATTGATTTATTATAAATGGCACGGAAAAGGGGGGGGGAAAGTGTATTATTTAAAAGATGAGCGTTCTGTTATTCCAAAAGGATGGAGATTTGAATACACCTGCGCAACACCAATAAGCAAAATACCAAAGTGGAAACATTCTGGGTTATGGCTGCAGATTCGATGCACTGTGTTTCTGCCCACATTCCCACGGACGTGCTCGGCTGTTCTGGGTGGTCCCTGGCGCAGCAATCGTCCTTTCCGTACTGTTCGAGAGAAGCGAAAAGAAAGTGAGCCACCGGAACAGGATCCGCCTGATGTGGGGCAGTCTTCGAGATCAGGATGTGAGCACCGCGAACGCTTCAAAGTTGCGAAATCTCCGGCACGCAAAGTGTCTGCTTTCCATTAGGCTTTTCGATTTGCGCGAGGAGCATTGCACAAGACGCCTAAAAATCACACTAATGATCCGGAGTGACAATGAGAGCATCCGAAGGCGAACATATAAATATCATTAAATTTTATAACAAATTTTAAAAACCGGTTACAGTTAATACACATTTTACGTCACCACCATTGTTTGCGATTCAGAGAGGGAAAGCTCTTGTTTCCGTCCTGTTTTATTTTGTGATCGTAACGATGATTTTACAGTAAAATTTAAAATTAAAACCGCTTCCACCGCTCTTTTTATCGTGCGAGGACATGATGCTGTTTTCGTTAGGGCATTTTGAATCATCGAAGGCAACGAATTATCGAAGCTCGAAATGGCATTGGCAATCCATAAAGCATAAATAGCACTATACATCAAAATCTTTTAATCGCAAATATTTTTTACCTACTTTTACCATTGCATTATTATTATTATGTATGCTTCTTTGAAAGCAGATGCGTTTTTAAAAGGTTGACCCGCTTTTACCTGTATTGCTCTCTCAAGCCGGTTTAAACTACTTAATCATTTCAATTAATTAAGATAAATATTGACTTAGAAATAATAATGTTCTCGCATCATAACTTGAAATTTGCATTCATTTTTTCGCATTTTTTAGATTTTATTTTTTAAATGTTTATTTTATACAGTTTTTAATCCCCCCTATTGTATACATTTATCATTTTATCAATAATTATCCAATTGGTTCTCTTCATCTCACTTCATTTCACTAAATTATTATTATTAAAATTTTGCATCCTATTATGATAAACAGTAAAATTTTACTTTTTTTATTATTAAAAAAAATTTGTGCAGAAAATATCAGTTTTGCTAGTAAAATCTGCTTTTTAAAAAATCTCCGGTCAACCAGGCAGAATCCTCGCGTTAGGTGTCTGCCGGATTATTAAGGTGTAGCCGTGCTGTCAACCCATTGACATTTTTTTTTTCACCTGCAATATAGAGTTAAGAACTTGTTTTAAGGTACTAAGGACATTCAGAATTATACTTCTTTAAAATTACTGAGACAATTTCATTTAAAGGTTTATTTTTTGAATAAAGCCAAAAGAAAATTGAATTCTTTCTTTAAAAAAGTGGAATTTTTTATTAGAGAAAATATTTTAATTTGAAGGGTATTTTATTGTTCAGGCGATATTAGAATTAGAAACGCGATTTTATTAAAATTGTCTAATTGAGGACATTATTTCCATTCTTCTTTCATTGAAATTTCTCTTCAAAATGTGGGCCTGGTGGTGAGATCTCGCCTTCGGAACCGGAGGGCTTTTCATTCGAGGCCCGATTCCATCGAAGAACCGTCGTGTTAGCTAATAAGGTGCACTCTAAATCCGTCAGGCCCTAACGTCCTGCAGCTGAGGCAGTGCGAAAGTTTGGAGAGGGGGGAGCGAGCTCAGGTGTCGCCCTCTTTCTCTGACCGTGGTCCAAATTACGAGATCCGTCCCCAAATAACTCTAGTGTGCCTTTAAAAAACGGGTTGTTAATATAAGTAAATTAAACCAAATTGATCAGCTTAGAATGCCGACAGAGGAAAAAAGTTTGAAGCTTTAAATGAAACGATATTAACGCAAAATGCTTAGTTAGATAATAAATTGACTGATTAAAAAAATATGTGGACAGCTGTAAAGATGAATGGAATGGAAAAGGGGTGACAAGAGGGGATGTCGTTTCCTTCTCTAGGGGAACCGTAGCGCGCAATAATTCAATGCAAATACGATGATTCTCTGATTCCCGAGTAATTGTGCACCAGAATGTATCGCCCTCAAGAAGAAAAAAAAAAACAATTCTCTAAAAGGTGTGATTATAAAGAGCAAAAATAATAAAAAAAATCGTGTCGAATCAACATTCCAATTCGAACGAACGCTTCTAATTTATTTACATTGATCTCTAATAAGTGGACTCTCGTGGTGCATATGCGTCTGGAGGGGGAAGTCGGGGAGGGGGTAGCGATTCGCATCTGTTACTGCTCCTGATCTGCTCGTCGCTTCACTCAGGTGAGTGTGCGGCACGAGCCGCGCTGGCGGAGAAGCATCTGGGCGGACACACCCACGCATGCCCACGCCGTGCGGAACAAAAAAGCGGCCGCTGCTCGCGTGTCGGGGGCGGAGCCGAGCAGGGGGGAGGCACCTCCCATTGACAGAATAGCTGGAGGTGTCGGTTTCCAATTAGCGAGTGCAGTTCTCGCCTATCGATCCGGATGCCTTCGGTTCCA
Source organism: Argiope argentata (assembly GCA_026289955.1). Taxonomy (NCBI): domain Eukaryota; kingdom Metazoa; phylum Arthropoda; class Arachnida; order Araneae; family Araneidae; genus Argiope; species Argiope argentata. Next base: position 1,257,194 of record JAOUZG010038029.1, on the reverse strand, counting down.
CGAGGGATCAAACGAATCCTTCGATCCGTTCTCGCAGTTTTCGCGCCCCCCCCGGACGACTCGCGCCGTCGATCGTCTGGTTCGGAGAGTCATGGCGATCTGCGATTCATCTTCAACATCGTCACAAATTATAGCTTCAGCGTCGACTTAAGAGCGAGCATCCATTCGGAACTTCGTCCCTTCGAACAGCGATGGGCATCGCAGCAGAAATAGGATTCATCTAAATACTTGAACCGAGATTTTTTTTCCCTTCTAAGAATTAAGTGATGTAAAAATAGACGATAATTTTGAAAATTAAAGAGTCCTTACGATTTGTAATACTTAATAATTTGATAAGGAATATTAGATAATTAATAGATAAACAATAAGTAATTATAATAATTTAAACACGAATATGATAATGGCATTAAAAATTTGAAATTTTAAAAATAGTTTTCTTGTGTAAGTAATTTTAATCGAGATGCGGTCACTTTTGAGTACAGCCATCCTGTATAAAATAAAATAAACGTTGCAATTCGCGTCTAATGTCTCAAACGGATTTTATATATATAAAGTACAAATTTTTTTATCGCTGCATTGCATTCGCACAACAGCAAAGACTTTTTGTTTCATTTTCGTTTGTTTCACTTAAATATTTGCAGAACAAACGCGCACTTACCGCTTATTATATGCGACATATTTCTAACGAAATGCTTAAGGTCTTGCACACGCGTAACCCTCCGCTATTTCATTTTATTTCATTTGTACCAGCAGCTTTGGTCGATCAGCAAATGCGCTGGGAGCATCTGACGCTTTTCTTTTACTTTAAATCTTTTTCGCACGATTCGATGCTCATCATTCTTTCAAAAATATTTTCAAGTATTAAGTTTTGACACAGACTGAAACCGGGCTGTCTTAACACCCTCGCATTTGTTTTATTTATTTTGTGCAAATTCTCCTAAAAAATTTTTCCCCAATAAAGTCAATAAATCCCTATTGCTGTTCTAAAGGTATATCTTATCTTCTGACTTCGCGGCATTGTCTTTATTTTCTTCTTCTTGGAACTTGCTGAAATATGAAACAGAATCCTTTTTCCTTGACTTAAATCGATGAAAATTTCTTTGGAATCAAGTTTGAAAAATGGATTTAAAAAAATCAAAGAAAAATTGTGTGGACAGGAAATAGACGTCATTGAAAAACTAATATTTTGAATTTCAAGATGGTGTCAAATTAATTTTTTTACACGATTTGCCGAGATAATGTGAAAATGCGAGCTCTTTCTTAAGGCGATATCTTAAAGGCGCAGTGAACACTTTAAATGTTGAGGAATATGCGAGTCACATTCCGTTCGAATGCGAATTCACTAAGGAAAGTGGAATTGTATGACGAAGACGAGCAGGCGGACAGACAGTCATTTTTATTTGCGGAGGTAAATCGGATGCTCAGTAAAAAATAAATACTTTTACAGAAAAAAATAAAATAAAAGCGCAGTCGTGGTTTCCTTTCACTAAGGGAAAAGGGGAAATCAAAAAGATCTAAGTTCATTTGATGCTAATAAAATGCGGTAAGTTGATTTTCTGTTTATGGATATGAAATTTTTGACTTAAATCTTCCTAGGGCCACCAGAAGCTTCCTTCCCAGCAAAACCATCACTCTTTCTATGAAGTTTTGTTGATTGGTAGAAGCTCTGACAAATTTTTAAATGCGACAGAAATGTAGGTGCTTCGGTTTCTTATCTCACACATAATTGAGTGTTTGTATTTGTTACCTAATTATTAATTAGCCTAATTGATTAATTAAACCAATCAAAATGATTTTTTTCTAATAAGCCAAATGAATCCCTTTTTTTAAGTCAATCTCAATTAAAAAAAAAAAAGATCTTAGTATACCATAACTTGAAAAAAAAAGACTTTTGAAAAGAGTTTTGAAGCCAAAGATATTTTTAAGCAAATATATTTGGGGTGCCTACTTTTTTGCTTGTGCAATGAGAAATCGCCACAAATCAAATGGAATGGCAAAAATTATCTGCCACGACCAAACGAATTACACACACTTTTATAAAGTCTTTAATACATTAAATCGGCAGTTAAGAGTATTCGGGGATTATTTTTTTCCCTAACCATTGTTTTAATACAATGCTCACAAATCAAATAATCCGACTGTTTTTTCTTGTAAATTACTGTAAAAAAAACTGGACTTTCTTTGTTCTGTTCAGTGGTTGATATTCGGGCTTATCGATAACAGCACGATTTCTGCATTTCTCCTCCTCTTTTTTTCTTCTCGTTTAGCGGCTCTAACAGCGAGATTGACTCGTTAAATGAATGCCGTTTCGTTTTCACTCGCATTGAAAGTTTCGAATTGTCTGTTCTAGTAACACTACCCCCCCCCCCTCTTGCTCGCCTCTTTCCGACCACGCTATCGGATCGTGTTTTCATTTCATGTCACTTTCTCGAATGGCAGTTGAATCGTGAGAAAATGGTGCATCTGACGGAAAACCGCGACAGCTTTTCTGTTTTCGTCCGGTGAAAAGTTGATATTTTCCCTTATCTTTTGCCGCTCGCTATCCTTGAAGCTAAATCATTTGACTCTGGAGGGTGGGAAAATTAAATTTAAGAAAAAGAGGTCAAGTTGAAGACATATTTTTTTTTCTCAGCAAAAGACAGGATAAAATCAACGAAAGCGAAAAAGCAGCGGCCTCATCTTAGCCTTGAAAGATGAATTCTCTCGCTAAATAATGGACATGGAATTGAAGGAAAAAGTAAAAGAAACCTTAAAGTGATCCGTATACGCGTTGAAAGCGATTTTCGGATTTTTTTTTTATTTCTTTGGCAGTCAGTGACTTCGTCAATTTCACACAACTCGTCTGAGATCAACCATTGCCTCAGTATTGGGAACATTTACACTTTTTGTTTAAAAAAAAAGTTTTTTTTTTAAATTTAACTGATAAATTGAAATGAGCTATGTATTAGTGACTGTAAATAACTTTAGTACTTTTTTGCTCCTTCCACTAAAGTTAGAAGAACTTATACTTTAGTTGATATGAAAAAAATTAGTTAAACGAAATGGGGAGAATTGATATTTACAATGTTTTCGAAAATTAAAAAGACGAATATCACCTGGCATTAATATTAGTGCTTACACTAACATCAGCCTCGCACTTTTGAAGAGGAAAAAAAATAAGCATTTCTCCTTATGATGCGTAATTAATGCTCATAAAATTCCGAAACTGACAATTTTCTGTTATTGTGCGACATCTGACATTAGCTATTAGGAAAATGTAATTGAATGCTCTAGAATATCCTTTTCAACTATTACTAACTCCCTTCGACTGAGAGTTTGAACCCTCCAGCCGAAGACTCTCCGTGTGTGTGGTATCTGACTCACGTTCAATTTGTCGTGTTCATAAAATCCTCCATGTCGAGAGTAATACCACTGGGGGCACTAGGACAGAGGTGATCTTTTTGTGTTCCAGATCTAAATTACGAACTGTGGATAAATGAATACGATGCGTGAATGAAGTCCGCTCATTAAAAAGTGTTTGCGATGTGTGTGAGCTAGAAGCCAGACTTCTGTCCTAGGATGCTCAAGGGTTCCATACCCTCAGAAGCTACTGCACCCCTCCATCCACTGTAAAGTGAAACACGAGAACAACAGCAATTATTACTGACTATGTATGATCTTAGTACAATTAAATGTTAATGTTATATTGAAATTAAATTTAGTTATTGGCAGTATTAATTAATATTTTGAAAAGCAAACTTTATTGTTTTATATCACTGTGTACTTTCTTCAATCCTAAGATGCTTCCTACCATTCTTCAATTAGAAGGTACCTCACAAACTGATTATCATTCACCATCTAGCTCATTTTTTTAGAGTGTATGTTATTAAAGGGTAAAAGAGACCACCTTACAACAGAATAGCCGAGTTTTCGATTCGGTATTTGCAGAAAGTAAAACATTTTTGTCAATTCGCGTGACAACAATCAAACGAAATTACGTGTGCCATCCATCTCGAGTTGTTTTATCGGTGCCAAATTTAAATAGTCTTATTTCATGCAAACGTTTGCCGTTATGAATTGTGCGGATATCATTATCAATGCGTTAATGTATCATCTCTGAGGATGCCGAAACTAAATAGATAGTTTGTCGTACATGATTATTCGGCATGAACCAAGTGGAAGGTCACTGCCGCTGCTACTGATCAAGGAAGTCATTCGAGAAGGGCTTAGTTGATATTTTCCCCGCATAATCAGATGCTTTCAGTTTATCAATTTATTGAAAGTGTGCCTCGTTGTCACACATCTGGTTTAGGATGAACAACCTCATCGAAATAAAAATGTAACATTTCAAAATGCTTCTATATTTGAATCCTATGCCTCATCACAGTAAATATATATTTTCCGTGGAAGATTTTAATTTTGGTATTTCAACTGAAGAAACGTCATAATGATAAAACGAAGACTTTCGAATTATTCGAAAAAAAGTGTCAGAATTTGTTAGTTTCTTAACTACTTTCAGAAATAGTAATTTAAGAAAGATATATTTTTCAAACATCTTTCACTGATATTGGGATTTTTTTAATCAATTGAACAGAAATCTAACATCAAACAATAATCTAATGATGAATTTATTTATAAATATTTGGCCAAATAGCCAATCCCTTTACAGCGAATTACAGGTTCAAGTCCCCAACTGAGGAAGAGCAAAAAGGGAGGGTCCTTTAAGCTTCATTAAAGTCATCTAGAATACAATTTTCTGAAAATAAGTTTTTTTTACGTGAATTATGTTATTCATAAGTTTTAATAATGCTATGGACATGGAATTTAATTGGCAAAGTTATAAAAATTTTCAATTTTTCCATCTTCCGTTTTATTTGAGCTGAAAAATCCCATCGAAAACATCATCAATTCCATATTGCTACAGACGAGTCAAATTCAGCGCACAAATAAGACGCCGACTCAGCGAGTTAGAGTACGAAGCATAGAAACGCCAACATGCTTCTTTCAGTCACTTGCGACATGAGAACTTTTTTGGTGCAGCTAATCTTCTAAAAAAGGGATCCATCCGTTTTAAGGCTTTACTTATGCATTTAAATAAGTGGCCTAGTCTGATTTATTATTTAGTGCATATTCTTGCGAAGCGTGGCATGAATTTACAGAACTTCTGAATGCGGCACTTATTTTCGTATGTCTTTCTGTACAGTGAAAAAGGATATAAACTACAGCCTCGGAGTATTTCGAACGGTGTAATGCAATTGACTCTGCAGTTAATCGATTCATTTCATTAACATTTAATATCTTTAGAGTGGCGATACACGATTGCGAATTTAAAGTAAGAATTCATTAAGATAATAAATGTATTTATAACAATGAAATAGAAATTAAAAAATAGAAAAAAATTAAGCAAAAAAATTCTTCTTCTCAATAGTCTAATGAGATTGTATTGTTAAAAGAAGGTTTCGTTTCAATTCATTTTTTAAAAAAACAAATATGAAGAAAGAGGCTTCGTGTCAAGTGCTACTAATCCTTGCCGTATCACCGAGTGAAACAAACAGCACACCGTGGCCCTTGCAATACATTTTGTTTTCTTGAATAAATATTAGTGAAAAAAAAGCAATATTTACCGATTTTATGAGTTTTCCTCATTCTGTTTGTAAATATTTAAGAAAGGTCATTTACTGGAAATTGTTTATTTTCTTCAAGTCTACTAAGAATTTCAACATCTAATAAATTAAACATCTTTTATTTTGCGCGTGTTTCTCAAAATTTCTAAGAAATTCCAGTAAAAATGTATGCAAATCTCTCTTAAACTCCATTTCTTCCACGCGATTTCGAGACGCAGTGAATTTTATTGCTGACAACAGAAAGTCAGCCTTGCGCCACTGGACACACACTTCTTTCTTTCTCTCGTACGAAATCCGGCACGCAATCTGCGTTTGGCCTTTCAACCTAAGATACGTTCACGCCGCACGCACGCATAAATAAAAAGCAATCGCCCTTTCAGAAACGCTGCTTGTCTTGAACTTGAGCCTCTGTCCCAATTTGGGAACGGAGGCCCTGAGGCCACGTGTCCCAACTTCCTCAACCCCCCGAGGCGGAATGTTGCGACATACGATCGGAGAACAATGGACCAGCCCCAGAGATTACATCAGCTGGAGGACAGAAGTAATAATAATAAAGCAAATCCATAAACAAAGTACCGGAGCACGTCGATTGTGCGATTGTGAGATGTCCAGTCCGATCTGGAGGACACGGCTCGTACGCTCCCATTCGGAGAGCGATCGTGAAACCTCTCGGAAGAGATCTTTGTCTCTCGAGTCGGCAGGCCGGTCAGGCACTATTTGCATTTCGGATTGCGAAGCAGGTTGACATTGAAGGGGGTAACTTTGTTTATAGTCTTCTTTTTATACGCAGAAGGATATTCTGGGTTGAGTTGTGCAAGATCTTCGGAGCGAGGCGTGGTGAAAATCAATAGATAAGGTCTTTCGCAGCGAAATCATTGTTGCCAACTGTCGACACAATAAACAGAGCCAATTACTGCTCTGAAACCCGACTTTGATAAGGTTTAACCTAATTACATGCATTACTTCAGCCACGATGATTTCTTTGATTTCCAATTCGATAATATTTACTCGATTTCGAAGTAATGGCTCTCTCTCTCGGAAAGCCTCGTCTGCTGATACGCATGAGAATGAATTTGATTTGTCTGCGCTGTTTGGCATCACGTTGACAGTTAAAAAGGCTTTTAAGAGAAGGAAGGACCATTTTTTCCCTATCCATAATAGTTTAAGAAAATAATAATGCAATTTAGAAGAAAAGAATTACTCATTTCAATGACTTACATAAGAATTGAAAGAACTATTTAATCAAAAAAATATTTTTACAAAGCACATTTGGACATCATCCATATGATCCACTAACTAAACTGAATGTTTCCTTATAAAAAAATTACTCGATATTCTTTCATTATTTATAGCCTCATAGGTCAGGTTAAAGAAACCTTTACATGGTAGGAAAAATTAGATACAGTTATCTTTTTTTTAAAATTTTAATTCTTTTAGCTATCGGTGCAATTTGTAAATGATCAGGGGGAAAAAATCTCTAAATTACTCTTCAAGTCAGATCATTGTTTCAAGAACTAAGATGCAGCGTCTAATTAACGATTACGTTTAGGGTAGGAAGTACGCAATAATAAAAGGGATTTCAAAGCTTGATTAGATTTTTAATTGATTAAATAATGATAGAAATGTCGGCGTTTTTCTGCAATATATTCGAAGCATATATTGAAGAAAATGGCATTTAACGTCGCGCGTTTTACCGTCGTTTTAATACCTAAGAAGCGATACTAAAAATTTCAGCGTTAAGAATTTTTTTTCCACTCAGTTTAGTTCTTTAATTTTGATGTTTTCCAAAACCATTTTTAAGCATAACTTTGAAACAATACTTTTCTTTTACATAGCTGCATGCGACAAAATGGTTGGATTGAGAGGGATCCACAGTAATATTTTAATACCTGCAGTTCACTTGAATAAAAATAATTGCTAGATTTTTTTTATTTATATCTAATTAATAATTTAGCGCATTTCAAAGCATTGAATATTTTTAGAGCGCGATAGCGTTTTTAGGCAGCCATTATATCGGCAAATGGTGTAATGTAAAGATCGTTACATGTAGAATGCATCGGCTGTTGTAATCAAGATAGACGAAGAAAAGACAGATATATCCAACCTAAACCATTATCATGCTGCGTTGTTTCGGACCAGAATTTCGAATATATAAAAGAATTAATAATATTATGAAAGACTGAAAAAAGTAGATGAAAGATTAATGCAGTACAGAATGAAAGGCTGCACACTTTATTCTTAGAATTAATTCGCAAAAGTCGTTCAACTGTTTCCCTTTTTCTGTTTAAAACTCCGTTGGGTCCGTACTCATTGCATTCAGTGATCCTGCAGTGCACTTGGCTCACTCATTTACTCTTGTTTTAAGCGTTCTGGAAAAATGTCACATTATTTCTGTTGAAGATGTCCGTAGTTTAAAAATATTCTGAACTTAAAATCAAATTTTATAATCAAAACTGGGGAAAGTATGCAACCAGTGCCGGCTTTATAAAGAAAGACAGTTCACTTCGTGGTGAAGACAAAGCGACTCTTAGCGAACAGTGTTTCTTTTCACACGCTTAAATCTGATTCGTTTGACAAGGTCATTTGAAATCAAATTTTCACTTATTTTTTGGTGCTCTGGATTTTTGAAATTCTGAAGACTCGCTTTTTTTTCGGTGATATTATAGGATTTTAATATTTTTAAAAACAAATATCTTTTCTTGTCATCTGGTGCAGGTAATGAAAAAAAAAAATAACTGCTATGAAATTCAAGTTCATAAAGGAGAAAATAATGAAGGTAAAAATTTTCTATGTTTAATAGTCTAGTGAAAGAGTACTTTTAACGTATGTTTTTGTTAATTTTTTTATCGGCGTGGGATCCAAATATTTGTTTTGGGGGAATGAGACATCGGCGAGTAGACAACCTCTCAGAAATGCACATCTCAGCCCCAAAAAAGTTCAAAATGGGGGAAATTCGTTAAGATATTCGGCTTCGAATTATTTGACGTTCAGAAGGAATTAATTAAAATAATTTAAGAAACATTATGTTTTGAAGTTGATTTTGAAAAAATTCAGCGCTTCATAGTGCGAAAAAAAAAAACCCTTAAAGAAATCGACACTATAACAATCGGAAGATATGAGAAAATTCAAATAAAAAATAAATTCAAATAAATAAAAATTGTAAGAAAAAATGCAACATGCATTTAAATGCTATATATTGTCCACAATTTTCAGTTTTTTCGCCACTTTCTTTTCATGCAATTCGTTAAAATTGTTACAGTTCTATAGAGCAGACATCTCACAGGACTCTCAAACTCAGTGAATAGAACTATGAATGACGGCCTAAATCACTCCGTTACATCCGATTATGCTGAGACAGTTATCAAATTTCTGTTTCTTGTTTGGTTTGTTTATTTTTTAATTACTATTGAATATAACGCATAGTGTGAAAAGGAGCGAGCTGAGGTCCAGTTATTTGCATGCGTTTAAACAGATGCAAACAAAAGAGAAAGGAAACGTAACTTCTGCAATACTTTTTAAAATTTAGTGCAAAGGGGAAAAGGTTTCTGTATTTACTCGCAATCAAATAAATTCATTTCTACAAAGTTTCTTCTCACCATGTTTTTAATTTTATCGTGTACGAAATATTGGGAAAGTGTTTTAAATCTTCCTGAATTCGAATAACACATTTTATGTCTGACTGTCTACCTGTCAATCTGTGACAAAGATAAACTCACAAATGTTTTCAACTTTGTTATATAGTCATTCCAGCAAATTTTCAGAAATTTCAGCTATTAAATTTTGAGCGATTTCCATTCACAGGATGCCTTTTTACCCGCCTACCCGAATATGAGCTCACCCGATAACTCACATAAAACGGAGAGATCTAGAGGAATAAAACACTGGGCTCAAATTTAACACTTATAATGTATACCCCTATCAAATTTTAACCCAAGTCAAAGAAGGTACCTGGCCGTTTTTCGGTCTGCACTTGCAGGACACTTTAACGCGGTAGTTCGAAAACGCGGACTATATCTTTGGTATGTGATTTTGTAATTGCCATTATCGTTCGGATAGACGCTTTTTAAAAAATGAGTTCGGCGAAAGGCGACAAAAACCCTAATTTGATTTTTGATGCTATTAACTGTTTTTTACAGATTAAGCACCCCCCTCAAAAAAACCCCAACCAAGAATGACGTGATACATTCAGTAAAAATGCCAATTCCCCACCAAAGGTTAATATTCAGCAATTATTACTCACCATTGATATGAAAGCCATTCTCTACTTATTCAAAGTCCTTTTATAAGGACTAGAGGGGGAGGGAGCGGGATCTATTACAATTATTAGAGTATGATAGAACGTTTTGAGGCAATTGGTTTAAGAAAAATACTTATTGATTTCAATTTGAAAAAAATTAAATGCGATTACATACAAGTGTCATAAAAAAGATGGAGCAAACACTTATTTCCTTGACTTTTGCAATCATACTTCCAGTTATAAAGTTTCATCTTATGAGGCTCACAAGTGTAGGAAAGTAATTTGATTTCTGTGGGGAATAATAATAAAAAGGGACGAAAATCAGAAAATAATTCCATTCAAAATTGCAATCATTTTAACAATACTCGTGTTTATGTGACCCTATACATCACTTACGACATAAAGGCAGGCGACTCGAATTTACTGGCTCGAATTATTTAAGATTTACAAGGGTGAATGGCGAAAAAAAAATCCGTCTCTTAGCTCATATGTCATGCGAATCAAAATCGACTAATGTACCGATAATCCTTCTCTAGGCTGTTAAACAAAATGCGAAAAACCAAGGAGTTTCCAAAAAAGGCAAAACCCAAATTTATGAATAATTGTCATAGATAACGAACTTCTTGGACGAAGATTTGGTTTCTTTCATTTCGACAGGGATTATTTTGAAAATTTTAGATTCCCGTGTCGATTAAAGTAACATTTGTCCGTTCGAATTGCATTTATCAGGAAGAAAAAATTTAATTTTACTTAGATTAAGACCCAATCGAAGACTCTTAGACTTCGATCATGTGATTTTTTGTAACTGTTGTGTCATTCCATGGACTCGACGTATATTGTAGGAATGCCAGTTGTTACGTTGAAATATTATCTACACTATCTAATGTGGAATCTTGAATGCTGGAGGGATTGTTTACGCACTAATATAAGGGTAAAATCTATTTTTGCATCGCGTGTTAAAAGTCTCTTCTTTCCCGTTCCTCTTCGAAAAGTAAAATCCTGTAATTTTGTAGTTCTAAACCGTTCCATTATCTGACTTCCTGGAAAGATGCCTTAAGCGGCGTTTCTATTCTGCCATTAGGTCAAATTTAAGATTAAACATTCCTTAAATAGTGAGCGTATCTAAACATTCCTTCGTAATGAAATGCGTCGTCCTTTTCAAAAAGCCTACAAGTGCAAGCAAATACTTTTATTTTCTTTCTTGGCATTCCAGTTTTTCTTTGGGTTATCTTAAATGTTCAGTTTCTCAAATTTTATTTCCCTTCGTTATTAAGTCAATGTAGAAATAGTCGATGGATCGAAACGCGAATCAATATTAAGCGATATTAGCATATTTCTTTGGAATCATGACGTTTGGATGAAATAATTTTAAAATTAATGACATTAATAGTTTTAAATGAATTTTTTTAAAAAAAAATAATACTAGACTCAAATCAAAGATAATTTTAGAGCTTAATATAGATAAAAATTTTGTAGACAAAAATATAAAACTTAGCACCTGCATAAATGAAGGTATTATTTTTCTAATTGTCATTTTTGGAGTGTAAGGGAAGTATAAATTTTTTAAAACTTTTTATCGATTTCTACAGAATTCTATCAATCTTCACAAGGGGTTGGGCACCAAATAAATTGCATCATACCGAGGGGGTTCTCTTAGATTGATTCAGAAAGCTCTGATCCAAACGCTGAAAGACTGAAATTGGAGAACATCCCTCCCCAAGAAGCATATCGAGTTCCTGTTTCATTCTCACGCTTTCGCTTCGACCGATATTAATTCTCCATGCAATCCTTCTGGGGCCAATCTTCTTTTGACTGAGGTCAATTTTTCGTCGGAGGCCGACCCTGACTGCAAACCGAACAATTTGACGAAACAGTTTCGAAATGCGAAATTGCGCCCGAAGAAGGGGAGGCGAGAAGGGCGCAATCAATTTCACTTTTCATTTTCATCCGGGCGGAATGAGAAAGAGAAACCACCCCCGACGCCCCCTTCAACCGGAGAGCTCGAACTTCAATATCGATTCGCGACACGCCTCGCTCGACCCACCGTTTTATTTTCTGAATTCTCCAGTGCCGGAGTTGGAGTGCACCGCGACGCGCGTGGAAGCACGCGGATAATCAGGGTCAGCTTAAGCCGACGGTGCGGCTGCGAGGCAATATTCTGTTTCGACAGACTGGGGTGAGGCGGGACCGTCTGAAAGATATTGAAAAAATTTCAGCTTTCATTGAAAAGGCGAGAAAAAAGCATGCCGCAAGTCTGGAGCACAATAGTTTTTTTTTCTCAAAATATTGCGTATTTCTTTAATCGCCTTTTTTTCGACTGTTTTTGTACTATACTTATAACATTTCGAATACATTTTAAGTGTAATAGCGTAAATGCTGCATTTCGAAGAACGCTGTGGAAATGAACTGCAAATCAATATTGTAAAATGGAGACAGAGTGAGAATTTCGCAAACAATGCATTCATGCGCTCATCGGGACTTGAAGCAGCGCGGACCGAAAAAGAAATTCGAGCCTTTTTCTGCGCGCAGCATTGGAGAATCAAATACAATGACCCTCTCTTCATTCACAATACCATAACAGATAGACCAAAGCTATAAAGAGGGGAAAAGGAACAGAAATCTGAAATACAAAAAGTGGCTACAAAGTAAATAATAATGCAATCATAATATAAATGCAAAACTAATCGATATTAAAATAAGTTTAAAGAACATTGGAAGTGAAGAGAAGGATTTGGCAAGCTCTCTGCGAGGCGGAAATCGGCCGATATTCATGAACTGTGTCAAATGACGCGATTTTCAGCGTGCGCTTGAGAGGGCGGCTGCCTGAGGACAGAGAGCTCTCGGTAAAGACGAACGTGATGGTTAAGAAATGAAACCATCAATGAAACAAATGAAAAAATATGGAAGCTTTTAAGTTAAAGAAAGCTTACAGAAAGTAATATAACTCATTTATTTGCTCATCAGGAGATGAGCAAATGAATGGGTAGTTTGCGAATTTCTTCCTCTGCTTCCACTTTTTAATACTTATTTATAATTGGTACACGCACACACAGTTCAAGCCGAATCAGAGCATATAGTTACGATCGATTGGAGGAAATGCTTTAAATAATTGGAAAGAATGATATTTTCGATTATTTCAGTACTTAGATTTATGTATGAAAAGACACGAATTTCAACTTATTATATGAGTTTCAGGTTCTGTTTGTCATAAATAAAAAGTGGTTGACATTCTTAAACGGACGATAAGAAAAAAGAATACTCCCATTGTTTTATGACTGAAACCGACTGATTTACAATTGTGTGACCGAACCAGGGGTCGGATACAAATTTATTTTAATAGAAGATATTAAAATTCTTGTATGAAATTAAAAATGCTGGTGTTAGTTTTTATTAATGTATGCAATCGTTAGAAAAGTGTTAAATGAAAATTAAATCTGTTCATCGGTAATAACAGAAATATAATATGTTATGTTCGATAAAGCATATGATGGGGGAACTGAAAATAGAATTTATATAGTTTCATTTAATGTGTATTATTTTATTTTGTAATAAAAAAATTTCAAAATAAAGTAAAATACTCTAAACGCAATTATAATAACAATGCTAAAGACTTCAATTAAATTTATTTTCCCATTAACCCATAAAAGTTACTTGAAACTTGACTGACATTACAAAACAACCTACGTTCTCTATCTAATTCCTGACAAGTTAGATAAATGAAGTATAAATGGGAGAAACAAAAGTGTTACCTGAGAGACACCGTTTCGATTCAAAATCGACCACCCAAAGAAATGATAACTTTCCCATTTAAAGGAAATCATAAGATAAAGTAAAAACACATTGTTACAAATTGCTGAAATTTTGAATCAGATAATAAAGAGATTTAGATTTTCATTTGCCTTTTGTGTGATGAATAATATCATTTGGGATAAATAATTTTCTATCCAATTGAAAATTAATATTTTTATTATTTTTCTTTTTTACTTCCATTTAGAAGTAATTGAGTCGCTAATTCTCTTATTGATACCAATTTTTTTACAAACATAAAGTGTAAATATTTCGATAATTTTGTCAAAAAAAAATAATCATGAACCAATAAAATGTAAATTCCGTAAATTAATTTTTTTTCTTTAAACAAAATCAGACAAAAATATAGGCCTAAAATAAAATTGAAGAAATTGATTAAAAAATAATGATATGCGAAATATTATCAAAACAGTTGTAATACCTCTTCTTGAAAAGCAATCGAAAAAAAAAGAAAGAATAATTAAGCCTACAGCAGACAACAGTACATAATTTCAATTTGTAAACGGTCCCTTACAATCTCTCTCTGGGTATTGTTTTTAACTGCAAAGAAAAAGAAACAAAGACTCCAGTACTTCATAATTCAATCAGATTTTAATCGCAAATAGTTTAATTTAATAGTTGTATTGATACTTTTCTGTTAGCCGGACGTAAATGTGGCCCATTGTGAACCGAACGGGAGCTGAGTCGCCGAGAGAAGCGAACGACAAAACAGTATTGGTTTGAATTCAGCATTATTCGGCGATTTTCGCTTGCGTCCGACTAGCGGAAAAGTAGCATTGTCTTGTTTAAAATTTAGGACATCGATAATTTTTTTACTATATATGATTGATGGAACCGAGGGACTAAATAAAACGATAGATTTCATAAGTTTTTGAGATAAATATTTATTGATTCATGCAAATTGGAAATTCAATGTTTTCCGCCACTCAAAACATTTTTTCAGTTGGAAATATATGCAGCCTTTGAGCCCCATTAAAGGAGGACACTCCATCAACGTGTGTGTAAAACATGGCGAATTTATTTTAAGTCAATATTTAATGAAAAGAGAATGCCTAGTGTCTATAAATATTTGAGAATAGTGAGTAAAAACAAAAATAAAATCTAATGACCCTTTGACTCCATATAAGATTACCACCCTTCCGATCGAAATCAAGCGGATTTCCAATTATTATAATTTGTCCCTTAAATGTTTTACTGAATTATTCTGCCATGTAGTAAAACAATTTTTTAGTTTAATAATCAAATTCGAATTTTACAATACTTCCTGAAATACGGGAAAAGCATAATCTAGAGTCCTTAATAATTTCTCTCCGAGAATTTAGAATGAATATAAACTAAAACTTTGTTTTCTCTTATTTTCGAGTTCGAAGGAAAAGGGTTGTTTACTAAAAAACATGCACTCGAATTTGAATAAAAATATAATCTTTTAATTGCAATGCGCAGAATTCTTCGACCCCCCCCTTTCTTCTTGGAGTAAAAAAGAGAGACAGAGCGAGGGAATATTTCTCACGAAAATATATCTTAAAACAAAAGAAAATAAGGGCATAATGTCTTTCGAAACCTGAGGAGGGCACGTTTTTGATTAAAATCCTAGAAGTTCTCAGGGGCATGTAATTGGTGGGAGAGGAGACATCCCTACGATGAAAAGAAAATCTGGCTCCCCGAATATTCGACCTCGGATCAAGGTCATAAAACGAAGCAGTCTGTCTTGGGAAAACACAACTACGATTTGCCGTTGATTAAGGAACTGAACTCTTTTTATTATTTTTGATTGTTTGTTTGTGTTTTCCTGCCTTTTCTTCGTTTACTTATTGTTTTGTCTCTTCTTGAAACTACTCTCGGCGGATTCGGGGCAAAACTGTAAATCTGGGTCTTTACCAGGAAATAAAAGCTCATAGGATTTATTATGCATCTATTTTGATTCAAATTATTCAAATTTTGGGGATTTGAAATAATGGATTAAAAAGAACTGAAGTGATCTCATAGGCGGACAAAGAACGGATATTGCGACTGGGCATCACCTCTCTGATAACTTTGCATTTTGCTTTTCCTCATAGCACGTGCAGATGCAAATTTTTTAAAAAGGGTTTGCTAAATTATTCACCAATTTCATGTTCGTTCTTTGATGTTTAAAAACGTGTTAATTTTTATTGAAAATGAAGGGGGGGGGGGTCTATTACAACAATTATTTACTTAATATCAATGTGTTAATATAGTTAAAAGTTTTTTTTAATATAGTTCAAGTTTATGTTTTAAGAGTTGGCATTGTCTGATGCCAATTTGCGCAATGGACGTGGGCATAGTGGATTTAGCACGGATATATTTTGGAAAATGGATATGGGAGCCTCGCTGTTCCCTAAAAAAAATTTCAATTAATTAAAGCCAGTAATATAAAAAACATTTTTTTTAAATCAATTCCTACTTACATAATTAGGAAAACTTTTATTTTAACTTCTTTGTATTAAATAATTACAATTATTGTTGTTCTCGTGTTCCACTTTCCAACGGAAGGAAGGGTGCAGTAGCTTCTGAGGGCATGACTCCTGAGCACCCGAAGGCAGAAATCTGACTTCTAGCTCATATACGTCACAAACTCTTTTCACGGAGTGGAATTTATTCACGCATTTCATTCATTTACCCACAGATCGTAATTTAGATCTGAAACAGAGAACGATCTTCTCTGACCCAGTACCCCCAGTGGTATTACTTTAGACATAGAGGACTTTGTGACAACGACAGATTTAACGTCCACCACAAACGTTGAATCTTCGGCTAGTGGATTCGAACTCGCAGCCCAAGGGTCATCGCTCCAATCCATTGCTCTACCAACCAGACTAACCAGGCCTAACAATTGCGGTAATTATAAATAATTGATCAAAAATTATATAAGCGCTGAATTTTTTCAAAGCCAGTTGAAGATTCAAAGCCAATTATGGTAAATCAAAATGCACGAATTTTCTACACTAGTTGGGGAACGCAATACAAATTAGAAATTTCCAATTTTCTTTATTCTGTGTTATTTCAATTCGAAAGTACATCAAAATAAGTCGGAAAAGTCGATTAATGAGCAATGTTTAATTTTAAATGCATCAGTCATTATGAAAACAAACGGAATCGTTTAAAATAATCGGTGGAAATATGTTAAGCCTAACCTCATTGGCGTAGGGGGAAAAACTGAATTCAATATTTATTTGGTGGTGGGGAAATGAAGATATTTGGCGAGGAAGTTAGTTTTTAAGTAACTAATAAAAAATTAATGAATTAATATTTGAAAAAAAAAACTGTATGAACATAAAATGTCATCCACTACAAGTTAAAAATTTTTTTCTTGAACTTGATTAGATGAATGAAAAGTATTTTATTAACAATTGAAAATTTGAACAAGATATATGTATGTATAGGGAGAGTGTGAGATAATAGTAGAAATTGAAAAATGAAGCAAAGTGTTTACGTTTTTCTTTCATAATGTATGGAAAAATTTTTATAAATATAACTTTTGAATCATCATAAAATTCAAAAGATAATCTTTTCAAAGGGCAAGATTTAATTGGGCTAAATTCATAAATTTGTCAAATATATAATTTTTAACAATATATTTAGGCAACATCTGTAACAAATATTTCCATTGTAATCAAATTTAAATTATTTTCATTTCTACCAATTTTTAATACTGTGTAATTTTTCTATTATTAAATGTAAAAAATGTGATATTTTATTTATTTTTTCATATTCTCAAACTATGGTATTATGCATTTTTACTATTGTTTTTATTTTAATTTATCAATTTTGGGGGGATGTAGTTATGAAGGCATTAAATAATATAGACAGTTTGCTGAAGGATTTTACTGTATATTCCTTTGATGTCTTATTTGTACGTTTCCTACTGCCGCAGTGGTCTGCTGGTAAGGTCCTGAGACCTGAAACCGGGGAGTTTCTGGTCTCAGGACCCAACTGCAAAAAAGAACCGTCGCGTAAGTGGGTTTGTGAAATTTAAATTCACCGGGACCGCCTCTCTGTTGGTGTGGCATGAAGATTTGGATATCGGGTGTCTTTAAAATGTAAGAGGTATTTCCCAAAGTAGCCCCAGGGTGCTTTAAAACGAGACGTTAATGTAAACAAAATAAACTTGCTTGGTTTCATCCCCTTGGCGGGCTGCAGTTACCCTTCTTTTGGACGTGAGCAAAAACAGGTCCCGTCCTTTTGATGCCGGGAAGAGACGCCACTCTATAGAAGCACCGGATGAAATGTTTTGGGCAACGGAGCATTCGGAGGTGCGACAATTGGGTGTGAGTGCACATGAAACAGGATTCAATGAGGGAGAGGAATGTGGCGCAATGAGCAGAACAAACAGATAATACAGTTTAATCGTCTCAATAATTTTGGGGGTGTACCAAAGAAGTTTACATGAAAGTCGAAATTTTTTTAAAGATATCTGATTACAATAAAAACCATTTTCGAATTGAAAAACCACAAATTATTTAATATTTTATAGGAAAGTCCATTCTTATAACCTTTCATAAAAAATCACAAATAAAATTAAAGATAGTTTAACAGAACTTAGCAGCTGAAAATGATACTGTAAACAATATTACGAATAAGCAATTTTCGTTATATTTATTTAGTATATTTAAAAATAATTTTTAATAGATATTATAGATAATTATAATGCAATATTTTTAAGATTAATTTCTTTGTTTCTCCTGTCGCAAATTTAGATCCTTTTGTATTGCTAAAATATTTTGAGTTTCCATCAGCTCTGTTATTTCAGACAATAAACGCCCGTCAAGTATATAAATCATAAAAAAATTGTATTCGCTTGACGTATTTTTAATCGGTAACAGCATCGCCAGGTTACTTAATAAATATTTTCAAGATAAAAAGCAGGGGAAAAAATCGAAATTGGCTGATATCAATTGCAGAGGAAATCGTACTACAGAATCATTAGAGAGGAAGATAAAAAGATGACCGAAACTGAAGTGTGTGTGTGTGTGTGTGTGTGTGTGTGTGTGTGTGTGTGTGTGTGTGTGTGTGTGTGTGTGTGTGTGTGTGTGTGTGTGTGTGTGTGTGTGTGTGTGTGTGTGTGTGTGTGTGTGTGTGTGTGTGTGTGTGTGTGTGTGTGTGTGTGTGTGTGTGTGT